>CM068299.1:61766859-62100094 GCA_034768395.1 Linum lewisii
TATGGTTGAGATGTGAAGTTAATTGAGATTATTTTTGTAATTGTTAGTTTTCATGGGAGAGAATTATAGTATGTCACTTTAAGCATCTATTTAAGTTAAAAGGTTAATCACGGTCAAAAAAATATTTAAGAATTAGTCGCGCCACATAATGGATATCGTTGTTTGCTGAACGGGGAAATACATAGAGTCGCATCAAGGAAGCTATAGATATCAACAATGATGGAGCCCATCCAGAGTAAACACTTCTCACTGAGAAACCTTGGTAATCACATTAGAGCCTCCCCCCATCAATGTCCACATTGTCTTGTCGGACTGGTAGCCCCTAGCGCATGCATCCCTGGAAGTTAACAATTCTGAATCAAAAGGGTTAAAGATATCTGAATATGAAAATCCTGTTGTAAAAAGAAGTCAGTCGGTCAAATCTCGGACTACCAAACTCGTAACGCCACCAGTAGAATACATAAATGGATATTGAAAAAGAGAGAATATATTTTTCATAATACACCGTGTATGTCTTAGATTGTTTTCCAAGGATCACATTTTGTAAATTGAACCCATATTGAACAGTAAGTACAAACAGTTTGAATAATATTTTGATTAATTACTTCATTATTAACATCTCCCAATTATAATTTACATAATGGGGGCATGAGCATGACCATAGGTAGAGAATTTCTTATTTGGAATGCAACTCCATCCACAACAATGGTAAATCCGCACTCTAGACTGGATGAACGCATTGATTTGCCGCCCTACAACCACAACATAGGCTCAACTCATCGCATTCAGCCTTATCGTAAAGCCGATGTCAAGCCCACTATCCATCTTGTTCCAAATCATGCACTTCGCTGTGATAAAAAGAGTGTACTATTGAGGTTGAGAAGTGAAAACGATTGTAAGACGAGCATGAGTGCATCCATAATGGTTCTGCATGATGTCTCCCTCTTAGGCGCAACCTTGTCCAACAAACACATTGAAAGACTCCAACGGATAAAGGTGCACGTAACGAATTTGCACGAAAAGGAGACATCCGGCTCGTTTGAGGTCCAAAATCACCAGTAAAGTCGTATCTGGGGATTGTAGTTTTAGGGTCAAAATTACGTAATTATGTATCGTGAGTGGCAGGAGTTCGAAATATGTCCAAATTAGGGCAAATATTAGGGGCTGGCCAGCCAATTCCCATACTTCAGAAAATTAATAAATAGGGAAAATTTCACTTTGGTTCCTCTACTTTTCCAACTTAACAAATAACCCCATATACTATCACACACTTTTTTACCCCTTTTATTTTGACTGCTTTGCATTTTGGGTCCTTCCATTTCAACTAACGTTTTCATGATGTTATTGGTGCGCATTCAGTACAACTTTTCCAACACACATGTTAACATCTTGTACTGAATGCACACCTATTAACATCATGAAAACGTTAGTTGAAATGGAAGGACCAAAATTGCAAAACAGTCAAAATAAAAGGGGTAAAAAGAGTGTGTTATAATATATGGGGTTATTTGTTAAGTTGGAAAGTAGAGGGACCAAAGTGCAATTTTTCCTATTTGTTAATTTTCACCCCTTAACATTTGCCCTAATCCGGACATATTTTGAACTTTTGCCACTCACGGTACATAGTTACGTAATTTTGACCCCAAAACTACAAAACCCTATCTGGGGGTTGTTACTATATGCCTTGTCTGCCCTTTTCGTCTTAGTTCGCCGGTCAAAAAGATGCAGCCGCTTAAGGCTGCAAGGGTTTAAGCCCTGATTCAGGCGCAATGCACAAAAACCACACACATAGAATAGAAGAAATGTCATCTTTCAATACATTCGAGTTTTGGTTACAAAACTGGTAGAAAGTGTCTTCAAGTTCTGTACTTGAACAACCTGAAACTGTACTGCAGTTGTCCCATGTTTTCTTACATCTTTTTGCGTACAAAGAAACTCTTATTGCCAATAGAAAAACAAAACAATGTAGCATAATTGAAATGCAGCTCTCCTATTTATACACTCAGGGGAACACAAAGGGAGTGGTGGTTTTTCTTCAGAAGGATAACTAACAATTACCTCCCACCTGAGACCTTACATGTAAAGGTCATTCTTTCTCGTCCTCGCTTAAACAGAGTATCCTCTCAGGCTCTGGATGCCAAAATCGAACCATTCTACGTTTACTGTGCTACTACTATTGCCACGCGTCAACAAAAAGTCTATAGTTAACTCAACCTGCATTAACAAGTCAAATGTTGTCAGAACTGAACCAGATATCGAGAGATGTTTAAAAGTTAGAGGTTCAATCGAGACTGAACATCTGAAAACCCGTTCAGAAAACGGTTATATTACTGCTATATGAAAATCAGATATCAGATAAGTATGTTTATAAACAGCAATTCAAACTAAAACACGATAACATAACAAATAGGTCATATAGCAATAGCCGTTTCATCATCGTTTAACTTTGGAGATGAGTCAAAAACCAACTTGAATGATTCGTGCCGTTTTAGAGGTTCATATTCATAAATTATACAGCGTATCACCTTTTTACTGTTGAGTTTAATCAATGAGTTGCAAAAGCAGATATGAATGATTTGTGCAGTTTTGGAGGTTTTAATGTTGTAAGCAAACAGTTCAAGTTTTTTGAGATCGTACCAGAAAGGTGTGGTCCTAACAAAAATGGTAAAACTCTAACAGTATACAAAGAAGACCTAATTCACTATTGCCAGTAAGGAAACTGGTTTAAAAGAATGAGTATGCATATCTAATTTCAGCAGAACAAAGGATTTACCTTACAAATGAGCAAAGTATCCACACAGGCAATCTCAAGTTGACAGCAGAAGCCAAAATACTCAGCAGAAAGCCTGTCTGAAGAACACAACAGTCAATCATCTTTTTTCCAACCTCAACAAGCGAGCATGTTCCCGAAAAAATATCTATTTGATTCCAGAAGCTGAGGCAAATGCAGCCTCTGCTATCAAGGCAACGGGTTGGCGGGCCTGCAGGCAAGCACCTATCTCGAAAGGGTGCAATTCACAGCCATCAAAAAGAAGGTTGACACCAGGAAGTGCTACTTCTCTACTATCAGCTTCGTTTGGGTCAATTTTTATAGTATTGACTAGAGAGGCTTCTTCAATCGCCTTCGCAGAAGCCTCATACACTGGAGTCAGAGCATATGATCTGTAGTGTAATCAATAGTAAATTAAGTCATTCGTGTAGTAACAACAACTAAACCAATAAAACAAGCCATTTCTTAAAAAGGAGATTAGATTATCTATCTGCACCATCAAGCCGCTCTATTTCTTTGATCTCATATTCAAATATAATGGCCTTCCAGCGAATCAAGTTTGAGATTATGATAACCATGCAACTGATTTACTATAATAATCAATGTCTTCTTAGGAATGAAGGAAGTTTTCAACAAAATTTGGCTTCTGAAATTTTCCAATCAAAGATATGTTCCCTGAACATGACAGCCATCCATAACTCACCATACTGGAAACCCCATACGTGGGTTACTTCCATAAGGTAATAAGCTATGACATGAAAAGGATGAAAATGAAAGACATACCGTAGGATGCTCCCATCAAAACTCAGCACTTCAGTCTTGCAGCGCTGACGATTAGCTAGTTTTAATCTCTGAAGGTCACTTGAAGCTCCTGAGATAGGAGAAGAAGGGTCAACGAGGGGATTCCACCTTCCACTAGCATAGTTCATCAGGAGTTGCTTCGATGAATCTTTCGCTAGCTCTTTCTGATAAAGGAGCTTGGAAACAGGACCAGTTGCATGGTATTCGGCACATATATCTCGCAACCTTTTCCGTAAGCCTTGCATCGTATCATGATGTTCAGTAAGTGAATCAGATTGCAGTAGCTCTGACGCAACCACCCTTTTACATATGTTGTTACATAGTTTTGGACTAAAAAGAGGCATCCCAAATTCCACACTTAGAGGAAGCCATTCATACTTCTGGTCATCATGGGTAAAGCGGTCTGTTTCTCTTTCATTAAAAAGCTTTAAGAGGCGAATATAGCCAATTGTTGGCAATTCCAACTTGTTTGTCACGCTAGTTAGCAAGGAGTTCAGTGTTGACCTTTCCTGTTCACATAGACCTGATTCAGTCCCTATACAAGCAATTGAACCATCGGCATTTTTAAGGGGCAAAGGTACATCCATCGTAATAACTCTTCCAGATGGATCAAGATCTTTTTTGCTGAGGGGCTGCACAAGGACAGCTGAGTACTTAAGCAGGGAGTTCAAACAATGCAAAAGGACATTTCCCTTCACCAAATTTCCTTCAAACTTGCCGCCTAATCCACCAACTGTAGAATCGTCCCAAGACCATATTAAGGCTTTCTCACAACCAGCCAGTGGTGCAGGAAGCAGCCGAAAGCATTGTCCTTTCATGAGAACAACTGAAAGGGGTCCACAACCTACAGTTGAATATAGCACCAATTTCATCCATGGTGTCAGTGATGAATGAGTGGGAGGACCAAAATGGAGGGGACCTTTTGGTCCAGGAAGAACTGCTGATTGTGGAAGAGGAACTATGGATACAACAATATCATAGTCACGACGAAATAGCCTGTCTAATGTTGCTGGTGCTAGGGTACCCAAACTTTCACAGCGCAGAATATCAACACGATACCTTCTTTTCCTTCTTACTCCTTTCCCAATATCAGAACCTTCAACTGGAATAACCCTGTCATCGTTTCCAACATTCTGGTCAGTCTTTGGCCCCTCTTCAGATGGAGAAGCAGATGTCACCTCACTGCCATCTAGAGGAACTTCTGACTTAGTCAAATCATTTGCTTCTGCTTCAGAAACACCAGACGTTCCAGATTTGTCCGTAGAAGCGACATCCGCAACCAAAGTAGATTCATCACTGTTAGAAGCACCTGTCCCCAACTTATTGCAAACTTCATCAACTTCTGCATCAGTAGCAACTCCACCTGAGAGCAGACATTCTAGGACACAACGGAGGCTAAAGGCATGATTTGCAAATTCCTGTAATTCACCCTCAAATTTTGCTCCCTCTAATGAACTGAGATCTTTGCAAAGTTCTGCGATGCTAGCATGACCCAACTTGCCAGCTTCATATAATGTCACAGCGTGAGATTTCAAGCCTGCAAAAGGCAACCTAGAGTATCAGACTAGAACTAAAGAGGGTGTCTAGAGAAATTGCCAACCAGAAGTCCAAAATGGTGAGTTGAAAGCCAAAACAATAGGTGTAAGTTAAGAACCAGAAAAGTGATAGTAAGATTAGAATTTGAAAATGAACCATTTAATCAATCTAACTAGACAAGTCTTAATTCAGGAACAACAGAAATATGCCCACTATGACAAAAATTCCTTTCCAAACATAAAATGATTACATATTACGTTTCAAATCCAGATTCTAGAATGTGGGCCGTGATCCAAAGGTCCTATCAAGTATAACTCAAGTCAACCAGTGAGTCTACATGTTTCCATCCCTATTTGTAAGACCCTAAACAGGGGAATGAACTCTGTTACTTGATATTAACAGGTATGCATACTAACAATGAGTTAAGAGAAAATAGAGACATCTATCTTCGTGTAGTGAATCAATCCTTTGATAGAATTTTAATTCAGTTACACCTTCTAAAACGGAACCTCCACAAGCATAAAGGATAACTGACATAGTAATAAAAGAACAATAATATAACACACGGTTGATCAGGAAGGATTCCTAAGAACATGTAAGAAATCATCACATCAGAAAAATTCTTTGTACAGTACAAATGTGCTACACAGATCTTATTTCAAACATCTGAAACACATTAATATGGCAAGAGAAAATCAAACTAACCAGGGGAAACTGATCCCATCATAAGATAGGATGTTATATTAGCATCAACAATAAATGCAACACGAGTATAGCTCCCACGGGGACCAAGGTATTCTGAATTTAGAGATTCTTGCTGACCATCACACTCAGTTGACCTTGTTGAGCTTATACTAGCACGAGCAGGATCATCTTCATCCGTGACACTGGCTCTTGGAGAGACGGGCATGTTAGCATCTTGAAGAACAGACCCCGGATCAATTATTTTCTGTGCCCATCCCAATCGACAAGCAAAAGATGCAGCTGCTTGTAGCTTAGAAAGATCAGCCTGTAATGTGGCTGCCAGTTCTGACACCGTAGCATTCTCACTTAAAACAACAAAGACTGCATATAGTAACCTGGACGATAGAATTGCAAGAGTTATAATATTGGTTTCAATTAAATTAGACAGCAATAGCATACGCAAAATTGTTTCTACAGTACAGCTCCTTACTCCTCAATAGGATCCTCATAAGACTGCTCTCTGTTGGAAACAAAGCCTTCCAGCCTGGAAACTGAGGTACAAAGACGAAAGCAGTTGGATTGTAAGATGTAAACAGGAGGATGTTCATGACAAATAAAACCAATAAAAACATCATTCATACAGTTACTTGTTTTTCTATCATGTTTGTAATATCCAAAAGCATTCAACTGGATTTTATACCTTTTTTTGTAAGAGTTCTACTACAGTACTAATAATGCAGAACTCTAAGCACAACCAAATTCAGTGTCTTCTTGAAACACTACCAAGGGTCAAGTTAATCGAAGTTTTCTGCAGAGCTTCTAGTGAACAAAGCGTATAATGATTTATTCTAACAGAACAGATGCACCAACAACACATTTGGAAAGTCAGGAACTTAAGAAATTACCTTTAAAACGGTCATCTGGATATACAGGGACATCAAAGTAGAGCAATCCTCTTTGGTACATACCCTTTACGATCTCAGGATCAAACAGGATGTATGCATTTGCTTCCTCCTTGCAGATCTTGTCTATGGTTGCAGTCTCATCTTCAGAGAGTTTCTAGGTGATAAAGCATCATTTTTGTCATGCAACTCTAAATCACAAATCATTCTTCATCATGTGGGGTTGAAGCATTAAAAATATAAGAATTTCCAAGGTTGGTTCAACCTACGAATAAACAGAATAACAGAAGCAGAGAAGGGGAATTCACCTTAAACTCTTCCAGTGTAAAGTTAACAAGACAGACACCCCACCATGGTTCTATTGTAAACTCTGCAGGATGTGCAGGTAACAGTTCTTTTGCAATCGACTTGTTCAGCTTCCACATTATTTTCTGCCTCATTCCAACCAAGTAACAGCAAGTCAGACTACCAGTGCGTTTTTTATCAAATGTATACTCAGTATACAGCTAGGGATTCTGGTTCCAGCAAATGGTCAAAAATCAGAATCTCAGCTGCTACTGTTTACACAGATCAAGGTCAGTTCCTTGAAACATGGAAACCTTAGTTGTTGAAAACAAAGTCACTTTGCAGAACAAATAACAGTTCTATTCAAATCTCCAAACTTGAACAACTCCAGAAGAGAAAAAGAAGCGAACTTTTCTTTGGGGTTGATTTGGCCTGCATACAAATTTGCACCATACCTTGGATCTGCATTTGTTCATAATATCAATGAACTCATTTCTCCCAATTCCTGTAAGCCGCAGCGCATCTGCAGCACTGAAGTTGGGGATGCTGTCATATGGTTGTTCTGTGAAGAGTGAGTAATACATCAGGTTGAATAAAAGCATAGATTTCCAACTTTCCAATGCACTAGAACGAAGTTTGATGACAAATTCCAGACAATTGTTTGCCATGTACAGTATCTTAGGTCTTTATCTCCAATAACCGACTACAATAACAATGGGTAAAGGGTACCTAGACGGATTTCCGCCCAAGATTCTTTTGTTAAGTAGGTTATTTTTGGGCCCAAGTAATAATTAATTATAGCCACTAAGCTTGAATAGACTTTCATGACTTTTTTTGGATTCATCCAAGAAAAAAGTTCAAAAGTCCATTCATGCGCAGTTGCTTCCTAACTTAGTCATGAGGAAATAAAATCATACTTCTAAACAATCATGGCTGAATAAGAAGCTCCTATAATAAACAAGGTTACAAGAAAATAAACTATCATATGTTAAGACTTTAGTGCATCTTAAGTATTAACGCCACATTTCATGATTATATATCTTATTTTGGCACCTTGTACTCAAGCTACAAGCAAGCATGTCTGGCACAGACTTATTTGTATATTCTAGTTGACTCTCAGCTGAGGATGATGGTCTTCCAGTATCAAATCGTAAAACATAACATCCTAATGTCTTATTTATGATTGAGGGGGTGGGTGACAAATGAACACATGACCACGATAAAAGAAAGTCTCTACCAACCAGTAGACCACAACCACATGGATTTCCTCCAGAACACCCTAATGTTATACTCCAAAGTTCCCTAGCCAAACAAGTAGGTCAAACAAACGATCACCTTGACTTCATATGGTAAAATGTCAGTTCACATAAGAGATGAGCTACAAATTTCTATATGAACATCAAACATTACAGAAAGTATCTGTACATAAGAAAACAACATTCAGATGTGATGTCAGAATGCAGAAGACCATATATTCACTAGTACCTGTCAGAACTCAGAATCAGTCATTTTAAGAAACGGCATGTGATGAAAACAGCTGACTGAAGTAGTTAAAAGTGCACATGCTATATGAAGGCATATAACTGCTAGGTTTTTACAAATTATATGAGAATGTACAAGTACAGAATGCGGAAAACTAATCCTTTGAAGATTCAGATACAGAATAGCCTCTTACCATTCTTCATAACCTCAAAGATCATATCACAGTAATATCGGAAGGGTGATATCCTCATCACACGACAAACATAATCAGCAAGGTGATAGGGAAAGAGCTGCAAGTAAAAAGAGAATGAGTCGTTAACACACAAGACATCAAACCGAATAAATTAGAAGTTAATGACATGGTAGTTTGCTATTCAAACAAAAATTTGACATTGTAGTTTTAGATAATGTTTGGGAATTCCTGCGTTGCAAAACATGTTGCTCAAACATGACAGGTGAGATGGAAACCATAAGATTGTAGGATTTCATGTTAGTAGTCCTAGTAAGGAACCAACTAAACAACCTTGCAATCTACAGTTATGAGGGCGGTTTGCTTCCAAATTCAAATTCACATTTTAGTATAGAGGATATACAGTTTATTTGTGAATGAAAATAGTAAACAGCTGGAAAGACTTGCTATCGGACACGAACCGCCAGATTCTTTCGCAAGTAACGCATCATCTCTTCATAATATTCCCCTTCTTTGCATACTTTCCGTGCAAAAGAGGCATTCCATTGCAGCCGTTTTCTGATGCAATGTTCAACTATCCTGGCAGCAGTTGTGATAAAATGAAAAGAAAGTGTACAACAAAATAAGATATACAGAGTAAATAAGAATTACAGAAAGAGGAAAACTGGGTTGAGAGGACTAAACTAGTTAAGTAGAATGCAAATACTACCTTTGTGCTCAACAATCAACCCAAAGAACGGGGGAAATGGCTAAACTAATCATTAAACTGCATACTTGATCAAATTCTGACTAGACAGAGAATCAAAATAGGAAGATGAATCCAAAGACTACTCATTTTCTTAACAATTAATGAGAAGACATATGAATGTACGAATATGAGGACCCAAACTAGAGAATCATAGTGATATTACCCCCGAGGTTTGAATCCAGCATGAGGATAATAGTCTCATTCTAACACTACCCCTATAGTAGGAAACATTTTCTTGGGTATTATAGGTCAAGTAGACTTACAATCTAGCAAGCCACCCTGATATAAGATACTAACCTTCTATTCCAATCCTCTTTAGAACTAAGAGTAGCCTGGAGCCTTTTTGGAAGATTTTCCCATGGGCTTTCCTCTTTTATTGCTTTCAGAATCAATTGCTCCTCAATAGTCGCTGGAACGTGCTGCATTATGACCACTAGTGATCACTGAAGTCAGCTTCCTACAAAAGCCACCATAGGCATTTGTTTAGAACACGATAAACGAGCTGAAATTTCACGCCACATTCACCACCCAGCTAAAAAGTTGATTTCCCACCGCAGAGAACAGAGACATACAAGGGAAAATAATAACTAAAATCCCCCAATTTCATTACAGTAGCAAGAAAAGTAGGAACCCTTCGTTAACGTGCATTTCCCGTCAGCTGTTCCAATCCTTGCAAAGAGCTATGATACGACAAAAAAAACAAAACTACGCAAGCTAGTATGAATGTGAGCTCTAATTGAATCTAGGAATAATGAACTACTCCGAATTTCCGTCCCACGGCTACAGATCAAGATGAATAGAGGGTTTGCAAGCTTCCAGCTCGACAAAATTGCGCATTCGTCACCAGATCAGATGAGGAGTTGTTTATCAGAGAAATAAATGAGAACAAGACATGAAAGGTAAGGCACCTGGCAGCGATGGTGATCAACAGTGGATCAAATCAAATCAGGGGTTTTGAGATCTGTAGTTTTGGATCAGAGAAGCATAGCAACATCCATGGGCGATGAAATCATTTGAAGCTCCATTTTTATGTTGGTTTACGGAGGAAGGTGAAGAGTGAATGAAACAGCCAACACAAGAATTCCGTATCGCGATTTTGCTTAAGCATTCGAGGAAGCGAGCAGCAGGACGCTGACATTGAATATTTGTTTATTCATCACTTTCTTCAAGCTTTTTCGAGGAATTTCATCACTAAACAAAATAATTAAATCTCACCAATAAGCTCTAACATATTATTATTTCTCAAATTAGTTACTTTTCGCCAATTAAAAAATTGATTATTGGTGTTTTCCAATTTCCAATGGGAAATTTTGCTTCAAGGAATAAAATTCAAACTATGTCTTAAATCTTAATTTTTTCATTATATATTTATTTATTTTAAATGTTTAAATTCATTAAAAATGACTTTTTATCATATTGTCTAACGATTTATACACGAAACGGGTTATTTTTAAAATTTTGTTAAGCAAGTTTCTTTAGATAAAAAGTTTGTTTGTTATAGTGGATGTTGGGGTGTGTTTTAACAAAACACAAGTATTATTAAAAATTGTTGTTTATTTGGACCTTTAAAGTTGGGGGAATTGTGATTTCAAATTATCTAAACGGTGAAATTTAACTTGTTTATGAAAAACTCTTCTCAGGTTTATAATTCTTGAAAGCTCTGGATTTTGTGGTGGGGTTGAGGCCAGCGAATTCGAACTGGCCCTAATGCCCTTGCTTCTCCCTCCCATTAATGAACTCACAAAGGCTTCTAGTCGAACCACTTCTCCATTCTCAAATTCTTCTTGTTGTCACGCTGATGCTACAATAAATGGAGCTCTGTGCAGCTTCCACCTTTACCGCTTAGCCCTTCCTTCCTTCTGGAAATCGTCTTCGTCTATTGTCGACGCAACAATAAACCAAGAAGCTCTCTTATCAAATCTGAGCTGACACCAGGCCAATTTGTCGTGGTGGTAGAGTCCTCACTAATTATTAGTTTCTAGATTTGCATTTCTAAGGTATAAAAAGGTTTAGGGTCTCTTACACTAGTTCTGAATTTGACCATCATTTGTTTTAGCTCTAGCAGTCAAGCTAGCAGAGGGGTTCATCCATCCGCCATTTGATTTTCCAGTCACAACAGTTGTAGTATCCAGTTGAATGCAACCTTAACCCGATTGTGTGAATTGAATTAGTGGCCCAAGGTTTGCATACTTGTATTAGTGGGTATTATTGTTGCCTAATTTTTCTTGTAGTTCATGGTAGCCATATCCATAATAGTTATCAGTTGTATTCGACTAGTTTGTCTTTTACAGAATCCAATTTCGCTGTCATTTGACCTAAACAGTGAGGAAGAAGACCTATTAAGGAGCGAAGAAGGTTCATTGTATATATGTGTTATGTATGTGGTTCATTTACTGCATTAATACGTTCTAATGTTAATGAACTCGACGAATACTTGTTCACGCTTGCAATGTGAATATGACATACCTAGACCTCTCCCTCATGGTCGTGAATTTTACAAGACTGAATATTTGTTGAATGCAACTAGAACCACAAGTGTTAAATGCATAAGCATGTTTAGAGTTGAACGTTTTTTTTTTTTTTTGCAAAGTTGTGCTCTACCTTGAAGGTAGAAGGGGGGTTTGAAGAGAACAAAAAACATGGAAGCTAAGGAGATGGTGGCAATATTTTTGTTGACAATTCGCCATAACGCTTAGAACAAAACATGTCAACTAGTATTTCACCATTCAAGAGAGACAATCTACCGCGCCATTCATTCAATATTGTTTGCTATTTTAAAAATTCACACACTCTCATGGATAATCCAATGTAGTCCCTGATGTATCTACTTGTAAGTACTTTAAGATTAGTATTTGAGGACTTCACCCCCTTATTATATCTTACATGTGTTGTACATTTCATATTGAATCTGCTCTTGTATTCCGTAGGGGTGTGTTGGAGCCATCGACGATTGGTGAATGCGAGGACAACGAAAGCTAGTCAATCTTGATTTCGTATTAGAAAGGGGGACAACCACAATCAATGTATTGAGAGTGATTACTCAAACCTGCAATGGATATATTGATTGGTTGGGTAGGAAGGGTTGGCACGCGACAGTAGGGTCTTACGAGATGCCTTATCTCGACCTGGTGGTTTTAGTGCACCTGAAGGTGAACACTTCAAGCATATGCGTGAATATTATTGCCTCTTGATGATTTGTGTCTTGTCATGTCTTATAATGTTTGGATACTACAATTTTAGGGATGTATTACCTGTGTTATGTCGGCTACACAAAATCTAAATGATTCCTAGCTCCTTATCGAGGGCAGTGATACCACATCCCCAAGAGTGGGTAGAAATCTTCCATTGATAGCGAAACAAAATTTCAACAAGAAGCATGCTAGTCTGCATGGAGAATGAGAAGGTGGCTAGATGATCGTCCATATCTCCTTGCCCGGTATAAATGTGCATCACAAGCACCATGAACCCTCTTGGGAGCTCTCCATCTAACACTTCCCTAAATATCGATTGGTGCAAGGTGGCCTAACCGGCATGCCCCCTTTGTTGGGGTGTGAACTGCTCAAGGATCTCCTCCATTCTTGTCATCTCTTGCGCCAATGTGCTAAAGACGTGTTTGGCATAGAGTTATTCTTGGCAAGCAAGACCTTCATAATGACAGACACATCAACATTGTGTTTTTGCACCTCAGTGAGATGTCTCAACAATTCTTTGTTTGAGCCCATAATCACCCTTTGTTGTGATGTGGAGCCCGGATGAGTGAATGGGATATCCTTAGGTGGCTTCTGGAGTGCCTCAAGTTATTGTTGTTAAACGGCCAATCCCGAGTAGCGACAATTTTGACGAGAGCCCTTGCCTGCCCAGCCTCTAATTCCGAGCGGATATATCCTCTATTTTGATGGCTTCATAGTTTGTGTCCAAGTTTTGTTGCAGTGGAAATCCACTTGCGTGTCATTTGGTCTCTGACTAATCATACAGTTTGGTGAGAAGGAAGGCGGAAGTTTCTCCTGATCATATAGGGGTCAGAAATAACGAGAAGACGAAGATAACTCGGGGAATGATGTCCTCTTTCTCCAGTTTCTTTCATCTTTTTCTGTGATTTTCTTTCCTCGGCCATGAGATGCTAAGTTTCTTGTGTTGTTTAGATTATATGAAACCCTGGTCGGGATTTTTCTTGGATGATGACAAGATTTTAATTATTTTATATGAAATTTAGGTATTTCATGATTATGATGTGCTCTTCCAAATCCTAGATTTTGATATTAATCTTGTTGTTGCAATTTTTATTTCCTGCCATGGATTCTCTCGTATCAGAGGAACGTTAGTTAATAGGACGCTTAGGAAGAATACATACTAGGTTTGTCATTAGCTTGAGAGAGGAGTGCTTGGTCTAGTATTTTTACATCGTTTTTCGTTGTGGCATTTCATAGAACACATGTTGTGTGTTCTTCCTAGTCGGAGATTTGATCGGGAGAGAAGTCTTTGTTCAGGGAGGATAGAATCCTAGATGGGTGAAAGCGGTCTAGAAGTACCTAAGGAAATTTCCAAGTCTTCGTACTTGATTAACTGAGATTGCATCATCATCAATAATCATGCTTTCTAAGCTACAGTGTATTCGAGTCTAGACAACCTCTCATTCCATCTTTTAACACACTGACAACTTGTTATCTTAGACAAAAAAAAACAACTTGTTATCTGCTTTAGTTATTTAAATTCTTGTTTTCTGCTTTAGTTCATCGATAGTCATATCACAATCACCAATTATTTGCTTGATCACCGTTTAGGTTGAGCAATGGGATTGAAAAGACCCTAGGGAAAACGATCTCATTAGAGCTTTCTAGTGAATTAAAACTTGTGTTTTCGTCAT
Organism: Linum lewisii; assembly: GCA_034768395.1. Classification (NCBI taxonomy): domain Eukaryota; kingdom Viridiplantae; phylum Streptophyta; class Magnoliopsida; order Malpighiales; family Linaceae; genus Linum; species Linum lewisii. Next base: position 61,781,122 of record CM068299.1, read on the forward strand.
CAAATTTATGGGTCTATTGTGAGGGACATTTTCTAATTCTAGGAAAGACATAATATGGTGAGATATCAAGGCCATAAAATGGGGGTAAAGATCATGATACAAGCAATTGCTAATGAAGCTATGAGACTGATCCTGACATGCATCAAAAGCAAGTTGATTTTACGAAGTCCGAATCAAGGCGGTTACTAAGGCCATACTAATTATAAGGGTTAGGGGAGTTATCAAGGCCAACAACAACATAACTAGGGACACCAATCCCCTATTATCCTTCACGTGGAAACAAAACAATCTATTTGGGAACAAAAATTAAGGGGGTTATTAGAATAACCAAGGTGGTAACCAGCTGTTCCAAGGTAACAACTAGAGATTTTAGGGAAACCAGAATCAGTGTAACACCCCATCCTAGATGCAATTCGTTAAACCATTGGTTCAACACTTGCATCAAACTAATAGGGGTATTATGATGCAAACATGAAAAAGCATACAGATATATAATCATTTAAATGACATACATATAAAATATATCTCCAATAATTGAGCTGATCATGAATATTGTCAATCAATACAACAAATACATGGAACTTTTATGGGGAACAACAATACAAGATCACATGAATGTAGAAATGATTTATAAAACAAAACTGGAACTCCATATAAACACCAACACTAGGATCATGGATCGCTCCTATCCTACACCAGCTCTTGAGCTCAAATCCGTATACACAAAATGAGAAAAAAATCAACAACAATGGAGGGGCATCAGTGCTAATCATTGCGTGACTATCGCGTAAAATACACCATTATGTCTAACCACATGTCTTTTTGCTTATTAGGACTGCCGTGCATCAACACGTTTCGCATGTAGACGAGGATGCAAAGTCCTTTTCCTAAATTTATGCTTACCAATTATTCTAAAATCTTGTTAATTTTACCATCATACACGCGTGAGTAGAGATTTATCTTCGATTAATCCCAAGATCATTTTGTCCGTCAATTAACAATTTGATATCAATTTTATTTTTCTAACAATTGTCAATTTTATTCTCTTAGTTGAACTAGTCTACATGTTGTAGGTTATAGATCAAAAAGATAAATTTCTTTGTGTTCATTGAGCTTCACGATACTAAGATGAAACAATGATAGAAATATATAAATACATATGCTTAATATATTAAATATCTTGAATACTAAAAAAACATATATTCACTTGGTTGCCAAGTTTGTGAGACAAGTTTGAAAATGTTATAAATCATTACCATTTAAATACTCTTTCTCTTTAATATTATTTATGGACATAAAAATTTGTAGCTACAAACCCATCAAAATTTTTGTTATGTCATGAATCTATTTATTTGACGAGTGTATAATTTGTGTGATAAAATATTGTCATGTTGTGAGTAGATATATCACCTTGAGCATGGTTTATTTGAGGCTCATGCTACTATTGCACCTACTTTAGTAAGAGCCCATAATCAATAGTTTAAAGAGAATATAAAAAGTTCAAATTCAGTCACTACTTCATATTATTTGTCAAAATAGGCATGCAAATAACATGAATTACTAAATTGGAATTATTTTAAAAAATTACTACAATTTATGATCCAAAAATTTTAGTGTGATCTACAATTAATTATTGCAACCACTAATTAGTAACTAATCTCTATCTTTATATATTAAAAAGTATAGTATTCAACTAATTCATACTAAACAACAAAAACTATAAAGTTTAATGAAGAATTGAATTAGAATGTATGTCCTAATTGGAAAGCTCTAACAACAATTGCAAAAATAGAAATTTGGGACATATTCAAATTTGTAAATCTTATAACGTAATAAGAAACAATATAATATTAACTTTATTGTGTAATTTTAACTCTTTATATTAGTTGGAAGATATGATGTAACAAAAAAGGTTTACCTTCAAATTAAAGTTGACATTGACTTATAATGGTAGTGACTTGTTCGTTTTAGTTGTTTTATAAGATAGTTGAAATCTCTTGGTGATTTCAGCATAACAATGAACTTTTATAGAAAAAATATTAGGCAATACTAGATATTAAATAAGCAAAATTAATAGCAAACTTAAGGAAGATGATATCATCACAAAACCAACATACCCCATCGAGCATGGGGCTTCATTATATCCAAAATATAATCCGAGACAAAAGAAAATGACATTGAAGATTAGAAAAAATATTGTAGTATGTACAAGGATCTCATAATTTTAAGTTGATTATCGTTTCCGTCAAAGACCATCCTTGTCAAATTAAATAGGAAATTCAGAAATAAGCTACCCAAATCCTTTGATATATCTAAAACAATGTCTTTTTGCTTATTAGGTCTTTCATGTATCAACACATTTCACATTTTCAGAAGTTTAGCTTTCATCCTCTCTTTTCATTTTTTGTTGCAACTGTCCATAGGTTTTCCCACACCTTCAGCTCTATTTCCCCCCCCCCACCTCTGTAATGGCCCTTGGTCGGAGCTCCGACGAGTTACTCGATCAGAGAAGAAAAGGGGAAGAAGTAGACTGAAAAGAGAAAGAGAGTTGAGAGAAATTGGGAGAAGAAAGAGAAACACTCGAAAAGAACTCGATGGAAAGAGAAGAAGCGTATTGAACACGCTGAGACTAAAACGGAAGCGTTTGAGAGAAGCTATCTGATATCATATCAAAATATAGAGTATAATATTCAGGCAAAAGTAAATAGGAGAGAGACGGAAAACTCTCTTATATAGGAAAGTGTACTTTGGTAAAGTACAAAATGATCACTGCATTTTGTGATACTTGACATTCGATCGCGTTTCTTTTCTTCATTGTTCTTTTCATCTCTGGTTGATTCTTTCACTCTCTTCAATGGGCGATCAAATGCAAATCAAGTTCCACCGCCGATGGCGAGTCTCTCTCTTGATCAGGATCATCCGTATCACATCGGTACGGGTGATAATCCTGACATTTTGCTCGTCAACACAGTCCTCGTCGGTGTCGCATATTACTTCTCCTGGGTACGTTAGATGAGGATGACACTGGTGGCCAAGAACATGATTGGGTTTGTCGATGGCACTGAGATGGCATCGGGCGCCTCTGATCCATCTTTTGCAGCTTGGCGTCATGCGAACGTCCTGGTCTTGGGATGGATTCTCAAGGCGGTGTCTACAGAGATAGCTCAGTCGGTGTTATGACTCGATTCTGCCCGGGACGTGTGGATGGATCTTCAAGAAAGGTTCAGTCGCAGCAATCTTGTGCGGATAAACGACTTACACGATCAGATTTCCTCCTTCCGTCAAGGAGCCTTGTCAGTTTCATCTTACTATACTCGATTCAAGGTTCTTTGGGACAATTTTGCGATGTTTCATCCAGTGCCGTCCTGCACTTGTCAGCCGCGGTGTTCGTGTATTGCTCTGGTCACGGTTCGAGAATATTTTCGTACCGAACAGATCATTCGATTTCTCCGTGGGCTCAACTCGTCGTTTTCTGGCGTAAGGTCTCAGATCATTCGCTCCGACCCTCTCCCGATGATCAATACCGTGTTTTAATGGTTGCTCAGGAAGAACAAGAACATGCTGGAGGTCGTGGTGAGGTTACGGCAGCACAGCAGGCAGCCGACATCCTTGAATCCTCTGCTCCTAGGGCCTTTGCAGCTTCTACCTCTTCTTCTGGTCAAGGATTCAAGAAAGGAAAACAGCCTCTTTGCACACATTGTGGTCTAATTGGACACACGATCGACAAGTGCTACAAGCGTAACGGGTATCCTCCAGGTTACCGCGCCAAGAAAGTTGTCAATTCGGTTCAAGCTGCTCCTGTAAGTTTGATTGCTGCTCCGGAGGTTCAACAACAGGTTGCGACTGAGGATGGTCATCAAGAAACTGATATTGTCTCGATTACTCGGGATCAGTATCAGACGCTGTATTCGTTGTTCCAAGGCCATTCATCTGCTGGGGTTGTTTTGGGAGCAATGCTGAATGCACTGTGTGTTACTTTTACCACTGGGGTCTCGACAAGCATGCCATCTACCTCTGCTAACGAACCTCATGTACCAACTGTTGCTGCTGTGCCTCCCAATGGCAAAGGCAGGGCTGTGGTAACTGATCAGTCAGGTATTAATTCTCGTTACCCTTCCTTGCATTTGTCTTCCTTGAATTTGCCTAGTACCGTTTGGGTCGTGGATTCGGGTGCCATCAATCACATTGTTTACTCTGTTCAATGTCTTGATCAATATCAAGCTATATCTAACAGTTGTGTTAGTCTCCCTAATGGAGAAATGGTTCTGATAACCCATATAGGGTCTGTCGCGTTTGGCGAAAATATAACCCTTAGGAATGTGCTGGTTATTCCTTCATTCCAGTTTAATCTGCTTTCAATTAGTAAATTGAGTAGCCAGCATTCGTGTAGAGCTGTGTTCTCAGGATCTGATTGTCTGTTTCAAGACATCAAGACTTCCAAGACGATTGGTATAGCTGAGGTTCGTAATGGTCTCTATCGGCTGACTCTTCCACGAGCTTCTCAGTTTTTCATCTGCTCTACGGTGTTTTTCGACCTATGGCATTTCCGGTTAGGGCACACATCTGTAAAGGGTTTAGTCCGATCTTTAGGCTCGAAATGTAATGATACTTTTCATTGTACTGTTTGTCCTATTGCTAAGCAACACAGACTGCCATTTTCCAGTAGCAATTCCTTGGCTACAAGTCCTTTTTCTTTGATTCATGTGGATATATGGGGACCATTTTCTGAACCTACCTTTGATGATAATAGATACTTTCTTACGATAGTTGACGATAAGACTCGTTTCACTTGGGTTCGTCTTATGAAACTCAAGTCCGAAGCAAGGCAGCTTCTCGTTGATTTCTGTACGATGGTTGAAAACCAATTCCATACGTCAATCAAAATCATTCGTTCTGATAATGGTCTCGAATTTGCCATGCCTAACTTCTATGGTTCAAAAGGTATTATTCATCAAACCACATGTGTCTATACTTCACAACAAAATGGTCGAGTAGAACTTAAACATCAACACATTCTTGCTATCACTCGTACTCTTTTGTTTCAATCGTCGGTTCCTTTAGGTTTTTGGGGACATGCTGTTTTACATTCGGTTTACTTGATCAATAGGTTGCCTTCACCGATTCTTGGTGGACACACACCTTTTGATTTGCTCTTTCACGCTCCGGTGTTGTATGATCATCTCCGAGTTTTCGGATGCTTAGCTTATGCATCAACTTTGGTTCACAATAGAACAGAACTTGATCATAGAGCTCATCCTTGTGTGTTCTTGAGGTTTCCTCCCTCAACCAAAGGTTATACTCTTTATGATTTGGTTTCTAACCAAGTTATTATATCTCGTGATGTTGTATTTCATGAGTCGATATTTCCATTTACCTGTCCGAACAATTTTGTCATAGGTTCAGGAGATTTCGAAACTTTGTCACATTTTTTTGATACTCGGGAAATCACTGATGCTAACCGAAATCATGCTTTGGACTCTACAGAAAAGAGCCAGCTTGACTTAGCTCGGCCCAATGATCAGCAAACTAGGCATGTTTCTCCACGGCCTTTGATTCATAAGCATGTTTCTTGGCCCAATGATTCAACTTCCAAGGGATCCATTTCAAGCCCTGTATTAGTGGACCAAAAACGCATGAAGCGCAAACCCGGATATTTGAATGATTATTATTGTAATCAATCATCCAATCTTGTCAAGTTTCCAATTCAAGATTCCATTTCTTTGTCAAAATTAAGTGTTGATTATAAGAGAGCAATCTTATCTGTGTCAAATGAATCCGAACCTACTCGTTATAAGGATGCGGTTACTCACCCGAAATGGGTTGAAGCTATGAATTCGGAATTAAATTCCCTTCATACTACGAATACATGGTCCTTAGTCCCATTACCTTTGGATAAAAGACCAATTGGTTGCAAATGGGTTTACAAGATTAAGTACAAAGCCGATGGTTCAATTGAACGATATATGGCATTTCTCGTAGCAAAAGGATATATACTCAAACTGAGGGAGTTGATTATATCGATACTTTTGCACCTGTTGCCAAAATGACCACGGTTCGTGCTTTGCTTGCTTTAGCATCAATTAAAGGGTGGATTTTACATCAATTAGATGTCAACACTGCTTTTTTGCATGGTGACCTTTTTGAAGAAGTATACATGAAACCTCCTCAAGGGTTAACCTTAACTTCTCCTAATCTTGTTTGTAAGCTAAACAAATCATTATATGGTTTAAAACAAGCAAGTAGACAATGGAATCTCAAACTCACCGAGTCTCTACATTCTCTTGGATTTATTCAATCCAAAGCCGACTATTCCTTGTTTACTAAAAACAGTAATGGCTTGTTTCTTGCCGTCCTTGTCTATGTTGATGATATCATTATGACTGGTGACGATATTCAAGGTATTCATGATCTCAAGACTCACCTTCATGAAAAATTCACAATTAAGGATATTGGTGAATTAAAATTTTTCCTTGGGTTAGAAATAAGCTCGTTCTTCAAAAATGATAAATCTTTGTCAACGCAAGTATGCTCTTGAAATTATTTCTGATATGGGTTTACTTGCTAGTAAACCTCTCACTTCTCCTTGCGATGCTTCATCTCGTTTGTCCATCAATGATGGTAAACCATTAAAAGACCCTTCCTCTTATCGACGCCTTATTGGTTGCTTGATTTACCTATGTACTACTTGACCTGATATTTCTTTTGTGGTTAACTACCTAAGTCAGTTCGTGAGTAGACCTTCTGATATGCATCTTAAGGCTGCTCTACGTGTTGTTCGTTACCTTAAAACCGATCCTGGTTGTGGTCTATTTTTTCCTTCTTGTTCAGACTTACAAATCCATGCTTTTTCCGATAGTGACTGGGCAGGATGTCCCGACTCTCGACGTTCGACTACTGGATATTGTGTCTTTCTTGGTCAATCACTCATTTCGTGGAAATCTAAGAAACAACCAACTATTTCTCGCTCATCTTCTGAAGCAGAGTATAGAGCTTTGGTTGCTACAGCTTGTGAACTTCGTTGGTTGAAGATCTTATTCCATGATTTGTTGTTTGATTTTACCAATCCTCTCTCTCTTTATTGCGATAGTACATCGGCTATTCATATGGCCAAAAATCCGGTTGCTCACGAACGTACCAAACATATTGAAATTGATTGTCACATCATTCGTGATTGTGTCACTTCTGGTTTTATTCGTGTGGTTCAAGTATCTACGGTCAATCAACTAGCGGATATTATGACGAAACCCTTAGGGGCTCATATTTTTCTTCCATTAGTTTTCAAGCTTGGTCTGCTCAGTATTCACCGTCCAGCTTGAGGGGGATGTCAAGTATCACAAAATGCAGTGATCATTTTGTACTTTACGTACACTTTCCTATATAAGAGAGTTTTCCGTCTCTCTCCTATTCACTTTTGGCTGAATATTATACTGTATATTTTGATAATAGACATATGTGACCTACAACCAGCTTCTCCCCAAAAGCCTAACACAATGTGCACATATAGGAAAATAGCAAATTGGTCACTTTACTTACCTATTTTAAAGTAGGAAAATAGCGAATAATGCGGTGAACTTTCTGGCTAATATTGGTCATAGCCTTCCATGTGGAAGTCACTCGATTAGAGTTTCTGATTGTAACCTTGCGTACTACATTCGTTATGACTGTATGGAAATTTCAGAATTCAGATTAGTTAATTAATTGATTGGCGCTTGCCGCTTCCAAAAAAAATCCAAAATTTGTCAAGGGAATTATTGATATAATTGGCAAAAAAATGAAATAAAATACCACCCTACAAACTTCTTTTTATACATGGTAAAAAAGAGAGATTTTCTTATATACAAAATATTTTTTTAATAGTTTGGTTGTTTAGTATAGTTTATGGAAAAATTGAAAAAAAAAATTAATAGTTGAAGTTAAAAATCTATTTCATCGAGTTAGGAAGGGCTAAATTTAAAAAATTTGTCAAATGTAAAAAAATTGGATTAGTTCTCAAGTAGAGAAAAAAATGTAGTTTTAGAGAGATAGATATAAAGGGTGTGATAGAGTAACGGATCGCTGAGCCGGCCTATCTATATATTTCTTCTGCGTCATCGGCGGCTGATTCCTCCCATAAACCTCACCTCAAACCCCCAGAGCGTCCTCTTCTTCAGCTCCCAGTCACCAGATACAACCATGACGCCATTGTCGAGGTTGAACAATCACTCAACGAATTCAGTCCAGTTCATTTCCATTTGCTAGAAAATTCTTCCTCCATTCCATGGCTTCCCTCGCAGTTTCAACTCTATCTTTCCCCCAACAACACTCAAATTTTCACTCCCCAGCCAAACACACAATCAGGATAAAAAGCTCCGCCTCCAAGAAACCATTAAGAAGAACCTTCCACTTCGCCGTGAATCCTAAATGTCGACTTATTAGCTTCAACGACGATAAGCTTGCCGCCCGGCCGCTATCCAGTAGTAACTCGAAAGAGCGGAAAAATCCAGCTGAGCATGTTCCGAGGAACGAATCAAGCAGTTTAGTTCATAGAATTGCAAGGCCTGTAGCCTATGTATTGTTCTGCATTGCTGTTGGCATTTTTCAGGCTCGTGTACTGCCGGCGACTGCACTTCCTGTTCTGGAGAAGGAAACTAGGTTAGAGAAGATGATCGAAGGCGTTGATAAGTCAAATTTGAAACAGCATCGGTATTCGTATTTTACTAGATTATTGCTGAGGGAAGTTTCTAAGGGGCTGTTGACTTGCGTGAAGGAGGTGAGGAACGGAAGTCGGGATGTGAAGGAATTGAAGGCGGCTTTGAAGGAAGTGAAGGAGTTGAAAGAGAAGTTGCAGAAGCAGATAAAGCAGAAGATGATTCCGGAAACGAAGGAATTGAGGACACGGAAGAGAAGATTGGTCATTCATTTGAATAGCATTGTGGACAAGGGTGAGAAGCTGAAGGCCGAGGTTGAAAATGTGAGGAATCGAAAAGAGAGGATAACTGATGATTTGAGGAAGAGAATTGAAAACGTGGAGAAGGAATATGGTGAGGCTTGGGAGATGGTTGAGGGTGTGGATAATGCGATTCTCAAGGAAGAAACTATGGCGATGAGTTTTGGAGTTGGAGAGCTTTGCTTTATTGAGAGGGAGTGTGAGGAGCTGGTTAAGAAGGTTACAGAGGAAGTAAAGCTGCGGCGTTCAGATAGGTAGTAAATCTGTGTACATTTTGCAAATAATGATAGTTTCATTTGGTTTGTGCTTATATGGTGTTTCATTTCAGTGTGTTCAAGATCAAATTGTTGCCATCTGATGATAGTTATGGTGGCATGAGAACACAGTTTGAGCAATTTTCTTGGTTGTGATGTATTAGGCTGGCTTAATGGGTGAGGCCTGGATAGCTGTACTGGGGCGGAAGTGTGTTAGAACTTCTTGTGATTAGTGATGACATTGCTAAGCTGTATGCATTTTGGTACTTGATAGTCTTACTGGCATATGCATACTTAGAGGTTTATTTTCTTTACTTTGATGGGTGTTCTTTGTGTTCCTTAGTTATGTTTGTGTTCATGGTCTGTTGTAAGCTTTTTGATGTTGAAATCCTCACGGAAAGATTCTTTGATGTGGTTTCAGTTTGGGAAACAGTGTGATTACCAAGCTGTCAAGGTCCGAAATCCAGAAAGAACTTGAAACTTCTCAGAGAATGCTTTTGGAACAAATGATTCTGCCCAAGGTTGTGGAAGTTGAAGGTCCCGGACCTTTATTTGGCAGTGACTTGATGGATTTTGCTGAACATGTAAGGGAAGGCCTTGCGGAATCGAGGGACCTACAAAGCTCTCTTGAGGATCGAATAAAAAAAACAATGAGGAGATTTGGTGACGAGAAGAATTTGGTTGTGAAGACTCCAGAAGACGAAGTTGTGAAGGGTTTCCCAGAACTTGAATTGAAGTGGATGTTTGGAGAGACGGAAGTTGTGGTTCCCGAAGCATTGCGCCTTCGTTTATACCATGGTTGGAAGAAGTGGAGTGAAGAAGCCAAGGCAGACCTGAAACGGAAGCTACTGGAAGATGTTGATTTTGGTAAACGTTACGTAGCTGAAAAACAGGTAACATTTGAATAATACCAAGTACTGTATAATCAGTGAATCTAACTACATTGTCTTGCCTGTTAGTGACTTTTAGATGTTAACCTGTGAGTGGTAAGGGTATTATATCAACTTTGCAGTCGCAGGGTGCCCAAGTGGTGATGATTTATAACCCTTCTTGGGATATTTTTATTCCCTTCTCATTAATTGATGTAAATATTCTGACAGTAATTGGTAGTCGTATAGTTTTTTTTTTTTTTTTCTGTTGAATGATGAATGAATGTAATAAGAAATTGCAATGGAAAAGAACGTAAGATGCTAGCCATTTTCGTTTCTCAACAATTTAATGATTTTTATGTTCATGGGGAGTAAGCTTATATACAACCTTACCAATTCAAAAATTGTGAAGGCAAAATTTTGCTTCTAATTTATTCTACTTCATCATTTGCCACTCTGTTCGTAATTTAGGTCCTTATTATTCATCTTTAAAGGTGGTGTGGTCTGTGTTTGATGGTAATCATTTGGTTGGTGATAATTACAGGAAAGTATTCTGTTGGATCGAGATAGAGTAGTCTCGAAGACTTGGTATAATGACGAAAAAAAACGGTGGGAAATAGACCCGGTGGCTGTTCCATATGCTGTTTCAAAGAAACTAGTGGAGCAAGCTCGGATCAGGCATGATTGGGGTGCCATGTACATTACAATGAAAGGAGATGAAAAAGAATACTACCTCGATGCTAAGGTTACATATGATATTAACTATTCATTTCTCTTGATGATTAACTAGGAACATGCCTGTGCTTTGCCACGGAGTCCACATTAGACTTGTTTTAAGACTTAAAGTTGGATCACTATTTTGGATGAACATTGCACTAACACAAGTTTAAGTATAACACACCATAGTAGGCTTCTGCAAATTTGTAACCTAAACATCATTCATCTAAAATGACTTAGTAAGCAAGCTAGACAATCTCGTTCTCGATCTCGATAACCTTGTGATTTCCTATCTTTGATTTATTTGAGTCCAACAATAAGCAAATAAGCAAGACTCTTTATCATTTTGGATCACAAGTTCGGTTAGTTCAGACCCTCATCGATTTTCATTCATGGGTTGGGTTCTGGGCACTTGAGTATAGGTAAAGTTTTGGGTTTGCCAGGTTAGGATAAATATAAAAAAATATTGGCGATGTAGAGATAGGGATAGCATGAGAATAAAAATGTATATGAAGCCATCCTTAGGGAACCTATCCTCATTACGCAATACTAACAATGTTCTGGTGAAATACTAACTCACATTTTCCTTTAACAGATATTTTTTCGCTTCTCACCTATAAAAATTTGCACCATTTTTGACCTGGGACATTTGGATGCAGGAATTCGAAATGTATCAAGAGTTTGGAGGGTTTGATGGGTTATATATGAAAATGATTGGCAATGACATTCCAGCTACTGTTCATTTTATGTGGATCCCTTTGTCTGAGTTGAATATCCGCCAACTTTTTCTTTTGGCTGTAAGATTAGTTCGCCGATGCTTTGTTGAACTGTGGAAGCGTGCACATGTATACGATAAAGTAGACCAGCTCTGGGAGGAGATCCTGATTCTCAACGAGGACATAATGGTTTCAATTGTTTGTCCTCTGATAGAGCTTGTCATTCCTTACTCGGTACTCGTCAGCCTCCTCTAACTTCTTCCTTTGTAGACAACTCTGGCTCGTACTATTTATTTCAAAGTTGTTTTCATGCTTCTATTTATTTAAGGTAAGGATGCGCTTAGGGATGGCATGGCCGGAGGAATCAAATGTAATTGCTGGCCCGACGTGGTACTTGGAATGGATTTCTAGAGCAGACGAGAGATACAAGGACAGGGAATCTGAGAACACTCTATTGTTACCTTGGACTTGCTTCAGAATCGTTATATCTGGATGCATTTTGCTCCTTGTTTTCTACATTCTCAGAATAGGACTTTCCAGGCTTTTTAGGGTTCGACTTTTACAAAGAAGAAATCCAAATTCTTGGAAGTTGCGGAGAGTGGTAACTTTCCCAATTTACTTCCCTGGGTCTATTTCATTATTGAATTTTTCTATTTTCTTGGATGGGTCAGAAGATTGATCCTATTGCCCCATTGCTATTGTATTACTGTTTGGTCTTTTTTTTTATGTCGTCTGCATATTTTTGAACAGAGTTTTTTATTTACTGTTAATGACTAGTACTAATTGTGGTTTTCGTTATTTATTATCTTTTGGTAGAAAGCTTATATGAAGACAAGAAGGAGGTTAGTTAAAGACGGAAGAAAGACTGGAGTTGATCCTATCAAAACTGCTTTTGAACAAATGAAGGTTTGTACTTTCCCACCTAAACTATCATTTCAATTTTCAGTAAGGAACCTATGCACACAAACTGGTGATCACTGAACATGTGTACTCCTATATAAACATCATCATGTTGAATCATTGTTAAGATATATCCACAACTTCTGTTTCTGGTCCAGAGAGTCAAGAATCCTCCAATCCCTTTGAAGAACTTTTCTAGTATTGAATCTATGAGAGAAGAAATCAATGAAGTTGTTGCATTTCTGAGAAATCCTTCTGCATTCCAGGAAATGGGTGCCCGTGCTCCTAGGGTTAGTTCTTCTAATGCCACGTTTAATTTTTTGCTTGTTAATTTCTTTATTGTGCATGCTTGACTCGACAAGCTTTTGAATTAATAAATTGCCACATTGCAGGGAGTTCTTATTGTGGGGGAGAGAGGAACTGGTAAAACATCACTGGCACTAGCTATAGCTTCTGAAGCTAGGGTTCCTGTTGTTAAAGTTGAAGCCCAGCAACTAGAGGCTGGACTATGGGTCGGCCAAAGTGCATCAAATGTTCGGGAATTGTTTCAAACAGCTAGAGACTTGGTTGGCCATAAACTAAATTTGCTCCACTGTTATGTTGTAGCTCTCTCAATATCTCTATTCGGTGCAATATTTGTTTTTAACATGCATAATTTTTTTTTCTTCCATTTATTTTCTGCTTGTAGAAGAGTCTTGGTTAGAACCATGAAACCATATCACTAGTAAACCTACATCAACTTGTGTTTCTTATTGTACTCTCTTTCTTGTAGATTCATAGCAGGCATATGTCTGCTGTATTAGTTTGTTGGAGGTCAGCATTTTGTTACTGTTGTTCTAAAAGCGCTAATTGGACCATGCCACCTTTAAATACTTTTCGGATCTTGCAATTCTTCTGTGTTAGTTTTTACTGATTTTCAGATTCCAAAATAAACTGTTTCCTCTTCTTGGTTTTGTATATACAACAGATCTTTTTACGTGTGGTTCTTTTCCTTCGATAAGATGCGCATATGATGTCGTTTTCCAATTCTTATGACGAGAACCAATTATATTATATATGACTGTACTCTATCTAACTGAATGGCTAATCTTTAGGCACCTGTAATCATCTTCGTAGAAGATTTTGATCTTTTTGCTGGTGTACGTGGCAAGTTCTTACACACCAAGAACCAGGATCACGAAGCTTTCATTAATCAACTCCTGGTGGAACTTGACGGGTAAGTTTCTTCTTCCTTTTTATATTTCTGGCTTGTGGACCTGGGGGTCTTAAAGGCTGTTGACCTACTGAAATGTGTTTATGGGTATCTCCAAACTTGTGGAACTCAAATTAGATATTCTATCTTTCGGGGTGCACCACATGTGCTAGAAGTAGCATTTTATAGAAGTTATTTGAATTACGTTCACCAACAGGAACTTGACATGCACGTATAATTTACTAGGTTTGAGAAACAAGATGGTGTGGTTTTGATGGCCACAACTACAGATATCAGGAAAATTGATAAAGCATTGCAGCGGCCTGGTCGGATGGACAGAGTATTTCGTCTTCAAAGGCCAACTCAAGGAGAAAGAGAGAAGATTTTACGCACTGCTGCAAAGGAAACCATGGATGAAGAACTCATTGATTTTGTTAACTGGAGCAAGGTACTTCTGAATTTCTTTCTATGAAGCATCTGGGCAGCATTCACTTCTGCTACTGATTCGATATGAATGAGAGCATTACTGAAGTAGATAGATACTCATAGGAAGACACTGGTGGACCAACTTTGTGGGAGCCACTTGTAGATTTTGGTAATTAATCCTTTTACAGTTGTCTTGAAGGTGAAATTTCTCAAAACCAACACATTAAGTTGCCCATTGATTTTGAAACAATCTACATAATTCTGCTTGCTTGTGCTCTTAAATCTTGGTCCAAGGTCTGTGATGAATTTTTACACTCAGCTGACATTCGCCTAATGTATGCCATTCTTGATTATGCTTAGGTTTCTGAGAAGACGGCTATTTTACGGCCAACTGAGCTAAAACTTGTTCCTGTTGCTCTTGAAGGCAGTGCCTTCAGGAACAAGTTTTTGGATGCAGATGAACTTTTGAGCTATTGCAGTTGGTTTGCGGTAAGGGAATATTAAGCTCCAAATAAATTTAGATTTTCAAAATGTTTTATCTGTCATTTACATAGTTTTCTACTGCCTCAACGTCCTGGATCTTTGTTTGCCATAAATTGACTATAGTTGTAACTAAATGAAACCTTTTTTAAGCGGTGTGTGTACAATAGTCACTCTTTCTTTTTGTTTATTTTTTGATTTGTTGAGATGACTATACAGTTTTTGGTAAACTTGTCTGTTTCTTCTCTGCTTTTATAGACTTTCACTGCACTTATTCCTCAATGGGTTAGAAAAACGACACCTGTCAAGAAGATGTCCAGAATGCTGGTGAATCATTTAGGTCTTGAGTTGACTAGGGAAGACATGCGGAGTGCTGTTGATCTAATGGAGCCATATGGTCTGATAACCAACGGAATGGAGCTTCTGAATCCTTTACATGACGTAAGATAGCTGTTTATAATCAACCGTACATCATCAATTTTTTTTTGCAGCAGAAATTTAGTCTGTATCAAGCCAAAGTTCCATTTGTGAATATTTGAACTAATAAATGACGTAAAACAGTGGACGAAGGAGAGCAAATTACCACATGCTGTTTGGGCGGCTGGTCGTGGTCTTATAGCAACTTTGTTGCCAAACTTTGATGTCGTGGATAATTTGTGGCTGGAGCCCTCTTCCTGGCAGGTTAGCTATTATAGAATTTAATGTAGTAGATCAACTGCAAAGAATTTCACTCCGTTGTTGTCCTTTGTCAGGGTATTGGATGCACAAAAATAAACAAATTGCATGGAAGCTTGGAATCTAGAGCATATCTTGAGAAGAGGCTTGTATTTTGTTTCGGTTCTTATGTTGCATCACGACTGCTGCTTCCACTTGGGGAGGAAAATTTTCTTTCTGCCTCAGAACTAAAACAAGCCCAGGAGGTTAGTATTTTGTTACCTATGAACTTCTTTAATCTTCGTATATCTTGCAAAGAATCCATGGTTGATTTATGCGAGCTAGAATTGATGCTTGTTAATAAATAATATAAAACCAATTGTTTTTTTTTTCGAAATCAATATAAAACCAATGTTAACCCAACAACTTGAGTTATTGGAATGCAACCGACCATGACGTAGTATTAAAGCCTTGAATAATTGAGAGGTCATGGGTCCACATCCCGGTAGCCCCTATTGCACAAGACTTACTGAAACTAGGCAAACTTAAGCTTTTCCGAGGTCTTTTTTTTGAGTAAGTGTGTTAATGAATAATATAAAACCAATATTGAACCCTTTCTCAACAAATCGAGTTATTGGGATGCGATGGACAATGCTAAATAGTATGTTTGAATGAATACAAGAAACAGAAGAATGCACAGTACATGATAGAAATAATAAAGTTAAAAGCACACTAATTGGCATTGCCTTGCTGCCAGTGGGGAAACTAGGCTAATTGCTGTGCTGTCAACTAGTAATCCTTTTCAGACTCCCGATCAACATTGCAGATGCTGATCCACTACATCCTATGTTTCATTCTTTTCTTGGGTGTCTTTTTTCACCACTGCTTCTCTGTACAGTGTACTGTAAAAGTCTCTTGAATATTGATAGGAAGCTTTTTATTGAATTCAGAGAATTAGGGTTTAGAGACCCAATCTCATATATTAACATAGGCAAATCACCGGATATATATACAAGTATTAGGGAAGAGAAACCTACCTAACTTAGGAGATTAGAAACTTCCTAAACAAGAAGATACTAATGTGACTGATAAGGAAACAATAACTATACAGAATAATATCTAATATTCTTCAACACTCCCCCTCAAGCTTGGTGTAAATGTTGATCATGTCAAGCTTGGAAGATAGAAACTCAAACACATCTCGTGCTAGAGCCTTTGTAAGAATGTCTGCAGTCTGTTGCTTGGAGGGAACATGTTCAACTTGAACAATTCCTTTAGCTACATTATCAGAAATAAAATGCGTATCCACCTCCACATGTTTGGTGCGGTCATGGTGAACCGGATTCCGAACTATGCTGATTGCAGCTTGGCTATCTGATAATAGGAGAATAGGACCTTCATAATCAACCTTGAGTTCTTCTAACACTCTTTTTAACCATATTCCTTCATTCACATATTCCAAGTGCAAGGGCATGATATTCAGCTTCAGCACTGCTCCTGGCAACCACATTCAGTTTCTTGCTTCTCCAGGTTACAAGGTTTCCCCAGATATAACTGCAGTAACCAGAAGTAGACTTTCTGTTAGTAAGCTCACCTGCCCAACTTGCATCCGTATACATGAGTACATCACGACGAGTTGTTTTTTTGAACTGAATTCCCTTTCCAGGGGACTTCTTTAGGTATCTTAGGATCCTTACTACCATCTCCATGTGTTCTTCATTAGGACAGTGCATATGCTGACTTACTACACTCACTGCAAAGGCTATGTCAGGCCGAGTGTGAGCTAGGTAGATCAGTCTGCCAACCAGACGTTGGTAGTTTCCCTTATCAACTGATGGTATATCATCAGTTTTGCTCAACTGCTTGTTCTGCTCCATAGGTGTATCCACTGGTTTGCAGTTTGACATTCCAGTGTCATTCAGTAGATCAAGGACATACTTTCTTTGTGAAATGGTAATTCCTTGGTCTGATCTTAAGACCTCCATTCCCAGAAACTACCATTCCAGTGAAATGGTAGTTTCCCTTATCAACTGATGGTATATCATCAGTTTTGCTCAACTGCTTGTTCTGCTCCATAGGTGTATCCACTGGTTTGCAGTTTGACATTCCAGTGTCATTTAGTAGATCAAGGACATACTTTCTTTGTGAAATGGTAATTCCTTGGTCTGATCTTAAGACCTCCATTCCCAGAAAGTATGTTAGTTGCCCCAAATCTTTTATTTCAAACTCATGAGCAAGCTGAGCTTTTAACCTCTTGATTTCTTCAACATCATCTCCTGTAATTATAATGTCATCGACATATACAATTAGGATGGCCATCTTCCCCTTGGATGAGTGTTTGACAAACAGTGTATGATCTGTTTGGCACTGGTAATAGCCTCCATCCTTTACAGCTTTAGTAAACCTGTCAAACCAGGCCCTAGGGGACTGCTTTAACCCATACAACGCCTTTCTAAGTTTGCAGACAAGGTTTTCTTTGGTTTCTGAATACCAGGAGGAAAATTCATGTAGACTTCTTCGGTCAAGTCACCATTCTGGAAAGCATTTTTCACATCTAGTTGATGCAGTGGCCAATCAAGGTTTACAGCTAATGACAACAAGACTCTTACTGTGCTGAGTTTTGCAACAGGGGCAAAGGTCTCTTCATAATCCACTCCATATGATTGAGTGAAACCCCTTGCAACTAGTCTAGCCTTGAATCTCTCAATTTTTCCATATGCTTTGTATTTTACCGTAAACAACCACTTGCAATCAACCGTGTTCTTTCCTTCAGGACACTTTACCACTTCCCATGTTCCATTTTTCTCCAATGCACTTAGTTCCTCCAAAACTGCTTGCTTCCATTCTGGTGATTTCATAGCATCTTGGATGGTCCTTGGTACATCAACACTGTCTAAGGTAGTTATAAAAGCTTTATGAGCATCATTAACCTTCTCATAGCTCACATGGTTTCCAATGGGATACCTTGTACAGTTCCTCAGGGCAATGGGTCTATCGAGATCAGTAGGGATTATTTCATCTTCCAACTGCTCAACTTCAACTTCATGTTCCTCTACAGGGTTCACTTCTACTTCTACTTCTGCATTTATACCAGCCTCAGTCCTCACATTCCTTCTTTGATAGACCTGTAAAGGCTTTGGCTGAGGTGGAGGAGGTGGAGGACACTCCCCCTCGCTGCCAGTCACAACGTCATCAAGACCAATAAGCTCCACAAACTGTTGTGAGTCGGAGGTGTTAGCAGTAGCAGAATTCTCCCCCTGAATCACAGCAGGTGTGAAGTATGGTTGAGACTCAAAAAATGTGACATCACGAGTGTTGTAAACCCTTTTTGTGTGAGGGATGTAGCACTTGTAGCCCTTCTGAGTAGCAGAGTAGCCAATGAAAACCCCCTTGAGTGACCGAGGATCAAGTTTAGAACGATATTTGGGAGCCACATGGATGAAAACTGTACAGCCAAACACCCTCGGAGAGAGATTAGAGGTATAGCTAGCAATGTGGGGAAACTTCTCCAACAACACTTGACGAGGTGTTGCAAAGTTCAAAACCAGACTTGGAAGTCGATTAATGAGGTAAGTGGCTGTCAACACAGCCTCACCCCATAGGTGTTTCGGAACACTGTGTGTGAACATAGAAGCCCGAGCAACCTCTAGCAAATGGCGGTTTTTCCGTTCAGCCAAACCATTTTGCTGAGGGGTGTCTACGCATGAGCTAGCATGCACAATCCCATGTTCTGATAGGTAAGATCCGAGAATACTATTGAAATAGTCACGAGCATTGTCGGTTTTCAGAACCTGAACATTTTCCTAAAACTGTGTACAAATCATGGTATGGTAAGTCTGAAATATACTCGTGGTTTCTGATTCATCCTTCATCAGGAAAGTCCATGTGAGTCGGGTGTGGTCATCAATAAAGGTGACAAACCACCTAGCCCCATTGATGTTCCGAACCTTCATTGGCCCCCAAATATCATTGTGAATTACTACAATGGTCTAGTAGGTTGATATCCTAACCCAGAATAAGTAGACCTAGTTTGCTTGGCAAGTTGACAAACTTCACACTGATAGTGTTTGGCATTCTTATTAATAAATAGATCCGGAAACAATTTTTCAAGATACAGGAAACTCGGGTGTCCTAACCGAAAATGCCACATAGACACTGTATCCTCAAAATTATCCAAACTAGCTACTACATTAGCTTGTATTCGACCAACACTAGCATGCACCTTCTCTGTCTCCATTCCCTTCAGCACTTACAGACCATTGCACTTATCACCATGTCCAAGCATCTTCCCCGTCTCCACCTTCTGCAACACACAACCAGAAGAGCTGAAACGAACTTCACTCTACAGATCATGAGTAACTTGATTAATGGAGAGGAGATTACAGTCAAGTTTTGGCACATAGAGAACTGGGAATAGAGTGAGATCCTTAGTCACTCTAACTAATCCTACACCTTCAATAGGAGCTAGAGTACCATCTGCTATACGAACTCCTCTGTTTTCAGGATAAGGTTGTAAATTCTGAATAATATCCTTACAACCAGTCATATTATCTGTAGCACCAGAATCCATAATCCAAGAATTTTTTGACCGAGTATGAGAAAAGAGGGCACTCGGTTGGTTACCTTGCTTATCAAACAGGCTAGTGATGTAGCCACGGTGCTCTGTAGTGCTTGGCTTCATGGCTTGAGCAAGCATCTTCTGGAGCAGATCCATCTGCCCCTTGGAGAACTGAGGTTCTTCTTCAGAAGCTTTGTTTGCAGCAACATGAGCTCTAGGCTTACGTTCTGACCTTGGCTTCCAGTCAGTAGGTTTTCCCACCAGCTCATAACACTTTTCTTTGGTGTGCCATGCCTTTCCACAGTGCTCACAGTAGAAGACAGGAGGTTTAACTCCCTCTTCTTATTGTCCTGCGACATGAGGGCGGTGCTGGGACCTTCAGATAACAAAGCTGAGCCTTCAAAGTGAGATTTCGTCTCTGGAATCATAAGACGGCGTCGATCTTCCTCACGAAGAACTTCAGCAAAAGCTTCTTTTAAGCTAGGAAACGGTTTGGTTCCCATAACTCTACTTTTAGCATCATCCAACTCTTGATTGAGTCCCAACAGAAGCTGCACCGTACGTTTCTTCTCTACGAAGGTACGTGTGTCTTGGCATCCTTAGTAGTATCCCAAGTTAGGGCTTCATAGAGATCAAGTTGAAGCCAAGAGCGGACGAGCTTGTTGTAATACTCTGTGACAGTCAGCTCTCCTTGTTTGAAGTTAAACAATTTAGATTCAATTTCGAACAAGGCAGAGGAGTTGTCTTGGGTTGAATACGTGGACTTGACATCATCCCAAAGTTCCTTAGCTGACTGATGTAAGAGATAATTGTCTCCAATGTCAGGTTCCATGGTTGAAATCAGCCAAAAACGAACCTGATTGTCATCATTGTTCCACTGATTGAAGGTAGGGTCAGTCTCTCCTGGCTTAGTTGTAGTGCCAGTGAGATAGCCGCCTTTGGAACGTCCAGTTATAAACATCTGGATTGATTGAGACCACTGGAGGTAGTTGCTTCTATTGAATTTACGGATAGCGATTCCTCCACTATTAGAGTCGGAAGGGTTATTTGAGGTTGCCATAGTCTCTGGAGTTATAGTCACAGAGATGGATGAGTGCTTTGGAGAAGAAGAAGGAGAAGAAGAAGGAGAAGAAGAAGAAGAAGAATTACTGCCAGAAATCATGACAGTGAAGCACAGCTACCAGCGGCGGAAGAAAGAACCGGCTGCTCTGATACCATATTGAATTCAGAGAATTAGGGTTTAGAGAGCCAATCTCATATATTAACATAGGCAAATCACCGGATATATATACAAGTATTAGGGAAGAGAAACCTACCTAACTTAGGAGATTATAAACTTTCTAAACAAGAAGATACTAACGTGACTGATAAGGAAACAATAACTATACAGAATAATATCTAATATTCTTCAACACTTTTTGTTGTCAAGACTCAAGCTTAGATGTAAAACCACAAAATTTGGGCAACTGTAGTATCAACTCATATGAGACAAAATTTGCTATATTTCTCATTACAACAGGTAGATAAAGATAAGCTTTATACGGGTGGGTGAATGATGGTGCTTTATGGAGCTACCGTCAGTTTAGACTCCCTTGGTGCTTGGAGTTCTAGGTTCTCTTAGGCTCTAGACTTTGGTTTCTTCAGTATACCAAGTTACCAACAGTTGTTCCGTACTGTTTTTTATTGTATCTCCCCCTATGAGTTGACAAGTATCATTATCATTGGTTGGAATTATTCAGTTTTTGTTTCAGCTTTATCCTTTCCTTGTTTAGGGGTTGTTACTACAGGAAGTTCCAAGTAGATAGGATTCTCCTCTATACAATACAATTAAGGGTGTTTCCTCTGAATTCCACAATCACAAAATTGATATATTTGTTATAAAAAATTGTTTGTTAATATTTTATTTGTTCAACAGATAGCTACAAGGATGGTGATCCAGTATGGTTGGGGGCCTGATGACAGTCCTGCAATTTACTATTCTGCCAAAGCGGTACTTCCTTCTCTTTTAATATATGTATAACTTGACTACGAACGTATTTATTTTTATTTTGGGTTCAAGTGTTAAAATTGTTTTATAAATCTCTCAACAACTCAAGTTATTAGGATGCTACAATTCTCCACATGGTATCAGAGTCTTTAACCGAAAGAGCCTGACATCTAATCCTTTTAACCTCCAGTGTAACCATTTCACATATACAATGCTTGGTAGAATTGCACAATCTTGAGTTCTCTTTTAATGGCTTTCATTTGAGGGCACATTATGAAATATTTTATAAATTAATTATGAACCTCTCTTGACAACTCTGAATTATTGAAGTTTCTGGGATGTAACAGTTCTCCATAAAATGTTCCAATTCTAGTATGCAAGATAGGTTCTGCAGGGCAACATCTCAGTGCTATTTGTTGGCTGTTTTGACCTCTGATTGTTAGAAATTCCGTGTTTTATCATTTTCATAATCTTATGTTGAAATATGTTTTCCACTGGCGTAGATTACATCTTTAAGCATGGGTAACAAACACGAGCTTGAGCAAGCAGCTAAAGTTGAAAAGGTATTATATAATGAGAAATTGCACGCTTCTTTTCTTATCAAGAATTCTAATGAGAATTTTGCACTGGAGGATCTTTGATGTTTTGGTATTATACACAGATGTATGATCTAGCGTATTTCAAGGCAAAAGAGATTCTGCAGCAAAACCGTCGAGTTCTAGAGAAGATGGTTGATGAATTACTGAAATTTGAGATATTATCTGCAAAGGTACAACAGACTTGTTGATGTTGATTGAATTTTCGAACAATGCTCTTGATAAGGACAATTTTGATTTGATTAATTCATTAAGTGGAATTGCATATTAATTCTTCCTTTTGTCCGCATTTTTCACAGGATATGCAAAGGATAATTGAAGAGAACGGTGGGATTCGGGAGAAGGAGCCCTTTACCCTTTTAGAGGTTTATCATAGAGAGGTATCCTGACTATCCTGACTAGTTTTTAACCTCGATCTTTATTTGTTAAAACAACTCATTTACACAGACATTCAACTTCATGAATTTTGAGTCATCTCAAGTAGGAAGATGTAAGATTGTACGTGATTGTTCTTTACATCATTAGACGAGATAGTTACATTAGTTGGATTTAGATTATACGTAATCATAGAGATAAGTATTAGTCAGTAGCAGAGACAAGAATGATTAGAACAATTATACTCTCATCTACCTTTTATGGTATTGTTACTTTTTCTCCCTGGCGATGTATGAGATCTTGAGGGAGTCTGGAGCAGTCACATCCCTGATAACATGAGATCTTCTTCTGTTTCTACTGATAGGATTATTCTGTAATTATGAGAATAGATAATTACAGTAGTTACATATAGATTAGACCTAATCCTAGAGATAAGCTAGAGATTAATACTAGTTAGTAGCAGATACTAGGCCTCTAATCCAACTCTAAAAGATGTTAAGAAATGTTAGTTTGATTAGGTTTAGCTGCTAACAATATGGAGTTTTGAATCATGCTTATCATCTCGCCTGTAGGGTTAGTCTGTCCTTTGCTAATTTCAGTTGTTCCCTGTTTCAGCCAGCATCTAACAGCTTTCTTGAAGTTGGCAATGGACCGGGACCTGCTGCATTAGCTTCAGGATGAACAGAGAGAACCATAGTTCTCTGGATTGATCAAGTAATCCTTGTTGTTTGAGAAGAGGTGCCATTTTTCCTTCTCAAGCTAGCGCCATCACAGTTCGAAACAAAGGTTAGATTTTGATCCCCGTTGTTGTAACATCTTTTACGAATCATGTAAAGTAAACAATAGCGAATCCAGGGGAGCCTGTTCTAGCCTTCATGTTTAGAAGTCCGTTAATGTGTAATTTTCTTTATATTTAGAAGTTAAATTAGTATATCGTTTCGATGCGGCCTAGTGCATTAAACTATGCTGGATTCCTCGTTGTCTGGATTATGTGTAAAGAATAAAGGGGCATATATGGTCTTTCGTTTTTAGAAGATATTATTAATCGATATTGAAATGAATTTGTTCTTATAAACGATATTTCGACTTTTATTAAGAGAAAAAAGGAATGTACATAATGTGCTAAAACACTATACAAGCTAAACAATAACACCACGATTTGGGTTTGGTTTTCGTTTTCATTGTCGTCAACGACTGATCAAACGATTAGTTGATATGATGTATGAGCATGAGTTGTTCCATCAAAGATTCGTCGATGGAGCTGAGCAAGAATATCAAAACAATTCGTCCCACATGATTAGTCGATGGAGTTGAATACGAAAACCAAATGCTTAGTACCTTGAAGATCTCAATAAAACAACTTCTTGACGCTGCTATTACTGCCCTCCATAATCTTCCTACCAGTCTTATACGCTGCATAAGCGTCTATGGTGGCTGACTCGACCTGCTCGTTACTCAACGTTGGATCGAACCAGTTTGACCAAAACACCACAAATGGCTTCTGCTCATGCTTCATGTTACAAACTTTGGAACACAACTCCCTAGCGGTAAACCCTAGAAACCTAGGATGGTCGTTCATCTTGGCAGCCAAGTCACTAAGTTCCACGGCATTCCTCACGATCATGCCATACATCTTCTTCATCCTGTGCAAATCCTCCCTTATGTGGACCCCGACGAACAGGATCTCTTTGATCGCGAGAAACTTCCTCAACGACGGTGATAAGTTGGGATGCTTAGGGTTTAGCCGGATCAGCACACATCCCAACTTCGTACATAATGTTACTAGGGCTGCATATTGCTCCACGACCCTGGCGCCACGATCACGATCCGGTGCAGTTGTTGCTGTTGTTGATGATGCCTGTGGAGGTGGATCCAAATTGGTTTAATGCACATGATCAATTGTATAGGAATTTGAAATAACACTATGTTGCAAGCTAAAAATATTTGGTCAATACCAAAATGGTTTCTTAGATTACGTAGTGTATATGTAATTTTAAAATTGATTGGATCTGTTCCATAACTCTTGCATGTTTTTAACGTTCAAATATTGTTGTCATATGCGGTTGCGATATTTCATAACGATAACATGTTAACAAAAACACAATTAAAGATGTCACATAACTCAAATTAAATCGAATCAAGCAAAAATCTCCATTTTTATCACTTGATCAAATCCAATTAATTGAGATGGATGATATATGGAGATTTTAGTTCAATTCGATTCGGGTTATGTGACAATTTTTAATTGTATTTTGATGAAATGTCGACATTGACATGTAAATTTGCCGAAAAATGCAGATGTTCACGAAAATAATACCAGAATATTATGATGTGCAAAGATACAATACCATCGAGTTGATTTTAAAATTATGTCACCACCATGTAACTCAGTCCAAAATTACGAGACCGTTTAGGTATTTCATTCAATACACTAATCTAACTTAATGTAAAAGAAAATGAGTTCCAAACCTGGTGGTGAGCCGAAGCTTGTGGATCGACAGGAATGTTATTCGTGGTTCGACTAGAGATGCTGTTGGATCTGCTGACGGAGGTGGAAGAAGAAGAAGAAATAGACTTAAAGCCCCACTCGATGTCTAGTCCGACGACCATGTCACCGAGTTTGAACATGTCTTGGAGGAGGATGTAGAGACATAGGTGGCATTCCTCATCGTTGACCACCTCTGTTGCCACCGTGTTCCCGTCGCTCATCGTGTACTGTTTTCCCCTTAGGGTTTTGTCCATCTTGGGAGGAGGAGGGTCGGGGAGGCACGTACGTGATCAAGAGATTTGGCTCGACACTCTCAGTTGCCCTGTTTTTCTTGTCCTTGGACTTGTTCTATTGCCAAAGAAAACCGAGAAAACAAATTACAAAATGCAACTTGTTATTTTATAAGTGATCATATGTTTAATTATATTGAAAATTTCTAGTCATAACAAATTATGACGGAGCGGAATAAGTGCTACTAGTACATACTGTTAATGAATAATATAAAACAAATATTGAATTTTCTTCGGACAACTCGGATTATTAGAATGGAATGATTCATGACATACATTGACAACGAACATGCAACAATCTGGAACTCGACATCGATAATAACATTCATGTATCCATTGTGTTCTTTGTTTTAGACAATGTTTTATTTATTTTCATGAATTGTGATCATCATACTCCTACGTCAATACCATATTACCCATTGTAAGGTAAGAATATGATAATTTTTATTGCATATGAAATCAGATTCATTCGAGATTAAGAAGAAAGAACTCAACCCAAATCAAACACTAAGTAAATTTTGCAACCCGCAATTCTTAATGAACACATTAACAAGAACACATATAAAAAGGGTAATTGTAAAAATATATATATAATTAAATCGGCAAGTGAGAAAGATGTAGGCTATGAGAACTTACAATTGAGAACCCTTTGTGTGCTAGGGTTCTTGTTGATTAAATCTGATGAGAAGAGAAATGATGAAAGGAGGTGATGGTGTTAAGGGGTTAATTTTTTTTTACGGCAGTGAAAAAGTGGTGATTCACCTTCGATTTAGGTATTTATGTATCATATAGCCGCTCTTTTTCAGCAACTTCTTTTTCTGACCACAAATCCATAACCATATAAATGTTGACAGAAATCCCAAAACACAGGGCTTTGTGTTTTGGGAACGTGACAACCGCTACACATCAATGATAGACCCACGAAGGAACACCAAATATAATGATTTCGAGGGATTAGGGGGGGGGGGGGGGGGGGGGGGGGGATGTAACCTAACCAATACAGGATACCTAAGCAGTGAATTAACATATAATAGCAACATAATATTTTTATTTATTTGGGTGTTGCTTTAACTTGCAAATTAACTTAATATTTCCTAAAAAATCGTCATGTAATATTCATATGATAGACCTAACAATTTTTTCTAGTCATATTTGCATGCACAAATCATATTTCTACATACATATATCATGGTTATCATTGACGTACGAGAATAGTTACCAACCCAGGTCATTGCTACATACACACTACTACTACTTCTTGTGGTCATACATGCCATATTTTCATATACACAATATATACATAGATTACATGATAATAACAATGTCTCTATATGTCACTCGTGCATGAGGATAACATATACATGATAAAGTAGTGCTAAAACATTTGAAAGGCAAAATGTGGATTTCCGGCCAAAATATACTTCCCCATAGACTTCCAAGCATGGTGTAGTTGAAGACTAGCTATGCCTCATCATGCCATTAACTCCTAGACCTACTGGAAGCTGTAAGGAATGCTACTGCTGCTATCTGCTCACCCAAAGGATAAGCAAAGAAAAAGATATAAAAAGAGAGGGTCACTCATAGTTGAGTGAGTATAATCATATAGCATCATGAGTTCATGACAAAACATACACCTACCACGTATCTAGCACACAAGCCAAAACACTAGAACCGAACCGCAACTATATCTTGACATCCCAATATACAAAAGACTCAACCACCTTGACTTTTACATATGCGTCTTATCATATTTTACTTGTTAGGCGTCTGGCCACTCTCATGCTATTAACTATACGGGCTTGCTTGCTTGATATTCTATCACTACTCAGTAGGGTGTCATCATAACTTGTGATCATTTCATATATGTTGTCACTAGACGCACGACACTAGGCCCTTGTGACTACTGTGCATTGGAATAAAAATGTCACCCCCCCCCCCCCCTCTTCTGTCTGCAATGCACATCCATTTCAAAGCAACTAATATGGCCAACTGATCATCTCCCTGCTTTGACACATTCGAGGCTACATGCAATATCCTATCACATTTTCCTCTCATCACGGGTCACTCACTACAAAAAAATTGACCTTTAACTACTGCAAACTTACAACGGCATGAAAATGCAGTAGCAAATAGTTAGTATTTGCTACGGCAATCACTATTTCATGTAGTAATTTGAAGTAGTTACTACATGAAATAGTGATTGCCGTAGCAAATACTAACTATTTTCTACTGCATTTTCATGCCGTTGGAATTTTGCAGTAGTTAAAGGTCAATTTTTTTTGTAGTGACCATCCCAAACCCTGTTCTCTACTCGACCTCAAACATGTCAACATTCACGTTGTATTATGAACCCACAGATGCCAAAACCGACAATGACTAGGTCTCTCACGTGCAGTCGACAATGAGGTTCATCTCACTTGTTCCAATTCTTTCATCCCACAAAGAACGGGGCGTTACAAAAGTGGTTTTGGAGTACCTTAGGAAATTTTCAAGACTTCACATACATTGATTAATTAACTAAGATTGCTTTATCATCTATCTTGATTTTCAAACTAGAGTGAATTCGAATCTAGACAACTTTCTACTCCAATTTTGAACACCCAAAACTTGTTATCTGTTTTTGAAATACATATGAAAAAGAAAGTTGAGAACCAGAACACAATACTAAAGGCCAAAGAATTGGCATCTGACTTTGATTCCAATTTGACATTTAGAATCCACCAAAATTAGGAAAGAAAACAATCGATATATTATTATTATTATTATTAACCATATATGAGATTATAAATTGTGTAGCTAGTGACATGACATGAAGTAGTAATCAATTAATTAATAAACTTGCGGTGGACGAGAGCTCTTGGATCGGTGGGGTGGAGGAGGGCACTCGAAATCACACTGTTGTCACTACAAGAAAACACAAATTTAGTCACGGTTTTTTTGGCCCTTTAGTCACGGTTTTAACCGTGACTAAATTAATTTGTTACGGTTTCCTAAACCGTGAGTATAATGCCCCATTTTTGTCACGGTTTGTAAAGAAACCGTGACAAAGATATTAGTCACGGTTTTGTGGAAAACCGTGACTAATCTTTGTCACGGTTTCAATAGAAACCGTGACTAAAATCAGTCACGGTTTCTATTGAAACCGTGACTAAAAATGGTCAATTTAATCACGGTTTCAGTAGAAACCGTGACAAATTAGATGACCAAATTGTTCTATTGAAATTTTCAGTGATCCATTAGTTAATTTCATGAATTACAGGTCCAGACCCTCAACTTTTTCTATTATGCAAAATGATCCATGAAATTAAAATGTTAACAAGATATCCCAAATAATTGCGAATCAGTCACTGAATTTATTTATATTGTCAAAATAACCTAAGTACAGTTTTAACTAATTAAAAAATGAAAATTTACAATCGGCTGCCTTCGATATCGCCGCCGCCGTCGTCGATTCCATCGCCGCAGTCGTCGTCGATTCCATCGCCGCCGTCGTCGTCGATTCCATCGCCATCGTCGTCGTGATTCCATCACCGCCGTCGTCGTCAATTCCATCGCCGCCGCCGTCGTCGATTCCATCGCCGCCGTCGTCGTCGATTCCATCGCCGCCGCCGTCGTCGATTCCATCCCGCCGTCATCTCGATTCCATTGCCGCTGTCGTCGTCATTCCATCTCCGCCGCCGCCGTCTATTCCATCCCGCCGCCTTCAAGCTCCAGATCCCCGCCACCTTCAAGCTCGATCCAGATCCCGCTGCTGTGAAGCTCCCCGCGCCTGTGAAGCTCCAGATCCCGCCGCCTGTGCTTCCATCGCCGCCTCCTCCCAAAGCTCCAGATGATGCCGCAAACTGGTGGTGTTGTGAAATCGCCGGCGACAGAAGAAAGAGTTGAAGAAGGAGTGAAGATGAAGAAGAATGAGTGAAGATGAAGAAGAAGGAGTGCTAGAAGAAGGATAGAAGGAGTACTGAAGAAGAAGGATTGTGTGAAAAAAGAATTTAGGGGTCGTTTTCCGCGCAGTAATTGGGCCAGGAATTCTGCTGAATTCCTGCTTGGCCCAATTCCTTTGTTTTCCGAGCAAAACAGGGTACACAAAATCGGCGGATTTCAAATCTTGGCAGGATTTCAAATGAGCTCCGACTGGGTTTTCAAAACCCTTTGAAAAAGGAAGGAAATGACAGGTTTTCTATTTTTTCCCTTGATTTTTTCAACAGTACCACTTATGTTCTATTTTCTAACGTGAGAGAACAACTTTTTGGTTCATCATTTTTCAAGGAAAAAACTTCTATAATATTTTAATAGCTGAGATGGATTAACAATGAGCCACCATTGGTCATTAGATGCAGCTCATAGGATTTTTTGTGAAGCTAATGCGGCATACTATTCCACTTTCTTTGAATGTTTGAATAATTTTGATTATTTGAATAATCATGTTTGGTCGATATAATTTTTTTATAATAATGGTGAGCTCGAATTTTATGAGTATTTTGTGTAAAAAAAATCATAAATGAGATGCAGAAAGAAAGTAGGGGTTGTTCGGATTGATAGGAAGGGTAGTTCAGTCATGTTAGGATGTCCTTTGTTTGAAGTCCATATATAGTATTGGTACAGTGGAAAACAAGGAATTAAAATCCGGGGTCTTCCCCAGCAATCGAATCCCTTCAGGATTTTAATTCCACTGCAATTCATTTCCGCGCGGAAAACGACCCCTTAGCCACAGATTGCCAGCGTGGCAGTGGGCGGATTTGGTTACTTTGTCACGGTTTCTTTGAAACGTGACAAATTTAGTCACGGTTTCGTATGAAACCGTGACTAAATCTGTCACGGTTTCAAAGGAACCGTGACTAACTAGTCACGGTTTCCAAAATCGTGACTAAAAAACCGTGACCAATGATTAATTTTCTTGTAGTGTGTCTACACAAACTTCTTCCTATTGGAGATGACTCACAATTTATATAGCAGTCTTCCAGACACTGGTTCCGGGTATCTCCCAAAACGACTGGTCGTTTTGCCATCATCAGCCCTGCTATCAGTAGTACACACTGTTAACATGTACAGTGCTGTATAGCTTCAGTATAGTTGCAGTATAGGTTACGGTTAGGGTTAGTTTGGGTAATACACTTGAAGCTCAAACTAAACCCTAACTTAACCCATATAAATATGCTTGTAACCTAGCCACAGCCACCTCATTCACTCATAGTACACCTCCTCCATCCTTAACTCCATTTCTTCAAATTACTCTCTTATTGCCTTTGATTTGTTTTATGGCTTTTCAGAGAAAATATTTCTTTTTATATTGACCAGGAAGTTAATAGGGCGTAATTTAATTGTATTAATTAAGAATAAAATATTTCTTTTAATTATTGGTCATAGGATCATATCTTTACTACCTCTTTTATTACATATATTTTGGTACCAAGAATGGTGAATGATTGGTAAAAGATGAACACAATTAATTAACACATGCATGTATTTTCTGAGATATATGAACAACTAGAATATTATGCATTTTTATTACTTTATTTGTTTTTATTATTCATATATTACTTTACTAATACCAGTGTAAAAATGGGATGAAACTCAAATAATACGTCTTGATTTACTTATGAAAGTTGTTTTTTCTTGATGCGGGGAAGCTATTCACAAAGTTTGAGCTAATTACAACGGTTAGATCTTTCTAGATCGAAGAAGAAAGTTAGAGTTGTTTTTATGCTCAAAGTCTGAGTTTTATTGTGGGAAATCCTTCGTATGACCACCCTCACAGTCGTTGTGAATGAGAAAAATCCATTTCCATGTTCTTGGAAACACCTGTTCTCCTTGCAGTGCACAATTTAGGTCAAACAGGTCAACAACACTTCACATCGACAGTCCCTTTTGACGTCTCTCCATCATTCCTCAACTAAATGATCTCAGAATGGTCTCAAACTTTGCAAATACCTTCGTATCCTTGTGCATGTCTCCAAAATATCATGGAGATGTATACTTTGACCGGTAAACAATTCCCAAACTACCCCAAGATCGTCCGAGCCCTCAATAGAATCATGATGGTGAGCAAACCAAGGCCGTTATGCGATCTGCATTAACCATGTTTTTTGGATCATGGCCGTCCTTTTGTTTGAACTAAGTTATCTGAACTAACCCTAGACAACTAATGGAAACGAAATACACAAAATGCAAAACCAAAAGAAACCATACATATCTTCATCAAGAAATTAAACTTTACTTGTTGTATGCATGACTCCATATTGCTAGCTATTAAGTCTTTAAGTTTCATAATTAATCATGAACGATATATAGACTCGAATCATTCAACGCATATTTAATTAACGACAACGTATACATATAAAGATCAGTTAGGGTTTGAGATCAGTTATGATGAGGAGGATGATCCTTTGGGGAGAGTAGTCCAGATTATTGAACCCAAGATGTTCGTCGTCGCTTCTACTTCTTTTGTTCTTAGGAACAGTCCATGTCGAGAATGATGATGATTTCATGAGCCGTTCTTTTATCAGTCGTTGATCACGATGATGATGATGATGATGATCAGCACCGTTGATTCCACCAGGTGATGCTGATGCTGATCTTCGCTGTGCATCAGCTGGATGCAGATGCTTCTTCGTTGTTTGTACTTCATCCTTGGAGTTCATCATCTTCTGTGGAATTCATTCATATCAACGGAATAAAAATCAACAAAAAGGAAAAAAAACAGGAAATAAATTAAGAATAAGGTATATAAATTCCACGTGTTAATTAGGGAGGCTGGGTGGCGAGGTGTTATCACCCACATGTCATCATTGTCTATTTTTTGGCAATGTAGAATAATGTGTCACCAATGATACATAATTACATAATCTTGACTATAAAATTACTAAACTCAGGCATGAGAACAGTAGCAATTATAAGAGAGTTACACGAATGCATGATTTACAAATATTCACTTATTTTATGTGACATACAAGATGTGTATAATTTGTACTATTACGTTATGCTCGACTGGCTCGACTCTTAAACTAAGAAAATTGGATTATAGAACAAGGTGTTCATAATATTTAGGGTTTGGGAATTAGGGTTTAAATCCCTACAATTAAAATTCTTTATAACCAAAACTTCCCTATATAATATATATCAATATATAATAATAATAATAATAATCTTATGTAATTACAGAACTCTAATTCTCACACATAGTAATAATAAAATGTAGTGATCAAGGAGGGTAGTGTGGTAATATCACTTACCTGATGGTGGACATCAAACTGGCGGCGCAGCTGTGGGTCGTCGACGACAAGTCGTCTCCGGCCGTCGACAAAGGATGCATGTAGAGAAGCGAAGGAAAGCAGTGCAAGAAGGAAAATTACAGAATAACCAGCTGATGATGACGGCGACATGAAACCCTATTACAGAAGATTGAATGAATGAGTGATTCAGTAGAAGAAGAAGGAAACGTTAGAGAGAAGTTGTTGAGTGAAGTTTAAATTGATGGGAGGTTATGTTAATTAACCAACTTTTGGACTAGCCGAAATACGATAACATCTACGTAGATCGGCACGATTGAATATAAATAAATAAAAAAGGGTTATATGCGACTCACCTCTTGTAGCGTGATATTAGCTCAAAAACTAATAACTTCCGTAGCTGATGACACTCGATTTGACGTGATTATCAGCCTCATTTAAGCAACATTTCTTTGCTTAAGACATTGTTTTAGGGTCGAATAACGAATATTCAATCGATTGCCCTATCTCGTGCCATTTGTGTTACCTTGGCCCGTTTCGGGTCTATTTGATGTTTTCTAGTGTTTCATGTTAGCAAGGTTTTTGCATAATAAGAGCCATGGACGTGTCTAAGGCGTTGGAACCTCGAGGAATCAAACTGGAATCGATCCAAGGAGCCAATCAAGTCAAACCGAAAATCTGCCATTCACACTTACAGTTTCGGCGAAACCAGGCCTCCAATTTCGGCGAAACCAGCAGTTCAAATCAACTGATGCCAACAGAAGGATGGTTTCGGCGAAATAAATCAACTGCTCGGACCGAAGACATTGAACAGCCGGCGGAGCCCTGAACTCAAAGCCAGTTTCGCCGAAACTATCCCTATGGTTTCGGCGAAAACATCAGCTCAGCCCGGCCCAACTAGGGTTAAGTATTTATACTTAATCCGGCGGCCCGAAGAGAGGGGGAAAAAGGACAATCATAATTAATCATAATACAACTTTTCGAGATCAGAATTCTCTGAAGTTCTGGAGCGAGGAGTTGGAGTTCGAAGAGCCAGGATAGAGATCGTGACGCCATCCCTTCCACCTCGGAGAACCGGAGCTAGGAGTGCAACTTACCGAAGATCGGAGTCTGTCAGAGTCGTCTGAATTAGGTTTTTCAGATTCTTTTCTGTTCTTCCTCTGAATGATGAACTCTTTCCTTGTCTTTGTTTCTTTTGTAATGATCATGAGTAGCTAAACCCTTTAGAGCTTAGACTAGATGAACCCTAAGTGACCCAGGGCTTTAAAGCGGTCACGGATCGGCGGTGATTAGATTCGAAATTCAATCAGTTCTTTTTCATGTTTGATTTGTTCTTCATTATTCATGTTTCTTGTTTGGATTGATCACCTAGATTAGATTCTTGTTAAGCTAAGGATAGAAGCGAACGCTCGCCTTACTTTAGAACATCGAATTAAACAATTAACCTTATAATTGGAGTGTGCCTTTCGTAGGAACCGGTTAGGATTAATTCACTGCAAGAGTAACTCATTAATCACTAGTAATTACACCAATTAATTAAGTCGTTGCGAGAGGCGACCGTACCCGGGCGGCTAGTTAATCTTGGTAGTTAGAACGGATAGAGCGAACGTTCGCCGGTCTTAAACCTAAGGGTAAGGAGTTATGGTGGTGTCTTAGTAATTGATTGAATGAGAATCGAAATCCGCTGATCTGTTGATTGCCAATGCTCTGGGGAACGAAGGGGGATTCAAAGTCTAAGTTCGTCTGTCATTCTTGTTTCCAAGCCCTAATTCTCAATCTGCTTTAGTTTAATCTTTTTAATTTTTCTGCATTTCTTAGAAGTAGAAGTCGTGGAACTCGCACCACGCACTAAGTTTTTTTCTTTGAATAATTTGTTAGTTCTGAAGTAGCCAATCATTCGAAGGCCCGTGGAATACGATCTGCTATACGCTTTTTCTTAGCATTAGTAGTTTTTATTTGGCTGAACGTCCGAACAACGACCGGAGGTCTCACCAAATTGGCGCCGTTGCCGGGGACTTCTTTTGATTGTTCGAAAGAAGAACTGGCAATTTATTCTTCTACTTTCCATCTTTCATTTTTTCCATCCACTTCGATTTTACGCCGGTATGTTTGCTTTTGTTGCTTGTAGGTTGTTCTACAGGTTCATGAACCGCTCGATCGCTCATTCTCAGTTCAAGCCGGGCAATTCTGCTCCGCCGAAGAAACCGCGAGCTCAGAAGCAAGTCATAACCACACCGCCTACACCACCTATCCCTCAAAAGATTGAGGAGTTGAAGGAGAACTCCTCATCTTCATCCGTTTCATCCACTACTTCAGATTCACCACCACCTTCTCCTCCCGTACTAGCTGCTCAGCGCACCGTGGCGGATTACTGTAGACCAAATGCGGCTTACCTCCGAGCTAGCGTCGTCGTGCCACACACGATGACGACCCCGACGAAAAGATCACAATCTCTTTCCTGAGCATGGTCTCTAAGGATCTTCACTTCGAAGGGAAGCCGCAAGAAAACCCCCGCACACATTTGGCAAACTTCCTTGACATGTGCGAGACGTTAAAAAAGGGAATCTCGGTAAGAATAATCTTTGCTTACGAGTATTCCCATTCTCTCTTAAAGGCAATGCCAAGATATGGCTCAGCTCAAAACCACCTGGCTATTACACTGACTGGGATAGTCTAGCTCAAGACTTCATAGAAGAATACTATCCCCCTTCAAGAACTACATTCTACAAGGATAGTATCGCTAGATTCTCTCAGAAGGAAGGAGTAAGTTTACACGACGCGTGGAACGACTTCCAAGCGCTTCTCTCTGAATGCCCTCATCACGGATTCAACCAGGGGCAGCTAGCTGAAATCTTTGCCCAAGGGATGAATGAAGAAACAGCTGAATGGGTCAACATCTTAACTGATGGCGACTGCACAGCACTTGAACCAGAAGCTGCTCTACTTCACTTTGCGGACTGCGCATCTAAGTCCAGAAATAGGGAAAGACAGTTTGGAGCAGCCATGAGTCAACCAAGCTGTGAAGATCAGATTAAGACCGCAGTACAGAAACAAATGGAAGAGATCCTCGTACAACTAATAACTGGCCTAAAAAGGAAGTCAACTTCATTGATCACAGCTTCACCAGGGATCAAAGAGGCGACCCTGACTACCGTCAGTTCAGAACACCTCCTCAACAACGGGAAGGCTTCTATGAGCGTCCTCCCTACAACTTCCAACTCGACCAGAGCCGAAATCAATACATGGACAATGGTTATCAAGATCCTTCCAGATTCACCAGAGTACAGCAGCCTCTGAATTTTAGATCTGAGGACAATTGGGAGAGGAGAATAGCCAGGAAGTTTGATCTAATTACAGCAAGACTTGATGATCACGAGGAAAGATTTAGAGCGCAAGATGCTCTTAACAAAGGGCAGATCGCACAAGGACAGAGAATAGAGGATATGATAAATAAAATTGCTAGTGCGATGGCTCGTCTTCCCATCTTCAATCAGGCTCCGTCTCCAGACAGCTCCACCGTGAAGAACGAGCACGCTAAGGCCGTAACAACCAGGAGCAGTGAGCAGACCAGCCCGTCTGAGAAGGAAGAAATTCCCGTTTCCAATGAGGGAGAGTGCTCGGCTATCATCCCTCGACCACCACCCATACCTATTCCAGCTA
This sequence comes from Linum lewisii, assembly GCA_034768395.1. Lineage (NCBI taxonomy): Eukaryota > Viridiplantae > Streptophyta > Magnoliopsida > Malpighiales > Linaceae > Linum > Linum lewisii. The sequence continues at coordinate 61,817,436 of CM068299.1, forward strand.
AGTGCCCCGACCCTGGTCCTTTTACTTTACCTTTGAGCATTAATGACATTGAAATCGAGCGTAGCATAATTGACCTAGGTGCTTCTATAAATGTCATGCCTATGTGTTTATATAAGAAACTGAACCTAGGGGAATTACAACCTGCCAACATGAATTTAATGTTCGCTGACAAAACTCTAAGAGAACCAAGAGGAATGATCCAGGATGTAATCACTTGCTGTGGCCCGTTCCGGTTTTTCGTTGATTATATAGTTATGGATACTCAAGAGACATATTCTACCCTTCTCTTGGGTCGGTCATTCATGGCGACAGCCGGAATTAATGTCAATGTTCCTAATGGCTCTCTAACTGTAAGGGTGGGGAAGGATACTGCAACATTCCGTCTCAAGGACGGGATGAAATACATTCCTAAGGAAGAATTAAATTGTTTATCTGTACAGATTGTGGAGTTGGCCTCGGTCAACTTCATTTCTAATGTTTCTTCCAGTGTTTCGAGATCAATTGACACTGCAGGTGCTGGACAGGGTACCGAGAAGAAGCCAGAAATATCGGTTCAGAAGCCACCTAAGAAGAAGAAGGAACTGCAAGCCTCTTCTAAACCACCGAGCAGACCTCGAGGAAAGAACAAGAAGACGGAGACCCAAATGGTCTGGAGACCAAAAATTTCGCCGTCTTCCACCGAGCCAGCTGCAACACCATTTCGTTCCGAGAAACCGGCGCCGGAACAAGTATGGAAGGAGAAGCCGAAAGCGTCTCCTAAGGAAGTACTAACGATCACCGATCCTGGTGATAACAAGCCGAAGAAGAAAGAAAAAGAGAAGCCGACAGTCCTCATTCCTTCCATCGTCACACTCAAGAAGGATGATCTCTCTAGAGAGATGTTCGGACCATTCAAGTTCGTTGATCATCTTCCCGACGGACGTACCAAACTACTACATGCAAACGGGAAGAGATTCACGCTTACCGGAGAAGTCCCGAAGCTGTACTTCATGAACTCCGACGCGAGCGTGAAGGAGAATCTAAGTTGGGATGTCTCCTAATACCGTCCAGGTATCGTCCAGCTCAAGGACGTTAATAAAAGAGCGCTTCGTGGGAGGCAACCCACGACTGGAGTCTGTTTTAATTTTTGTTGAACTTGGTATTTTAGAGTCGGTTCGGGAGAGCCAAAAGTGTCAGTTTGTTTGATTTATTATTTTTCGTGTAGAGTCTGCATGCCATAGAGTCAGTTGCAAGTTGATTGAGGTCATTCCGATTTTTGTGGATTTAACTGTGATTTTCTGAAGTTGGCCAGATTTACGAAAATATTTAAAACCCGAACAGTTCAAAATTTTCGGCGAAACCACCCTTGTTTTTCGGCGAAATCGATTTTTGATTTTCGAACTCAATCTCCCTGTTTCATTGTTTTCGGTTCGAAAAGTTTTTGTTTTCGGCGAAGCCATTTGAACTAAAAATTTTGGCGAAACCGTACTATCATTTTCGGCGAAATCGCCTTCGAAAATCTGACAGTTTATCTGAACTAAAATTTTCGGCGAAAATTTCCTTCCAATTTCGCCGAAAGCTTTGTGAAAATCACCCAACTCTTCCCATTTAAAAATCCCGATTTTAGGTTTCTCCTCTCTCAACCCTTCTTTCATTTTCGCTCAACCACACGAAAACCCCTCCCCTTGTTTTCAAAACGCCGCGACCACCTACTTTCACAACCGCCGCGCCACCGTAACCCGCGCCCGCCGTCGCCGACCGCCGCCGCTCCCTTCCCCTCCCTTTTCTGATCCCAACGAGCCCTAGAACGTTCGAATCGGAGCTTTGCAGCTCCAGTTCTCCGAAACCCCAGTTTTCAAATTTTTCACCGATTCCTCTCAACTCGTTCATTTTTAGCAATCATGACTTCAAGGTAAGTTGTATAACTTTTCGATACGAATCTTTTGACATGTAGATTGCTGAATTTCGTCGGGGTTGACCTTCGGTTGACTTTTCGGTTTGCCTCGTTTTGCGTGCCGACTGTTTCGTGTGAACTAGGATTAACTGAACTTATAGAACTGTTCTAGCATGCTTAGGGAGTTCCGTGCTTAATTTTCATATCATTTGATCATGTGTTGCTTTGCATACGATTAATTCCTTGTTATGTTGACTTTTGTGAGAAATGTCGGTTTGACTTTGAACTGCTGTGATCGTTTGGCTGTCCGATGTGTTCATTCTCGTTCATATTATCGAGCTGCCATTTGAAATCATATTTTACTGTCATTCTCCACGTTATGATAGTCTTGCCATGATTAGGGTTAAGTATGCTTAAATGTTGACTTCCAAACTGTCGGTTTGACTTTTTGCACTCTGATTGTGCTTATCCGACTCTGGCTGTTCCTAAGTATGTATTTTACTGTCTATGATTACCGGTTACTCCGCTTTGCCTACCCCATTAGTTTCCCTCATTTCTTTGTGAAATCGAGTTTTTCTACTAAGTGTGGGGTAAGGTTTTGGTCGACTAATTTGGTTTCATTCTGGTTTAGGAACACCTTTGAGCGCAGGACTAAGGCGCGACTCGATGGCGCCTCGAGATCAGGAGCTGCCGCTCCCGTCACACCCGCCATTCTGGGTCCTCCACCTGCACTCCCTCGCCATGCTGGATACCATCCCACCATCGCCCGTCTACCGGACTTCTACTTTGAGAGCTTCCAGAAGATCGAGCACATCCGTGGAGCTGACGTGCGTCCTTTATCCATGGAGTCACTCCAGGAGCATGACGAGGATTCCTACCGGAACGTGCATGACGCCCTAGCACCGGCCGGTCTCCTAGAGCTGACCACCATAGCCGCCGAGTTCCAGACATTGCTCTCCAGGAGTTCTGGGCGACATTTGACTTGGACGAGCATAAGAGGAGACGGGGCCAGAAGGTGATCACCTTCTTTCTTGGTGGGGTGTACAGGCAGCTCACCTACGATGAGTTTGCGCTCATCTGGGCATCCCCTACGAGCACTATCACGATCACCACCTCGGCTGGGGCGATGATGATGACGACGAGGAGTTGCACGCCCTCTGGAGCCACATGACAGGCGTGCCTGGCGATCGCCTCGGGAAGAGCAACTCAGTTAAGTCTCTCTCTCACCGCTCTATAAGTTTATTCATATGGTTTGGCGGAGGTCACTTTTATATGTCAGAGACAAGGATCGCCACCATATCCTTAAGGAGGAGCTCGTGCTTCACCGAGCCATCCGAGAGAGCTACCCTCTCCACCCCGGCTGGGTGCTAGCTCACATCTTCAGCCAGCGGACCAAGCGGAGGAAGCTACCATGCAAACTCTTGGGAGGCAACTTCATAGGTCAGCTCATCCTCTCCTTCGGCATCAGCCATGAATATGGCCCTAACATTCCATGACACCCAATTATGACCGTTGGAGGAGACTTGGCGGTCGAGTACGACTTAGAACTCGACCTCAGTCCCCATGTAGCAGCAGATCCTCCACTCCAACCTGCGGTCGAGTCGGCGGACGAAGATGATGCTGAGGAGCAGCAGCCGCAGCGCCGCCTGAGTTTCAAGATTATATACCCTCGCCACACCATCAGGCAGGGTACATCCACCAGTCGCCGCCGCGCATTCAGATCCATTTCCGGCGCATACTCACCAGCCGCGACATCGCCCCGCGGATGTGGGAGAGTTATACGAGCGACTGAGGAGTGGCGCATCACCGACAACGCCGCTCAAGAGGCGCGATGGACTATTATGCAGGCAACATATGCGCCGAGCCGACCGGCGATATGAGCGACAGCTGGAGTGGCAGCGACAGCTCGGCGACTACTTCCACTTCCCCCACCCCGACACCTCTGACCAGTGATGATCAGGTGGTGTCCTTTTCCTTGTCCTTTCTTTTTATTTATTCTTTTCGGACTTCGGTCCAACTTTTTTCTGTGTGGATCCGGGGCACTTGTCCCGGTTTCCTTTTTATGTTTCATTTGTTTTTGTTTTGTAGGCAATTGGGCGATTCCGTTTGCTTCGGGTTCGACTACACTTCCCTCTGCTCCGAGACTCCGTGTTGACCCTCTGAAATCAACCGTCCTCATCTAGGTTCTTCCATTCCACTCTAAACTCTAGAATTAGTCCTGTGAGGACACAGTCCGATTTAAGTGTGGGGTAGGATGCTAGAGAACCTGAACCTTGCATGAACTTGATTGCCCTTGATTGTGTTTTGTGTGCCTCGTGATTCCATTCCAGTCTCTCTAGCATTAGAATGGCTCAGTTCTTGATTTTTGATGTTAAGTTGTTGTTCAAACTTTCATAATGATGCTTAGACTGCTTAACCTAGAACTTGAGAACCAACTTGTATGCTTTGATGCTAAATTGCCTGGTCAGAACAGAATTTTAAAATCACACTTGTAGTTTGTAGCATTGATTGCATGAAAATGACCGAATCCGACTAGCAAACCAACTGTGAGCTTTTGATCCATTGCACGTAACTTGCAATTTTAATTTTTTCTGAGTGGTTTTCTGTTTACTTGAATGAGTTAGAATTTGCATGAGACCTACTCGAGACCACACGATGACACGAGTTCTAGAAGGATAGGGGCACCTAGATTCAGCTACTAAGCCAGATAGCCTACCAAACGATAAAATCCACTAGGTTTAGACCCTTGAGCTTGGCCTGTTCTTTCGGTTCGATAATACATTACAGCCATTCCCCATTTCTTTCATTCCCCGTTGATCCCCTGTGGTTGTAGTTCTAGATTGACCTACCGGAAGTCGGTTTGTGGTAACCTGCTATAGCCATTAAACAGGTGGTCTTAGCTAATATGTCGGACGTGTAAACCCCTCTAGCAACTAAAAGAAAAATCGGCACAAAAGAAAAAAAAATAAAGTAGAAAAAAAGAGAAAAAGAGAAAAATTTCGAAAAAAATGAAGAAAGAAGAAAATCAGAAAAAGTTCAAAGTGTAGTTCAAATAAAACGTTCTTCTCCCTATAAATGGAAGAACGAAGTAGAAAGAAAAGTTGAAAAGAAAAGAAAAAAATGTGTATGCAAAAGGAAAAGAATAAGTGCTAGGTTGCTTGAGGGTATCATAGGACGAGCGTTCATCATTCCACCAGTGTTTGGTTAGACGGTAGGAAGCCATAGATTAGATTCGAGGGAAGTTAGTCGAAAGCTACACCGCACCAAGCCATCATCATTCATTCCCATCATCCATCTCATTATAAACCCGAGTAGTGTAGATTTCATTACGGTCCTAGCAGGGAAGTCCTTCTTGACTAGATACTCGTGTTGTCACAGTGGTGGAGATGTGGTCGAAATGCAAACCTATGACAGAATTCGGTAACAGAGAATGATCGAGAGCAGAAACACGTCCTTAAACACAGAGAGTGAGAGTCCCCATTGTACTAAATATATCCTGTGTGAGGAGTCTGGTTAGTCAGGTCAAATTCGTGCATGATTGATTGCTAATTACTTGTCGTGTGCAGTTTATTAGTGAGACCAGGTAGTTTGGCTGATCAGTATGCATGCTAGGTTTCTTGTTCTAGGATCGATCTGTCTAATAATTCATTGTGCTTGATTGAGCTCCAATTTAATCGATCTTATCATTTATGAACATGAGCGTTTCTATTCAGTTTGCTTGAGGACAAGCAAAAGCTTAAGTGTGGGGTATTTGATGACACTCGATTTGACGTGATTATCAGCCTCATTTAAGCAACATTTCTTTGCTTAAGACATTGTTTTTAGGGTCGAATAACGAATATTCAATCGATTGCCCTATCTCGTGCCATTTGTGTTACCTTGGCCCGTTTCGGGTCTATTTGATGGTTTTCTAGTGTTTTCATGTTAGCACAGGTTTTTGCCATCAAATAAAGTAGCCATGGACGTGTCTAAGGCGTTGGAACCTCGAGGAATCAAACTGGAATCGATCCAAGGAGCCAATCAAGTCAAACCGAAAATCTGCCATTCACACTTACAGTTTCGGCGAAACCAGGCCTCCAATTTCGGCGAAACCAGCAGTTCAAATCAACTGATGCCAACAGAAGGATGGTTTCGGCGAAATAAATCAACTGCTCGGACCGAAGACATTGAACAGCCGACGGAGCCCTGAACTCAAAGCCAGTTTCGCCGAAACTATCCCTATGGTTTCGGCGAAAACATCAGCTCAGCCCGGCCCAACTAGGGTTAAGTATTTATACTTAATCCGGCGGCCCGAAGAGAGGGGGAAAAAGGACAATCATAATTAATCATAATACAACTTTTCGAGATCAGAATTCTCTGAAGTTCTGGAGCGAGGAGTTGGAGTTCGAAGAGCCGGATAGAGATCGTGACGTCATCCCTTCCACCTCGGAGAACCGGAGCTAGGAGTGCAACTTACCGAAGATCGGAGTCTGTCAGAGTCGTCTGAATTAGGTTTTTCAGATTCTTTTCTGTTCTTCCTCTGAATGATGAACTCTTTCCTTGTCTTTGTTTCTTTTGTAATGATCATGAGTAGCTAAACCCTTTAGAGCTTAGACTAGATGAACCCTAAGTGACCCAGGGCTTTAAAGCGGTCACGGATCGGCGGTGATTAGATTCGAAATTCAATCAGTTCTTTTTCATGTTTGATTTGTTCTTCATTATTCATGTTTCTTGTCTGGATTGATCACCTAGATTAGATTCTTGTTAAGCTAAGGATAGAAGCGAACGCTCGCCTTACTTTAGAACATCGAATTAAACAATTAACCTTATAATTGGAGTGTGCCTTTCGTAGGAACCGGTTAGGGTTAATTCACTGCAAGAGTAACTCATTAATCACTAGTAATTACACCAATTAATTAAGTCGTTGCGAGAGGCGACCGTACCCGGGCGGCTAGTTAATCTTGGTAGTTAGAACGGATAGAGCGAACGTTCGCCGGTCTTAAACCTAAGGGTAAGGAGTTATGGTGGTGTCTTAGTAATTGATTGAATGAGAATCGAAATCCGCTGATCTGTTGATTGCCAATGCTCTGGGGAACGAAGGGGGATTCAAAGTCTAAGTTCGTCTGTCATTCTTGTTTCCAAACCCTAATTCTCAATCTGCTTTAGTTTAATCTTTTTAATTTTTCTGCATTTCTTAGAAGTAGAAGTCGTGGAACTCGCACCACGCACTAAGTGTTTTTCTTTGAATAATTTGTTAGTTCTGAAGTAGCCAATCATTCGAAGGCCCGTGGAATACGATCTGCTATACGCTTTTTCTTAGCATTAGTAGTTTTTATTTGGCTGAACGTCCGAACAACGACCGGAGGTCTCACCAGTAGCCTTTAGATTGATACAGAGAGCTCAAAGTGTAGCTCCTCCGAGAGAAAGTGTGATCGGCTTAGGATTGACTGCTAACCCTAACAGTCTTATTTATAGGATTAGGGCACAAACTCTAATCCCTTCCTAACCCTAATGAGCCGTCAGCCCAGTAGTCTCAATCCACCATGAATTGGGCCTATTAAATTATCTGGTTCATACTATAAGCTTGTGACATTGTAGGACTCGGTCCGATCAGCCGTGGCCCAAAGAGAGACAAAAACATGCCAGACCCATACGGTTTAATATGTTATGGTCCATAATAAAGTTTCCGTCACAAATCATCCAAATTTCATGAATTATTATATGATCAGTTTGTGGGGTATAATTTAAATATCTAAGATATTTTACACCTCATCGTCTGGCCACAATGAAGATGCTTATAGATCAGAAATCATACAAAAAGAAAATTAATTCTTTTTATTCACGAGGTGAAGTTTATCGTCAAAATGAGAGGTTATTTGGGGTTTATACATGTTACGTAATGCGCGGTCATGTTTTCGGTAAATCGTTTGACAGTTGATGATACTTAGGGTTCTTTTAAGGAAACTTAGATGGTGGAAATTAATTTTCATTCAAGTCACTAATCAACTGATGATACATGACAACCTGACTTAGATCTCGAGAAGTTATATATACAGAGTGATCTCAACATTGATAAACATGACCCAACATATACTATACGTCTCGGTATTATGCTCATACACTACCTGATATGAACCGATCCGCAACCGTGGGCGGTGACCCTATACCAATTAAAAAGCTTAAACAATAGAGATGACGAGATAACTTTAGAAACCGGGGGTGGATAGGACTTGGACCCACTAGCTATAACGAGCTAGGAACCCGAAGTATCAAGTCGAAGGTGTCACACCAAGGGAAGTTACCCAAGATGATAAACCAATCTTAAGCTATGCAACAACTCGCAAAGGCTTGAAGGAACAAGAACATAAGTTCTGAAATTTCCGTGTACTTATCAAAGTCTGTATTACAGTGAAGGCCGTCAGCCGCTATTTATAGGTGAGGGTGGAGAACAGGCTCTCCAATTGGGGTTTTGGAATTTTCTAGCACTATTTACAATTTTATGTACCATCAGTAGAAAAATGCATAACTATGTCCAAAACTAGGCAAATGTGACTGGCATCCAGCGAACCGCCAGCCAGCCAGCGCATCGCTGGCCAGTCATCACAAATTCAGCTACCGTTGAACCCCGTTATCGGAGTTAGGATTTTTTCAATCCTAGCCAGCTATGCACTAGCTGGCTGGCGATGCGCTGGCTGGGACTGAAGAAACCCTGGATCCCAAATTTTTAAGATAAATACCCCCTTGAAGATGCATTTTTCCACAACACATCTCTCTCCCAAACCCTAAAGTTAGCATTTCCAGCAGCCGGCATCTACCAAGCTCGGAATATGGCCTCTTCCAGCCGCAGTAACAGTAAGTGAAATTATGGTGTTCACCTCATCCAATATCTAATTTATGCTATGTACTAATTACTGGTGTTGATGCTATGTACTAATTACTGTTGCTGTGTAGTTACAGATGTTGAGAGGATAATTCACAAGTTGAAGAAGCCAGATGAGGACTAGTTCGTGTATGAGGAAAGTGTAGTGAACTGTTGGTGCGACTTAAGGGCAACCAAATCTATTCAAATGAGGGATCTGGGACGCTATTTCGGCTGCCCTCGTGAGAAGGAGGTAGAACCATTCCCACATTTATATTTCGTGCATTTGCCACATTTTTAAACCCTCTAATTTTGTTTTTCTGTTATGTAGGGTAAGGGTTGTGAGTTTTATGAAAAACTAGAGGTGCGGGAGGCCATGGATGATGCGAAGAAGGAGAAGGACAAAATCATTCAGCGGAAGAGCGAGCAAACTCAATCAGTTTGTGAAGCGAATCAAGGAATTGAAGGAGGAAACAAAAAGTTGACGACTTATGTCGACAGGCTGGTGAAGAGCAAGCCATTGTGGAGTTATTGTGATGATAAAGAGTGACGTCCTGGTTGTGTTGGAGTTAGTGTTGTTAGTGTTGTTGTTGTTTGTTGTCGTCGTCGTAGTTGTTTACCCTTTGAAGCTAATGTACTCTCGTACTTTGAATTATTGTTGGAAGTTATGAATTTCAAGAGTTTAGCTATCCAAATATTTCCCATCATCCAACAAAGTCTAACTTTACATATTGAATACTGAATAAACGACTGGTACAACTCGAAGACGTTACCAAAGACTGAAGTACTAAACCTGAAACAAACATTGAAAAGACCACTACACGATAAGAACGCAAAGACCCATAAAATAAATCTGCAATTAACCGTTCATGGAGGGTTTGGATTCATGCTGCTTCACCTAGCCCGTTGGCACGTTCTCCTATTGTGACCATCTTGCTTGCAGTAACTACAGTGAGGCTCAATATCCTCAACCCATTCCATCTCGTTGTGTATGCGAGAATGGCGTGGTCGCCCCATCTTCCTAGGTCGTTGACGACCTTCGGCCCACCATGTGGCTCATAGTCCTACTTCCCGTCGATAAGAAGGAAACTTCTTCTGTATATCTGACATGCTGTTTCCAACCTGTATTGGTTGTTGGCGTAGTACAGGGGGTCTTAATTTGCGGTGTTGCATGCGGCAACGGCGTGCGAACACAGCATCTTCAACTGTTGGAACTTGCCGCACGTGCATTGCCCGTCCCCGTTGGCGTAGAATAGCTGCACTTCGTGCCTATTTTTTCCCCTGCCATTGCTTTGATTTACCGTCGTCTTCACTTCGAATATTCCAGCATCATAATCAAAAGTCCTCACCGTGTGGGTGTTCGCCTTTGTCAATCTTTTCTCCATGCAGCCGAGACACTTCTTGGTCCAGATTGCACTGGTCGCCTGTTGTTCTCGAATCATCTTTCGTCAATCTTTAAAATATGCTTACAACTTGTAGAAGGTGGATTCAACCAAACCTGAAATTGGAAGTGCCTGGATTGACTTGAATGCCCCATTCACACTCTCTGCCATGTTTGATGTCATGTTGTTCCATCGTGGTCCGTCTTACAAACGTCTATGGCTCTTGACCAGTACAGTTGATCTTCAAGCGCCCACTTTTTATTTGTGGGGTCGGCCCTATTCGCCAATGATGCCACCCCCCTTCTGAACTTACTCAAACCGCTCCGTTTAGCTACGCGTAAGGGAGACTGGATTAGAATGATATATGTCGAATTTGTTAAGTAAATAGTGGAGTGTCAAGATACTTACATAGAGCCATAAGGTGTCGTTTTAGTTAGGGTTCTTCGTGGTGTTGTTGTAGTTGCTTACATAGTGGCGGGTGCACCAACGCCAATGCAATACATATATGATTTTAGACATGGCACTCTTGATGCCAGCATGTCAGTCGAATATGACACATACTCCGGGTCTGTTTGTCACTAGCCGTTGGATCCACTCAAAGAACCATTCCCAGTTCTCATTGCTCTCAACTTCCACAACTGCAAAGGCTATAGTAAAAATGCTCTTATTACCGTCGAACGAACTAGCCTTGAGTAGGGTGTGCTTGTATTTACCCGTCGTGAAGGTGTCGTCAACGACGAACACATGAGGGCAATGTTTGAAACATTCGATGCTAGGGGCAAAACTCCAAAAAACCCTGTCAAATTGGTGGACTGTATCTCCATCATCTGTAGTAATCGGTTTCGTAATGAATTCAACATGTGTCCCATAGTTGCAATCTTGCACAGCTTTCAGGAGGGTTGGTAACTCATTGTATGATTTCTCCCAGTTACCGTAGTTCAGCTCCATGGCTCGTTGTTTTCTATTTCATGCTTTCTTGTATGAGATATGCCTATTGTACTGAGTATAAATGTGAGTATGCAGAATATTGATTCGAACATGAGGGTGTACTTGGACGAAGGGCATGACCGCATCAGCTATCACACGGACGTCCAACTGCCTTGAACTGACGTTGTGTACGCTGCCCGAGCACAGATGAGTCGGATTGAATTGTTTAACATTTGGATGTGTAAAAAAAATTAACAACCTACGAGTTAGTGACGTGTAAAAAAAAAACAGTAACGTTGTTTGTCACATTTGTAATGGAAGGGATTGTTTGGTATATGTTATAAGTAGAGGGTCCTGTTTGGTGCAATTAATAGTAGGGGGACCTGTTTGTTATATTTCAATAGTACAGGGGCCTCTCGGCCTATTATCCCTAATATCTACAAATCTACAAATATATATAAGCATTTTAGCCTTTTTCCTATTGCCACCTAGGATTCTCCATGCCTCTCCTTAATTGTAGGAAATTGGCCAATCAATGAATTTTATATGATTTAAATTTATTAAAAATATATATTTTTAATAAAGGTGATAATTTTTTAGTAACTACGAGACTCGAACCCACAACCTCAAGGATAAAAGTATGTGCTTTACCAACTAAGCTAGACAAATTAATTTATAATTACATTAAAATATTAAAGCACATTGCTCATATGTATTTTACTGTACAAATTGAAGCACATTTCACCCATTTCCCACCAATGTCATTCATTAGTTTTATGATAACCAATAGTTTATTGTAGAAATACACTACCAAGTTGAATAGATAGTAGAGTGAATGAAATTATGATAATAATTTATTCATATAGTTTATTCTGAGATGATGAAACTTTTTAAAATGGGCTCTTGTTGTTTAATAATCAGGCTCGACGCTCTGTGTAGAATAATAAAATCATTATATTTGATAATGTATTTGCTCACATGAATTTTTAATAGACATTCAGGATAACTAAGCCATTGATTAATTCCCTTTAAAAGTCATTGATTAATGGTCAATGATTGATTTGCATAAAGCTTAAAAATTTATGAATATTTAAGAGAAGTATTTTTCAGTTAATATATCTATTGAGCTACAAAAAACTGAAGAAATAAAGTTGTACCTCAATAACATCAATGGTGAGTGCAGTTATGAGTGTATACGAGTACGAGTTATGAGATCGTAAGTGAAACGTGTTACATGCCATTAAGTATTAACAAATTCAGAGTATCGATCGAGTTGTGTTCAGTTTGAATTAGGCGTATTCATTAAACATACATGCATTCATATAATATGATCCTTATTTTCAAATTGTTTTAAGTTTTAAAGGGTCAATTGAACTTTCATTTTTCATTATGTTTAATTATTCCTCAGTTTTTTATAGTGATAGTTTCTTTAGTCTCCACTTTATTTGTTTGCATATGCTTTGAGAGAATTGTAATTTTATCTTCCATTTGTATTGAACTGAATTTTGTTGGTAAATTATTTGAAGGACTCCGAGTTTAGTAAGTCATAATTTCATTTGATCAAGGATCAAACTGCTAAAATTTTAAAATTTACGAATATTTAAGAGAATTATTTGTGATTTAAAATATTTATTGATTAAGAGAAAACTAAAGAAATAAGGTCATACCTTAGTAAGATCAATGGTGAGTGAGGCCATAAGTATATAAGAGTATGAGTCTTGAGATCGTAAGTAAAGGGTTACATGTCATCAACTATTAACAAATTTGGATTATTGATTGAGTTGACTTAGTTTGAATTAGGCATATTCATTAAACTTAAATACATTCATATAACATTATCATTATTTTTAAATTATTTTAAGTTATAACAGGAAAATTGATGTTTCATTTTTATTACGTTTAACTATTCCTTAATTTTTTTTTTACAGTAATGGTTTATTTAGTCTCGAATTTATTTGTTTGCAAATGGATCAAGAAAGTTGTACTTTTTTCCATTTGTCTTGAACTAAATTTTGTTGATAAATTATTTGAATAATTCCAAGTTTGGTAAGTCATTAATTAATTTGATCAAGGATCAAGCTGCATAAATCTTAAAAATTTATGAATATTAAAGAGAATTATTTTCAATTAATATATTTATTAGGCTAGACAAAATTGTACAAATAAAGTTTGTACGTTAGTAAGATCAATGGTACAGAGTTCATGAGTGTACCGTAAGTAAAATTGTCATTAACTATTAAACAAATGAAGAGTATTGATCGAGTTGAGTTAGTTTGAATTGGGCATATGTATTAAACCTAAATACATTCATATAACATGATATTTATTTCCAATTTTTTTTAAGTTTTAACGGGCCAATATAATCGAGGTTTCATTTTTCATTATGTTTAACAATTCCTCAAAATAATTTTTTAACAGTGATGGTTTATTTAATCTCGACTTTATTTGTTTGAAATGCTTCGAGAAAGTTACAATTTTATTTTTCATTTGTCTTGAAATGACCTTTGTTGGTAAATTATTTGAAGGACTCCAAGTTTGGTAAGTCATTAATTAATTTGATTAAGCTGCATAAATTATTAAAATTAATGGATATTTAAGAGAATTATTTTTTTAATTAATATATTTATAATATAGAGAAAACTAAGGAAATAAGATTCTACCTTAGTAAGATCAATGGTGAGTGAGGTCATGAGTGTATAAGAGTATGAGTCATGGGATCGTAAGTAAAATGAGTTACATGACATTAACTATTAAAAAATTGAGAGTATTGATCGAGTTGAGTCAGTTTAAATTGGGCATATTCATTAAACCTAAATATATTCATATAACATGATTCATATTTTAAAATTCTTTTAATATCTAACTGGCCAATTGATGTTTCATTTTTCATTATGTTCAACTATTCCAAAAAATAAATTTTCTTTACGATGATTGATTCTTTAGTATCGACTTTATTTGTTTGCAAATGTTTCGTGAGAGTTGCAATTTTATTTTTCATTTTTATTGAATTGAATTTTTTTGGCAAATTATTTTGAAGTACTCGAAATTTGGAAAGTCGTTAATTAATTTGATCAGGGATCAAGCTGCATAAAACATAAAAAATCATGAACATTTAAGAGAATTTTTTTCAATTAATATATTTAATGATATAAAGAAAACTGAAGAAAAAGGTTGTATCTTAGTAAGATCAATGGTGAGTGAGATCATGATGAAAGAGTATGAGTCATGAGATCGTAAGTAAAATGGGTTACATGTCATTAGTTATTAACAAATTTAAAGTATTGATCGAGTTGATTAGTTTGAATTAGACATATTCATTAAACTTAAATACATTCATATAACATGATCCTTATTTCCAAATTATTTTAAGTTTTAATAGGCCAATTGAGGTTCCAATTTTGTTTTATGTTTAACTATTTCTCAAAAAAATTTACAGTGATGATTTCTTTAGCCTCAACTATTGTTTGCAAATATTTTGAGAAAATTGCATTTTTTTCCATTTGTCTTAAATAGACTTATGTTGGGAGAGCATTTGAATTAATATTTGGTTTAGAGGACTTCATTAATTCGAAAAGTTTGTTTGAATAAAAAGTAAAATTTTAATGTATTTTTTCCATTTCAATGATCATAAATGAACCTATTTTATTTTAGTATGTAATTAAAATTAATTACTACCTAAAATATCCTATGATTAATCACCATATTCAAATTAAATAGTATATTTTTTGGGTGTGTATAAAGAATCATCTAGCTAATATATGAGTATTTAAAATTAGGGAGATATAATTTAAAACTCTCTCTTTAATAATAGGATATTAACCTATCATATTATTTTGTTTCTTATTATTTTAAATTATTCAAAAAATTAAATTATTAATAAATAAAATTCCAAATAGTTTTTAAACATAATAAAAGTTCAGGAAAAAGTAAAATTCTTCATTTTAATTAGTTTAATTGAAATTATTAAAGTATATTTTAAAATAAAATGTGTGACTCACTTTTTAATTTTAGTTTATTTCTATATTTTCTACTTTAAATTGTTTAATTTCTCACTATGTAATATGTTAACTATTTGACCCACTGAGTGTTCCTTTAATTTAAATCATTCAATTCAATTTTTTTTGTTAATTTACAATTTATTAATAATAATATTAAATCTATCATTATAAAATAATATTTTTTACTAATTATACTTAAAAAAAATATAACATATCGGCCAACGGGCCGAAACAATGCTAGTTTTCTATGTGTGTTATATAAGTGATAGGAGGGGGGATCGTGAAAACATATGATTAGTTAGAGATTAGTGAGTTTCACTCCCGAGTGATACTCCAACCACGCTCTATTCACCATTGCACAATCAAGTCTTTATTCCTCGAAGCTCAACGTGCCTATCCTTCATTCCTCATTGATGTTAATATTTCAAAATCTTTCTACTTATCATATATCTTCAGTATCTTTAGTTGTAACAACCATACTCTACTCATGCTATTTATACCCTACACAATTAATAAGAATATCACTTCATTCTCCCTTCATGGTGTCAAGAGCCTAGATTCGTTAGGTCCATGGTGAGGTGATGATTAGTCCCTAAGTCCAAAACTCAGGGTTGTCCATGTTGAGTTGGCGAATGTGCGAGGGCTGCTTGGGTTGGGATTGGTTTGACGTGGGATTGTGTTGGGGTTGACGTGGGATGGGACAGACTGGCCGAATATGTCCCCTGCCCCTGCAATTATGGCATATTATATTTGTTGAGTGGAGAGATGCCATGACTGAAGAGATGGACGCTTTGCTTCGCAATCACACCTAGGATTTGGTCCCACCACCATCTGGAGCTAACATAATATCTAATAAATGGGGTTTTCAGGGTCAAAGAGCTACCCGACGGCAAGTTGGAACGCTACAAAGCTCGATTAGTAGCATGAGAGGTTCCGAACAAATACCAGGTGTAGATTACACCGAGACTTTCAGCCCAGTGCTTAAACCAGCGACCCTACGACTTCTTCTCTCAATATGACACAACCCAAGGGATTTGTTGACAAGGACCATCCTCACCATGTTTGTCGGCTCAGACGGTCACTCTATGGCTTGAAACAGGCCCAAGAGTATGGTATTCCTGTTTGGCAGATGCATTAGTGAGCTAAAACTAATTCGTCGCTTTTCATATACACGACCAACAACGAGAATCTATATGTTTTGGTTTATATAAACGACATACTTCTCACTGGATCATCTAATCAGCTTTTGCACAAGTTGTTTCTCTTCTTACAATCCAGGTTTCAACTACGAGATCTCAGAGAGTTATCATTCTTCTTGGGGCTCGAAGTAACTCAGATTCCACATGGTTTATATCTTACTCAGAGGAAATATATTGAGACCATACTCTCAAGAGCAAAAATGAATAACAACAAACCGGCCTCTAGCCACTCCTTGTACAATTGATGACCTCTCACACTCACGTCAAGAATCATATGCGGCCTTCGAACATCCTGGTTTGTATAGACAAGTGGAAGGGGCTCTACAATATCTCAGTGATGACACTAGAATTATCGTGATTATCAGCCCCGATTAAGCGACATTTCATTACTTGTAGCACATTTTAAGGGTAGTTTAGTGGATTTATATTCATTTAGGCCATTTCTTACTGATTTAGTTATCTTGCTCCTTTTCGGGTATATTTGATGTGTTTTCTAGTGTCTCTTTGAATACACAGGTTTTTGTCGTCAAATGTGTAGCCGTCAGACGTTTTTGGGATGCAATGGAACCTCAAGAAATGATTCAGGATCATCAGAGAAGTAAAACCAATCGAAAAAGTGCACAAAACTACCATGCCTGAAGTTCTCGCCGAGAATGTGTTCAATAATCAATCCAGAATTCTCGTCGAGACTACTCTGCATTTTATGAAGGAGTTCTCGGCGAGAACATTCAAAGTTCTCGCCAAGAACTTGTGAAGAAAATTTGGAAAAATCACGTCGCTGATCTGAACTATATTTCAAAGGAGTTCTCAGTGAGAACTTGACCCTTTCCGGATCCAACACAGACAAAGATCGGTTTCAGCCCTATTTAAGCAACCCTTCAGCCCCTAATTCAAAGGATTCGATTTTCAGACTTCCTACACACAGGGGAGAGTTTAGAGCATTTCTTGGAGTTCTCGTAGATATTTTAACAAAGTCTTTCCATCCCGGAGGTGGTCGGAGCTAGGAGTGACGATTTCTCGAGATTGAAACTTAGTGGAATCGTCAGGATTAGGTTTTTCAGATCTCCTCTGTTCTTCCTTTGTATGATGAATTCTATTGTTGTTTTCGATTCTCTTATTTCAAACATGAGTAGCTAAACTTGTTAACCTTGGATTCGATGAACCCTAAGTGACCTGGGGCTTTAAAACGGTCACAGATCGGCAATAATTAGATCTTAATTCAGACAGTTTCTTATTCATAATTGATTTGTTCTTAATCTGTGTTTCTTTTCTAGCTTGATCACCTAGATTAGTTTCCTGTTCAAATAATGATAGTTGTTGAACGTCCGCCTTGTTTTAGAACGCTGAATCAACCTATTCAATGAATTATGCCTTTCGTAGGAATCGTTTAAGGTTAATCCGCTTCTAGAATAACTAATAAAAATCTGTCAGGTGCACCAATTAGTTATCCGTTGCAGAAGAGAAGTGAACACACGGACGATTAATTAATCTTGGTAGCTATTTCGATAGAGCGAACGTTCGCGGACTTAGACCTAAGGGTAAGGAGTTACGGCGGTGTCTAAGAACTGAATTAATTAGGATGGAAAAGTCGTATGTCTAGTGATCGTCAATGCCTTGGTAATCTTAGGGGGATTCGAGTCTAAGCTTTTGTCTGTCATTCGTAAACCAATCAATCAATCAATTTGTCTTTTAATTCAATTTCAATTTCATTTGAATTATAGTTTAGAAGTCGTAGAACTCACATCAAGCAATGTGATTTTAAACCTGAATAATTGTCAATTTTTGAGTAAACGATTGGAAGAAACCCTTGGAATTCGATCTAATCTACTTTTGTAGGTTAGTATTTGATACCCTGTTTTACACGTTATCACTCAGCTTTACTCGCCCTGATACTTCATTTGCAGTGAACATGGTCTCGCAGTTTATGCACTCTCCGTTAGCCGCCCATTGGATTGCTGTCAAAATATTTCTCCGCTATCTCCGAGGATCAAGCTCTAGGGGAATCTTCATCAGCAAACATTCAACACACAAACTATCTGCCTACTCAGACGCATCTTGGGCATCATCACTACGGGATCGGAAGTCAATTTCAGGTTATCCAGTGTTCCATGGTACGAACCTTATCTCTTGGTCAACTCGAAAACAAAGATCAGTAGCACGTTCATCTACAGAACCTGAGTACAGATCACTAGTGACAGCCGCCTCCGAAGTCATCTGACTCTAGTCCTTGCTCCAGGAACTTCGACTTCCACTCCAACAACCTCCTGTTCTTTGGTGTGAGAATCTGGGCGCAACATATCTAAGCCACAACCACTACAAAAAAAATGCGTTTTAGCGTCGGTCGTACGGGCGAAATGGCGTCGGTCATTGACCGACACTAATTTTAATAGCGTCGGCCGGCAAAACCGATGCTAGAACTGGTGACGTTATATTATAGCGTCGGTTTTTGGTTGACCGACGCTACGACACATACCGACTGACGCTAAATCAACTGAGAAATCACAAAAAAAGCGGTTGCATCTGCAGCCGCTTCTTCTTCTTCTTCTCATCCGCTGCTGCTACCGCTGGAGCGGCTGGAGAAGACAAAAGTTTCACTGCCGCTGGAGAAGATGGAGGACCACCACCACTTCCTCCCACCGCCGCCGCTGGAGAAGACGAAGGAGCACCACCACTCCCTCCCACCGCCGCCGCTAGAGAAGACGAAAGACCACGCCTCTCCCTCCCACCGCCGCCGCTGGAGAAGAGAAGGACCGCGCCACTCCCTCCCACCGCCGCCGCTGGAGAAGACAAAAAACCACCGCCATAGAGATCTAATCAATAAACCAAAAAAATCAATCAAAAACCAAGAAGAGATCGAATCGAATAAAAAAACAGAGAAGAGATCGAACTTCAGAGCCTCCGATGGCCTGTCGCCGCTGAAACCTGTCGCCGCCGATCAAACTTCAGAGCTGCCGATGGACGATTGTTCTTCTGAGGAGAAGAGATGGGAAAAGAGAAAGAAAAGATGAACAAGAGAGAAAAAGAAGACAAAAGAAGAAAGAGAAGAGAGGAGGCGGCTGCATAGTATAGGGGAGGTTGGGATTCAGCTCATTAGGGTTAGTATTTAGCGTCGGTCGACGTATCGACCGACGCCAAAACGCGAGTCCACATTTAGCGTCGGTCGGTCAATCTACTGACGCTACACACTTTCGCTGTAACCGACGCTAAAACACTATTTTTTTGTAGTGAACCCTAGTTTTCCACAATCGATCAAAACACCTTGAAATCGAGTTCCATTTCGTCCGAGATAGGGTTTCAAAGAATCAATTACAGGTTCGCTTCATTTCAGCTAGAGATCAACTTGCAGATGTTTTGACGAAGCCACTTACTCGCACTCAATTCCTTCATTACATATCCAAGCTCAACTTTTGCACAGTTCAGCTTGCGGGGAGTGATAGGATAATGTCAAGTTGTTAGTAGTTTGCTAATATTCAAACTCTTTCTACTTATCATATATCTTCAGTTGTAACAACCATACTCTACCCATACTATTTATACCCTACACAATTAACATAGCACCCCAACCCTCTACATCCACAACAAAACACCCTTCAAAATTCAGATTCTGTCTAATCTCCTCAATTCTTTGCTTCTAACATAGCATTCACATATAAACACCACATCCGGTTTGTTGAGCTCCAACACCACCTAAACTACCCCAAGATCGTTTGAGCCCTCAACAGTTCCACACCAAGATAATCATGATGATGGGCAGATCAAGGTCGTCCTTTGTTTGAACTAAGTTATCTGAACTAACCCTAGACAACTAATGCAAACCAAATACGCCATAGGCAAAACCAAAAGAAACCATATATCATCATCATCATCAAGAAATTAAACTTTACTTGTATGCATGACTCCGGTGCTAGCTATATAAGTCTTTAACTTTCATAATTAATCATGAACGATATATAGACTCGAATCATTCAACGCATATTTAATTAACGACAATGTATACATATAAAGATCAGTTAGGGTTTGAGATCAGTTATGATGAGGAGGATGAGTCTTCGGGGGAGAGTAGTCCAGATTACTGAATCCAGTATGTTCGTCGTCGCTTCTACTTCTTTTGTTCTTAGGAATAGGCCATGTCGAGAATGATGATGATTTCATGAGCCGCTCTTTTATCAGTCGATGATCATGACGATCAGCACTGTTGATTCCACCAGGTGATGCTAATGATGCTGATTTTCTCCGTGCATCAGCTGGATTCAGATGCTTCTTCATTGTTTGTACTTGATCCTTGGAGTTCAGCATCTCCTGTTGAATTCAAACCAACGGAATAAATATCAACAAAAAATGAAAAATAGGAAATAAAGAGGCTGGGTGGTGAAGAGCATTGCGACTCACTTGTCACTGTTGCCTATTTTTAAACAATGTCGACAGTATATAATTACGTAATCTTGACTACAAAATTATAAAACTCGGACATGAGACAGTAGCAATTATCAATTATCATAGAGTTACACGAATGCATGAATTTAGAAATTGTCACTTATTTTATGTGACATACAAGATGTGTATATAAATTAATTAGTGATCGGATTAATACCTTGTTGAGTCTAATTTATATTGTTACATTATGCTCCACTGGCTCGACTCTAAAACTAAGAAAATTGAATTACTAAATAATATAGAGACATATACAGTTGACTCTAATAGCATGATCATTTGTGAAGTGATATAGTACTAATGATTTCGTAATGAATTTCACTTTCAGTCTGCATAGTTTCGGTAAGTCTTAGACAACAGATTGTGGGCCATCAAGTTTCGAAATCAAGACCTCTCAGTTATCATAATCTCATCAAATACCATATCAAGATCCAATATATTCTGTAACTCAGAGTTATTGAGAAAGAGTTCAATACTGATTTCATATCATTCATGAACAGTTCGTACAAGCTTGAGCCTATTGTTGAACTCTAAAGTGAGTTTATTTATTTATAGAAATTGGTCTAATCTAAAGAGAAGAAGATGAAGAATGAAGCTCGGAGAAGAAGAATAACAAAACATGCTACAATCTTAAACCCTAATTCCCAAACAAAGATTTTCTAATTATAGTACAAGGTGTTCATAATATTTAGGGTTTAAATCCCTACAATTAAAATCCTTTATAACCAAACCTTCCCTATATAACATCAATAAATAGTAATAATAATAACCTTTATGTAGTTATTAAAATCAAAATTTTAATACCTCCAAATGATATGGAAATTTTGAATTCTCACACACAGTAATAATAAAATTTAGTAATGATGGTAATATCATCACTTACCTGATGGTGGACATGAAACTGGCGGCGCAGCTGTATCTCGTCGACGACAACTTGTCTCCGGCCGTCGACAAAGGATGCATGTAGAGAAGTGAAGGAAAGCAGTGCAAGAAGGAAAATTACAGAATAACCAGCTGATGATATTAATGGCGACATGAAACCCTATTACAGAAGAAGATTAATGAACGAATGATCGAGTACTACTAGTGATTCAGTAGAAGAAGGAAACGTAAGAGAGAAAGTGATTCAGTTGTTTGAGTGAAGTTTAAATTCATGGGAGGTTATGTTAATTAACAATAAACAATTACTAAGAACAAGACTTGTTAGGATCGAAGCAGATTGTCTGGTTGGACTTAACAAACTTATTTAAAAATACTTTTAAAATCAAAATATCGGTTTGATCCTAACATCATAAGAAATTAGAGTAAGATGAATGAGAAATGTCTTGTTGTTCTCTCTATCTTAGAACAAGTTTCAAGAGACTAGTTCTTAGCAAAAGCTATTCATTCATCCCCTAAGCCCAACATCTTTCTGTCATTTGTCCCGAGAGATCTCACTCCATTCACCATTGTCCCTTTTTTTTTTTTTTCTTTTTCTAAGAGCTAACTACTTGATTAACTAAAAGATATCTAAAGTCTAAACAAATGTCAAAAGTATAGTAATTATTAATTACAAGGTCCAAATCTTAGGTCAAGCTTGGACATTTTGTTATATCAATCACTTAAATTCAAATTCGATAAAAATGTAGCAACAATGTCACATGTTATCAAGATTATATATATTTTTTGTTTTATATACTACATGGTCGAAAAACCAATCGAACCAAAACACTGAAAATTACCTTATTTTGAATCAAATTCCAACCCAATAACCATGAACCACCACCCCTAAACCACTGAATTTCGAATCAACCTCCACTATCGAGTGCATGTACTAAATTGGGTATTGTAGTTTGGGGAACAATATTACATAAAAATGTACCATCGATGACACATTGTTCAACATTGTCCAAAAATAGACAATGGTGACACGTGGGTAGCACGACGTCGACTAGGTGGCGCCGCTCCATCCACATGAACTTAATTAATAAATTAACATGTTAATTAAGGGATCAACACCATGCATATGTGCATGAGTTGGCGGCAACACATATGCATGATGCCAGCAGGATAAATTGTTACATAATTTTGTCCAGAAATTTACAAAATCCTACTAAATTTCATATATTATCTGAGTTTTACTGTCGAGATTAAACTGAGTCATGGTCCAAAAAACTTCTACCACAAATTCTTCACTAATGTCACATCCCCTCCAGCCAATTGCGGAAGCAGGGGGTTGCGGCTCCTCTTCCCCAGGTATCGAGTGTAATATTATTTGTAAAATTTCGTATTTTTAGAGTTTGCTGTCGGGGTATTTGAAGTTCAGCTCCTCCACTACGTTGTTTCGGTGAAATGTTATCTTAATTTTTTATTAATAGTTACTTATAAATCAACATATAGCATGTAATAGTTATAATATATGATCATCAATTATCTAAATTTGAAGAAAAAATTGTCAGTGACGCATATAATTCTTTTTTACTAATTAAGCAACTTGTAATAATAAATTTTCTTGTGTATTTTTACTTAGTATTAGATTCGTGAATTTTCTACTATCAACTGAATTAAAAAAAAAATTTTTTTTGCTGGTGACACTTCTTTTTAATTAACAATTTGGCTCCCCCTATACCAATCCCGGTTCCGCCATTGCCTCCGTCTACACTAACAACGTTATGAATACCATTAAATTAAATATATAACAGCTGGCTGAATTTATCTCTAAATAAAAATGTTTGACCTTTTATTTATGTTGGCCAAAATTCATTTATTACTGCACAGGAAGTGGCGACCAAGAATGGGTTCGATGATCAAGGTGAGATGAGAACAAATACAAAACGACGACTAATTAAGGGATAGAAAGGAACAACATGCGTAAACCCGAAAACGAGTAGCTAGCTAGGTTTTCCCACAACATGGTTTACGGGTTAATGGGTCGGGTACATGTGGGACTAGGAAGGATGTCGGATACTATGATCGCCGACGGGACAAGGGCAAGTTCCCGATGCATGGTTAGGGTTTTGGGGATTCTCGAATCTTGATCTCTTCCCTTTGTGTTTCTTGGAAAAACAAAAGAGCTATGTCTTGATAAAGTCCGACAAGAATGAACAAACCTAGGCCTTCTCGCACTCCTCTCGGCCTTGTCTCCCCGGCACCATGTCCTTAATCTGCGCTCTTGGCTCACACCCATCGTCTTATTAATTAATATAGTTATTAGCAATTGGCATTACAAGAAATTAGATATTATGCTACGGAGCATTTACGACGAGTCAACGAGTAGCATCCGTCACTGAAAATATATTTATGGGCGGTGAAATTATAAAATCGTCACCAATAGATCGAAAATTAGAAAACTTTGAACTCGAACCCTTATGCGACGGAATATGACGGTTGATGAATATTTAAGTAATTTGTGCCTGAATATCAGCAATGTGGCATTGCATTCGTTGAAGTATTGTTTCAGATCTTTAGACTATTGTTGGATTATCGTAGGAAATTAGGCTTTGAGCGATGTCCTCTGAAACAATGTTGAGAATCCAACTCAGAACGACGAAGTTGCATTGATTCCAGGCTGTAAAGGAAAAATCCGTGGCAACAGGTGCTGGAAGAGATCCATCTAAGAACATGAGTTTATTTTTTATGCTCAAGACAACATTAATCGATTTTCTCCTGACGTGGTAGTTATCATTTGATAGCTTGATGCTAGTGATCGGCACAGAGATTTTCATCAAGAGAAAGATACAACGGATTGACGTAGTGATCGGTAAAGAACTGATTAGCAAACCATAAGCTTTGAAGAAAGGACCAAGAAAAACAGGTCATATGTGAGATTACTAGCAATTATTACCAATTAGAAGCTTAAAAAAAACGAATGCAAAACACATAATTTAAGAGCAGAATATTTTTTTGTTTGTTTTATTAATTACGTTTCTCTTCTTTTGAATATCAATACAAGTTTTTTAAATCCGCATTTAGGGTTGAAGAAATTAAATGAAAAATAAAAAAAATAAATCGAAAAAGTGAAAAAGAAAATGACGATTATCTAAAATGAAAAGAAATTAAAGAGTGTATGGTTTGGGCGTAGGCAAGTCCTTGACGATACCGCATAGCAAAGTGCCCTCCGGAAGGCTGTACTCGTCCCTAAGAGAGTGCTCTGGTGATATCACGCTCACGTACATTTGCTGCCCAAGGTACTTCCTCTCCCACACCTCACACCTTACGTTCCACATCCCTGCATTGTCGAATGTCAGCATTATCGCCGACCACGACTTGGGGTACACTTGTATCGTCGTCCTGCTCGTCGCGTCTAGCAGGTTGTAGTTCTTCCTCTTGTCTGGTGACCATGTCCCTGGCTCCATCCTGCATATGCATGCACAGTATTCAAACCAAATGATCAGTGATCCATTCAGAATTCTCTCCCAACAACTCAAGTTATTGGGATGTAACGGTTCTTGATAGCTGATACTACGTACTACTTACCCCACTGCAAAGAAGGAGTAACCATCAAGATGGTAGGACAAGACGGTCTTCTCGTGGTTCTCGAAAACGATCTCAATGAAGTTCCTGAAGGTGAGGTTCATACAATTGGTCTCCATCACAAGGTCCACAGTGTCAGAAGCTGGAGGAGTGTCTTTCATGGTGTCATACTTGAACACCTTGTCAGCAACCCCATAGTACTCTGCTAACTTCAATGGTGTTTCTGCATCAACATGGGACACACCATTGATCCCGTAACGGAGCTTACCATTCACCCTCCCAACCGAGTTAGCTAGTCTCAGGGTTCGAGTGATGTTGATTTGACCGTAGTGGTACGAGCCCTGAGGGTTAGGCCTTGCAGCACTAGCGGTCAAGTTCCACTTGAATGATCGGAACTGATTTAGCGACCAAGCCCATCCAACAGGGGCAGGAGGGAGATCTGGAGATGGAGCTCCCTTCCCACCTTCGTAACGAATGATTCCTTTCCCAAGGGTCTCCTGCTTTGTAAACCGGGTCGAGGCAACCATGTAGTAGTCTTTTGGTTCTTGGTTGGCGGTTACCAGCACAGCCATGCACCCTCCAACGTGGATGTCGAGTGAATCATATACGTTTTGGACCACGTGGGACCCTTCCATCTCAACCAGCTTCATATTGTGTCCCTGGATCCTAAAGTTCAAGGACGACTTTATCCCAGCATTGCAAATCCTATACTTGTAAGTCTTCCCAGGCTTCATAGTAAAGAGAGGCTCGTCGTCCTTTGCCATACCATTCTTACCATTGATGAGAAACCGCTGGCCTTACCGATTGACTTCCCAGCGTCCAACATGTTACGAAGCTCATTGTGTGACTTGGTCGTGAACCAATCGTTGATGATAACCGTGTAGTCATCCTCTGGGTCAGCATACGGGACAGGGATCAAGAGACGACTGTTGATGCGGAGCCCACCAAACCCACCTGCAGCTTTTTGCATCCCGAGCGATGGATAGTAGATGAAGCTACCAATCTGATCCTTCACCTGGAAATGGTACGTCCAATTAGTACCCGGTAGAATCGGGCAGTTGGTACCAGGCATCCCATCCATCCAGCAGTTCTTCCTCTGCTGGACCCCGCTCCACGTAATGAGGAGCGGCTCATCCAAGTTGTTGAACACATTGACGACCACATTGTTGTTCGTTGTCGAGTTGATGTTTGGGCCAGGGAACTCGTCGTTAATCAGGATCACCTGCTGGGGTGTCCCGAGTGGAGATCGCGTCCCGTAGGTGACTTTCCACGTGAAGAAGATGTATGGATCTTCACCGTTAATAACACCGATGGACCAACAGATCACTAGAAGGCTTGCTAACAAGAACCTCATCGTGTCACAAACCGTGTCTAAGCACTGGCCTCAATATGTACTCGAACGTACTACGTAGAGATCGATGTCACAGTTGCATGCATGCATGCATGAGCGAGGATGAATAGTTTTTGTTCCTTTTTTGTGCAGAAATGGTGGGTGTTATTTTTTCTTCTGTTTGTTTTGAAATAAAAGAGATTAATGTTTAATGATTTATATTATTCGAAAATTCTGTTCCTTCTTATATGTAGAGAATTGTTCTTCTATTAGAAAATTATGGTTTTAGCGTACGTGGCAATGCTGGATTTCATGGAGGGTCTCCTTAATTTGCGTTAATCCTTTCATTTTTTTTTGTTTTAATTTTTTAAAATACGACTTTTTCCTGCCCTATAATTATATTATGAGTTGTTAATTTTATTTTCCCTTTCTTTAGCTGATTGATTTTAACTTTTTTTCTAACAACCAAACTAAGGAAATTTCTGTTTTTTCGTGGTGTTTTTGTTACAAAACGGCTGCTTTTTGTTATATTTTGAAGGGATAATAGTGTTTTACCCCTCTAATTTATCAGGTTAACAACTAAATCCATGTATGAAATGTTCATTTTTCTCCCTCCTATTTTGAACATTTTGACAATTAGTTTTTTCTGTTAAAAATTTAGTTCATTTGTCATTAACTTGTGATGAAGGAGCATGTCATGTCATGTCATACACCATGTTAGAATGAGGTGTTTCCAGAGATTCAAGAATGGTTAGTTGAGGTAGTCCGTCTGAATCGTAGCCTTCACTACGTACCCACCTACATATGTTGGTCCGTCACTACTGAATATCAAAGTGCCACTATGATGAATGACCAACTCAATGTCAAATTAGAGCTCGACTTCGGCTCATTAAGACCTTTAACGAATTCGAACCGAGCTTGATAACTGGCTATATTTAAACGAGCTGAGCTCGAACTCGATTTTCGAAGTCAGAATCGAGCTCGAGCCAAATAAATTTTAAATGAGTTGAGCTCGAGCCAAACAAATTTTAAACGAGCCAAACTCGAGCCGGCTGCATACTCGACTCGGCTCAATTCGTATGCAGCCTTTTGATTCAGTCATGCCAATAAATTAAAGGGTCAAATACTCAAAAGGTCCCGAAATTATAGGGTGGGTTACAAACTCGTCCTAAAACTTTAATTCGTTACAGAGTGATCCTATTACTATGAAATGTGTTACAGATTAGTCCTAATGACGTCATCAATGTACTTTTTCAGCCATTTCACCACATCACCGTTGACATGCCATCAAAAACATAATTTAAAATTCAACAATCTAATTCAAATATAAATTTAAACTCATCTAACTTATAAAATCTGATTCAAAACTAAATCTAGTGAGTCAGATTGATTTGATTTTAAATTTTAATCAGTTAAAGATAAATTTTAAATTATATTTTTGATGAGATAAATTTTAAATTATATTTTTGATGACGTGTCAATGTTGAAGTGGCAAAATGACTGGAAAAGTACATTGATGACGTCATTAGGACTACTCTGTAACCCATTTCAAAGTAATAGGACCACTCTGTAATGGATTAAAGTTTTAAGACAAGTTTGTTACACATCCCATAGTTTTGAGAAGTATTTGACCTATAAATTAAAAACAGAAGTACGCTTCTAAAACGGCGTAGATGTCTGCGTTTCAGTAATGCCTAGCCTACCTCAAAAGGCAAACATCCAAATTCCAATCTGCAAATAATTTCCCACCAAAAAAACCCAAACACCCTCATTTCAAACAAACACATTTGAATTTTGCAGAGTTCAGCAATCAAACTAGAGATGGCGCTGAAGGAAGCTGGCTCGTCCCTCGACTCTCTGATATCGCGTTTCAACGCCAGAATCATCGAGCTTCAAGATCTCGTAGTCGCTCGCAACAGTGAGTTCCCACTCCGTGTGACCTTGTTATTATTCATCCACAAGCTGCCGCTCATGCTCAGCTTCGTGTGTTTCCAGTGTATCCGGCGAGCAGCGTCACTGATCTGTCGGCGGTGGACACAGCTCTGAAGGCAATGGAGCTTCAGGTTCAGGAAATTAAGGCCCGCGTACGGGAGGAAACTGAAGCTATCCCTAAAGCTAAGGTGCGACGGTGGATTTCTCTTTTGATTTCCACTTCTTTTAGCTTCAGTTAAGGTTGTACTTGAAATTGAGGCCGGATTTATGAGTTAATTGGAATTTCAGTTATTACTGATTGAGTCAGATCGTCCAATTGAAACTGAGAATGAGGTCTGGAATTTAGGGTTTTGGGGTTGGATTTCAGATTTTGTTCTTCAATCCTTTTGCATTAACTGTTGCAGAAGCTTATTGACGCATCGCTGCGGCAGCAGAAGAAGTTACAGGCTATGTCTGCATATGTTCCAGCACATTTTCCTGAAAGACCAGCCATGTCTAATTTTGATTCCAGCAGAAGCTAGTGAGTGTATCAGATCTTTATGTCATTTGTTATCCATTGCAGATGTTTAAGTTGCTCACATTGTCCGATTTCCCTTTGCTTCATTTACCAGTGTGCCTCTGGTATCCTCTGATCAACAACCCAGCTACAGGTCTCCGATAGTTGAAGAGGAGCCTGTGGCATTACCCAAGGTACTGGTCAACCAGCTGAAACTGATACTTCTATGCGTAGTATAGTAATTTTTACGGTGGTACCGAACAAGAAGCCTTCATCATACTATAAGTTAACTTCACTTGGTTTGCTAAAGCACGTTACTAGACTAATCACTTATAGACATCCAGTCTATGCTACTGCTTAGTTATCTTGTAACCCTTTTGGTTTCCTTGCACCTGAGATGTGAGGAATCGGGTTTCCAGCCTATGCTACTGCTTAGTTATCTTGTAACCCTTTTAGTTCCCTTGCACTTAAGAAGAATCAAGTTTGATGTTCAGTCCATTCTTCTTTTGATTTCAGGAGAAAAAGAGCCGTGCACCCCCACCTTTGTGGCACATAACTTCTGATGAGCTCGATTCCTTGTCTTCGTGAGTTATTCAATCATTTGTTTCTGATTGGGCATTTCCTCTTTAGCTTGCTCGTCAATGTGAAGTCCTCCAGTAGGTTCTGATACTTCATCGATTGTTTCTTTGTAGATACATGAGAGGAAGACTAACTCTAGATAAGATCAACGCAGCTATTAATGACATGGCAGCATATGCAGAAGCCAATGCTCATCTTGTTACAGCTCCGAAGAAGAAGGTCTAGGGTGGATTGTTTGTTAGTAATGTCAATTTTATATGATTAATCTGGCCAATAACCTGAACTTGCTTCTTTTTTGTTTTCACATAATGAAGCTTGCAGAAAATGTCTGGGAGAAAGCCTTGGTAAGTGCATGGAAACAGGCCTATCAGTTCTTCCAGCTGCTTCAGTTAAATTCTAAAACGTGCTTGTGCAAGTGCTTTTGGTTTAATGGAGATTGGATGTGTCACGTTATTGATTTTTTCCCACTGGCCGGCTCAAACTGACCCCTCAGATGTTCAATCAAATTTTCAACACAATGATGAAATATGCAGGAACTGAGAGATATTGCAATGACTGAAGCTGCCAAGGGAAAGTACTTCTTTCTTGAAACAGATATAAAAGGACCTACCCTGAAGCTGGACAACAGTGGAAAAGCGATCTTGACTGTAAGTTTTCGACTCTTGCTTTAGTCAAGGCCACATTTGGAACTTGGTAATTCAGATTACATGAGCTTTGGTCAATAATATGTTATTAGAATTGCACAATTACTAAGATGACTAGTTAGAGAGTTGTTTCATCGGTTATTATATACTTCCAGGTTATCTATCAGTGAGGTTCAGAAGTAGTTTGAAGAGTAGGGTGAACACTAATGGCCACTTGGCTTAAACGATGATGCATTTCTAGGATCTAAAGAGCTCTTGACAGCAAATGTTGAATAGCATTTCAGACAATCTCATCATCTATTCTGTTACTATTGTGGTTAACAGGTTCTACGCCACCTTGGACGCATCACTGAAACTCGTATTGGACATAATCGGGTAATCATTCTGTTAAAGAAGCACTAGTTGTGACTTGGATTGCTGCATCCATTACTGAAGATGAATGATTATACATGTTAGGCTGGTAGACTGCTAGTTCGTTATAAAAGAACAAGATTAGCATGTATGAACTGCAAAATAGAGAGAACTCTTTGATATTAGGAAATGGTAATTTGGATTCAACCTGTTTGGCTCGATTTTGTTGCGATAGGTAATATTTGATTGTGATGGGTATAGGGTCGTTATGGGTCTTTCTTATGCCCCGCCTCATGTCTTGTCCCATTATATACAAAACTCGTTGTAATATATGTATGTAATTATGATATTTTTATTCTATACTTCTAACTCTAATATGTTTATGATTAAACTTCACTTATTCTTCTTAATTATGTAACTTAAATCGTAACTATGCCATTTCTCTTAAAAAAAGGTAAACTTTAGTTAGAGGAAAGGAGATTAGTTATGAGTCACATTACATGATGATGATGGTAATTGTATTACTATTCATATAAAATTAGGAAGGAACAACCAAATTAACAAGTGGTTAATTCTTTGTGAATACATGACCTTAGACTATGGAGATGGATTATTGAGATTTCATGATCGTGATTACGAGAGAAAGGATAAGGGGATGAAAATTCCTTCTCAGTAAAAATCAACCAAAAGGCAAAACAACGTCGTTTTTTTGTTTGCTGATTGTCAAATCTGACAACCTACGGGCTGAGTCAACATAACATGTTAGGAAAATCGTAACGAAGTTTATCAAAATTCTAACGGAAGAAC
This sequence comes from Linum lewisii, assembly GCA_034768395.1. NCBI lineage: Eukaryota > Viridiplantae > Streptophyta > Magnoliopsida > Malpighiales > Linaceae > Linum > Linum lewisii. The sequence continues at coordinate 61,848,675 of CM068299.1, forward strand.
TTCTTTGTTAAGCTAGCTAAGTAGAGGGGTGTGTTTTACGCAAATAATTATAAGAGGGCTTGTTTGTTAAGCGTTCTAAGTAGAGGTAGGGGTGTGTTTTGCGCAGATAATTGTAAGAGTGCTTGTTTGTTATCTTTCAATGGTACAGGGGTCTCTCGGCCTATTATCCCTAACATAAATTATTAAGATATTGGTCAAAGTGTGTCTAAGTTAATCCAATCTCTAAACTTAAGTTATCGAGTTGACATAAGACTCATACTTAGATAACCAAGTATTTGACCCCAATCTTTTTTTAGGGAAAAAATGAAATTCCGTTGCCGGGACTTGAACCCGGGTCTTTCGGGTGAGAGCCGAATATCCTAACCAACTAGACTACAACTGATCATGTTTTTGTTTGCCTAATAAAAGAATAATATATAATTGTGATAAATAGGACTTGCTCACTCGTTAACAAGAAACCGGCAGAAAATAACCAGCAAATAGCCAAAGCAGAGAAGAAAAGTGAAGAATCATCATAGGGTTGGAATCTTGGGAGCTTGGAACTAGTAGATTACATTTCATATGATGAATGAAAGGTTGAGATTCGAGAGATAGTTAGAGCCTAGAGGCTTAGAGGATGAAGAGATTAGGGTTAGGGTAGCATTCTATTCCTTTAAATTTGTCCTTGTAACTTCCTTTTGGGTTTCTCTCATCATTGTTTTCACGGAAAATTTGAACGGCATTGGATGAAAGTACTAATTTGAGATTTCTGAAACGTTTATCATTGAAATGAAATTTTTGAACTATTGTGTATCAAAATAAAAATGTGGTCAAACATTTAGTATAAAAAAAGTTAACACCTCGATCAAACCCCCATCATACTAGGTAATCCTAGTGAAATTTGGGCAGTTCCAAGTGAATATTCAAGTTTACGGGTTTTCTTTTGTTTCTAAAATTGTATAAGTACAAGAAGTTCAACCGGTTTGATTGTAAATCACTCATTTTAATGATGTGGTACACCTTTGGCGATTCAATGACAATTCAATAACAATTTATAATAAAATAAATCGTTGAACCATTAGACTGACCGATTCACCGATGAATACAGTTCTCAAACTATGATGTTGTCTACCAACCCTATTTGTTATCCTCATAGTTCATACTTTTGACATGCCTACATACACCTCAAGGTGAGTCCTAATTCCTAATTAGGGATCCAACTACTAGACTAGTTTTGGCTACCTAACAAAGACTAGTCATCATACAACAAAACATTATTGACCACTCATAATCAGATTCTTTGTATGGTGAAATTCTTTGTTAGCGAGTTAAGTTTCGTCAAGTGGTACTCAATTTCCGTTATCTATTTATCACAAACCGATCACTTTACAAGACTCCGACGTCACATAGGGGTCATCTACTTCTAATCGGATGAAAAATTCTAGTTGGAGTTAGAATAACAACTAATATTGAAAACTAAACAACTATTATTTTCAATGACATGACATGTGAACGTTACATTTCTGCGTTGAAGGTACTACATTGTAACAACAGTCAAACTTAAGTAATCAAATTTTAACTTAGACAACCACACTGACACAACGCTCAAATTTAGGTGACCACAAAAGCAATTCTAAGTTCCAACCATTACCCTATAAATGAAAGCAGCAAGTTGCTATTAATAACCCTTCAAAATCATCAACCAACACAGCTTTCAGCAAGCAACTTCAGCAAATGGATGCTAAACCCAAGACTAGTTTCACACCCGTCCTCGTCGTTACATTGCTACTAGCTGTGTCGAGCCTCAACTCGGCCGAGCCAGTTTCAGCAACTAGTGGTAGGAAGTGCTCCATCAATCTCTTAGGCCTCGCAGCATGTGCGCCTTTGCTTGGTGCTGGTGGCCAGCTCGCAAGTGAGCCTTGCTGTGCAGCTCTGTTAGGGCTTACAGACCTTGATGCTGCAGTTTGTCTGTGCCTAGCTTTAAAGGCCGATCTGCTGGGGATCAATGTTGATGTTCCTTTGGATATTAACTTGGTGCTTTCTAATTGTAAAAGGAACACACCTCGTGACTTCAAATGTAAGTGATTTCCCCCAAGCTCATGACCACAACCATGCCTAGCTAATGCTTGGGGCATTATATGTGGACTTCATACCTATTCAAGATTTCAAATAAATGTTTATGTTGATTGAAATGAGTTGTTTTCGTGCATATGTGGTTAGCTTCAACATATAATCTCTTTAGTACCTAAATGATATTTCGATGTCTGGACAAGCTTCAAAACAAAAAATTGACAGAATGTTAATATCTTGTTTTTTAGAGGATAAGACTTTGACGAGTAAAATACATATGACATAATTGAACTTTGATTTTCTCACACTTGTCACTGTACTATTTTTCCTTTAACGAATGCCATGAACTTATATTTCCATTTCATTATTACCATTTTGTTCTATTTTGGATAGAAGGATGACGTGGAATGATCATTATTACCATTTTGTTCTATATTGGATGGAAGGATTTGGATGGAAGGATGACGTGAAATGAATGAAAATAGTCCAGTCACCATATAATTACTAACTCAAATGTCAATTTGGATTTTCAAAAGAAAAAATAATTAAAACAATGCTTTTTGATCAAATTGCCGCTTCCAGTAATTATCTTCCTCCCAAAAGTTTGTTGTCTACCCAACTTATAATTCTCGACTCAAAATAGAGATGGTCACAACCCCTACTCCCGTCTTGAAAGTCGACTACATCACATTCACAAAAATAGGACAAAGTAAAAATCAAATAAACAAAATACAAGTTTGATGATATTGGGTGAAAGAAAAATAGTTTAGTGACAAGTATGAACAAAATTCAGTGGTGGCCTGTGTATGTATTACTATAAAATGATAAATCATGTGATTTAGACAAAAAAAAAAGCAAATGATTTTATAGAGATGATAATCTATCTTTTTGATAAAACATTAAAAAAAAAACAAGCAAACTAGCTACAAGTTAATTTGGTTACTGTCCATAATGTAAACCGAATTGATTGTCTGAGAGAGACCCTTTGGTAATATTTCGAGCAGCCAAGAATCCTGAACCAAGTTCAAAACGTTAACAGATAGATACCAATTTCATTGTCACCAACTTCAATCTATGTGCCAATTATAAGGGTACCAAAAAGAACAAATATGACCACATGCAGGCCTACACATAAACACAGTATCCTTACAGTTTGTACATTAGCAATTCCCACATTCCCTCTAAAATCTGTGTAACATAGAGACTCACTTTAGATGCGTGAAAACAAGGTCAATAATACGAGGCAGCAACACGAGTGCAGAATGCTGATTTTACACAAGTTGACAGGTCTTACAAAGTCTAGGAATCTGGTGGATGGACCCCCCAGAAGAAGCTGAATCCAAAGTTGCCCAGAAGAAGCTGAATCCAAAGTCTAGCAACGATCAATCAACTCGGTTGGTACTACGTTCTCAAGGCTACATAGCCAACGAGGATACCTATCAGTCCAACCAGCAGCACGACTACTAAGGAAAACCCATCACCATTGGTGTTGCTTTGTTTTCTAATCAGCTCCTGTTGCAAACAATAGAGCAGAAAACTTTAGAGCTGTCAAACGGGCGGATTGGACATATCACGGGGTGAATTAACAGAGTTACGGATCATGGGTCAATTGGGTTGTGTTGTGTGTTCATTAGGTTTCAGGTAAATTGGATTAACAAATCACTAGAGGTTGTTGGTTCATCATTTTTTTAGTTGGGTTGGACGGTCACAGGCTAGGTTAATTGGGTTACAAGTCACAAGTCAATTGGGTTGTGTGAGTTTATCAGCTTAGGAGCCTATCGGGTTTCAGGACAATCACATCACAAATCACTAGAGGTTGTAGGTTCATCAATTTTTGGGCTTGGTAAGTTACTGGTTGCTGACTTTTCATCAGTTTGGGTCATGGTCAGATTGGATCAGGCTCGGGCTAGACTGGATTGTTGACTTTTAATCAATTGGATCATTGGTCAGATTGGGGCTGTAGTGGGTTAGGTCACTCTAAAAAAAATCCAGTCACAATTGAAGCACTACAAGTATAACAGAACACAGCAAATAAATGCAAAGATTCAATCTTGTTCCTGCCTGATCTTATTGCAAAACTTGTAGATATAGTACATACCAGCTCCTGTAGTAGTTTCTCGTTTTGCTTCATTGCAGATTTTTTCTCGTCTGTCAATTTGGATATCATGGACCATGCCTGTAGCACAGAAAAATTTGGATGAAATATGAAATTGTTGTATGGTAAGCATGGTTAACATTCAAGTTCAAGGCGGTCTCATGTTCGGCCTCAAGAAATAAAAGAGTTTGTTGATACCGTAGAAAGTTGCTGGATTTTTTAAGCGAATCTTAATGAGAAAAGGCTATGGCTTGCAAGACGAACAAGAGAACACAGCAGCTTACCTCTGTTGATCTATCCTGAGACTGGTCAAAAGATTTCGACACCTGAAAATCAACAAGTTGAAAGATCATATATAGTGAAGGAAAAAAAGACCTTCAACTGTAAAATGAAGTACTTACTGCATTGAGCAACTCAGCATCCTGATTTCCGTCCTCAACATTTGAAGATCTGGATGGAGACCCTTCTTCAGATTCTTCAGGAACTGGTGAAGGAGGATTTGCAGGGATATATACAACACGCAATTTGACCTCCTCTACGACCTTACCATCCTCCTTCTCAAACTGAAAACCCGATAAACGCTTATGTTAGATCTGAGAGAGAACAGAGAAGTAGAAAGCAATATAAATCCTACCATTTCTGGAGTAATGTCTTTAGTTGTCACACCATCAGGTGCAGCAACGCTTTGAAGCAAAAACTTGTCCTTGCACTGCATGTCTGGGGGTGATTCCTTTTGTGCTTGCATTGTGACTACCAGAAACCATGACAGTCAGAACAGAACAAATATGAATCGAGGTGTATGCCTACCACTTCACAAACACATAATACTTGCGAAATTAACGTTGAGAACAAGAATTACCCACATTGTAAACTCACAACTCATTAATAACAAATATTCCAAAATAGAAGAGTGGCAGGCATTTACCTGTGACATTGCACGAGCTTCCAGGCAAAACGATGCCACTGTTCGGCCGGACACAGTATTTCTTCGGATTAGTTGTCTTAACCTATTGAAATCACAACATAAAAGTAAGAAGCAAAAGAGGGAACCACTAGAAATGATGGGCATCAAGATAGTTCAGATTTCTATAAGAGTTTCAAGAGCCATTCAAAGAGTTGATACTCATTTTTCCTTCGGCTTATCAACTTCACGCCACCATACCTGTACACAGACTGGGTATGGCGGTTCTTTCCTCCATCCTATCTATTGAAAACCTCTAATACCGATTTGTTATTTAGAAATTTCAGCAGCCCTATTTCATCTAACTGAAATCACAGCAACGCTAAGCAGAAATGGTACTTGAGGAGAAGAGCTTACCTTAAAGGCCACATACCGATCTGTCTTGTTAGTGAGTTGCATAGAACAAGAACTCTGCTTCTTCAGTTCAACTTCATCGTGAAAAAAAGAAACAGAAAACAGTCAATGAACAGAACAATGAATCGGTAAACCACAGACAAACCCTAAAACAGCCACAAAACTGAGGAAAGGAACTCCAAAGATAATCTGTTATAATCTCAGCATACTTTATACCCAAAGATTCATTTGAAGTCTCCCTCCATTGAACCAAACTGAATCCATTCGACGACCAAACAAACCCCTAGAAATTACCAGCACGATACCAATCGACAAAAAGGATACACTTTTTAAAACCAGTCTGCGTCAATATTATACCCTGATCTTAGAGTCCAAGAAATGGCGGAAAACCATGGAAATTGTCATCAATTCAATATGTTCTAGGAATCGAATCTATAAACGGAAGTTGCAGGAAGCATATGCTAAAACCAGAACGAAATTGCAATGAAAATGAACTCACATGGAAATTTCAGTTCTGTAGGATGGATGCTAAGTAGATCCCCCGATGCCATGGCGATGCAGAAATCAAGCAACAGTCAAATGAAGGGATTCAGTTCTCTTTGGAACTTAGGGTTCGTGTTTTGGCAGGAAAATAAAAATGATTTGGTGTTGCGATCGGAGACGAGACGACATACGGAAAAATTTCCTTCTGCTCATGGAAGGCCAAAACTATGGGTAAGTATCTATTTTGGTCACTCACCTACTGGTTCCGTAACGAGATGATAACTTACCCTATTAATCATAACAGTAATATCACTTATCTATTCATTGTGTAACATACTGGTCAATCCATCAACTTTCCATCTAACATTTCCGTTAACTGCTGAGGTAGTATTACGGGAGGAAACAGTTCTTCAGATTTGAGGGAAAGATTGCAACTTTAGGGTACAAATGGGATGAAACATTGAAACCAAGCAAAAAAGCAATATAAAAATGAAACCCAGCAAAAAGCAATATACAAAAATATTTTTCATTTCAACTAAATAAATTGACACTAAATAATTAAATTAATGTTTCTAATTTACCCGATAATTTACAAAAGTGAATAATTTAATTTCTAACACATATTCTTGTAATTTTTTCGTGAAAGCTCCTGTTAGGGACGGGATCAAAAAGAATTTTTAGTGTGAGAGAAAAAACTACTACTCAACTAATACTCTCCATTTTGAATGGCAAAACGCGTCAAATTATGCTAGACAACCACAATTTTTCTTTTTAAATGATGTGTAATTGAGTTAGCCGATTGTCACGTGCCGACTTTGAGCGCGTGATAATCGGTGAAGTCCTTGGCCACAATCACTCGCCCCAAGGAGTTTCAATCGAATCTGACGGCTGCGACGAGGTAGCTTCACGTAGCGTCGTGAAGCGAGTAATGGTGTTTAACTCTGGGCTCGTCGATCGTGAACAAGATAGAGTTTCTTGCGATTCCAGCGTGAGTTGCGTATGTTTGGGAATGGAGATTGACAAAGATAGGAGATTTGCAGAAGAAGGTTAAAAAGAAGAAGAATTGCAGGAGTCGGAAGAGGAGTTTAGGAAGAAGAAGAAGAGCTGGAGTTGAAAGGAAATAGAGTTGGAATATGAATTAAATTCTACTTGTGTTCCGAAAACTCAATCGACACCATAATATACTCTCTCGAACCCGACCCGACTACTAACTATAACCCGCCGATCAACTAATCCGAATAACAAATAAAAGAAAATAATATAATAATGTTTGTTAATGCTGCACGTCACATTCCACCTTCCTTTGAAATGTTCTTGTCCACAAGAACATCTGGAAATTGCAATTGGAGGTGCTGCCAATCCTCCCAGGTAGCATCGGCCGGAGTCGTATGAGTCCAATGGACGAGCACCTCATCTTTACCTCGCCGAATTCTTCGTTCCAAGATGGCAACTGGAATGGTCCACGTTCTTCCTTCGATGCGGGCAGCGCAGCTACGACGCTTGATGCCTCTCCCCTAGCCTTCTTCAAATTCGAAACATGGAAAACGGGATGAATTTTCGAATCAGCTGGCATAGTCAGCTTGTACGCCACCTCACCAACTCGATTAGCAATTTGATATGGTCCATAGAATCTCGGTGCGAGCTTATAGTCTCGCCGATTACTAACAGTCACCTGTCGATAAGGCTGCAACTTTACATATACCCACTCACCGATTTGGAATTGCTTCTCGAGTCGTCCTGCATCATAGTATTTGGCCATTCTTTCTCGTGCTTGTGCTATCCGATTCTTTACTTCCTTCAGAACCTCATCCCTTGAAGTTAATGCCATCTCTACAGCAGCAGCTTGGGTAGTCCCTGGTACATATGAGAGCAAAGTTGGAGGCTTCCTCCCATATACCACTTCATAAGGTGTTCTGCTCGTAGAGGTGTGCCAACTTGTATTATAACAAAACTCAACCCACGGCAACCATTTGAGCCACTCCTTGGGTCTATCGCTAATGAAACATCGCAAATACATCTCCAATACTCTGTTCACAGCTTCTGTTTGGCCGTCCGTCTGTGGTGGTATGCCGAGCTGAAGTTAAACTTTGTCCCCTGTAACCGAAAGATTCTGTCCAAAATAAGCTAGTAAAAGCCGGATCACGATCACTTACTATTGTAGCCGGAAATCCATACAATTTGAAGACGTTTTTGAATATAGCATCTGCCACGGTTGCAGCCGTGTATGGGTGCGACAACCCCACAAAGTGAGCCATCTTCGAAAGTCGATCAACCACCACTAGAACCACCGTCTTACCCTCTGATTTTGGCAGCCCGTCGATAAAATCCATTGAAACATCTCGCCACACTTCCTCCGGTATAGGCAAAGGGCATAACAATCCAGCTGGTTTCGAATTTTCAGCCTTATTTTGCTGACAAATGGCGCATTCGCTTACTGCTTTACGTATTCCTTTCCTCATACCCGGCCACACAAAAACTTCCTTGATTCATTGTGTCGTCTTGTGACAACCTTCATGGTGTCCAAGCATGAAACTCACGCATTATAGTAGGTATCAAGGTAGATTCTGAGTGTAAGTAAATCCTTCCCTTCTTGTAAAGTACCCCATCTTTGACTTCCCATTCGGTGCCTAACTCACCGTCCAAGCATTTGTCTCTAATTCGTGTAAGTTGAGGTGAGGTAGCTACTTCTTCAACTACTGTCTCTAACCACTCCGCTACGGGCATGGAGTATGCCGCCAATTCATGTTGCCTCGAGAGTCCGTCCGCCACCGTATTATCACTACCCCTTTTGTACTCGATGATGAAGTCATATCCGATGAGCTTCGTAATCCACTTTTCCTGCATCGGGGTCGTCACCTTCTGCTCCATTAAATATTTAAGGCTTCGGTGGTCGGTTCGTACGATAAACTGTCTTCCCAACAAGTAGGGCTGTCACTTATTGATGGCTAGCACTAGCGCCATCATTTCCTTCTCGTATGTGGAATGAGCTAAGTTACGTCCACAAAGAGCTTGACTAAAGAAAGCTATAACTCGTCGTTCTTGCATCAGAACCGCCCCAACACCCCCACCGCAAGCATCACACTCTACTACAAAGCTACGAGTGAAATCTGGAAGTGCTAGGACTGGTGCTTCTGTCATGGCTCTCTTCAAGTTCACAAATGCTTCTTCTGCTTTCTCATTCCACCCAAACTCCCCTTTCTTCAAGAGTTGGGTCAAAGGACTCGCGATCTTTCCGTAGTCCCTAATAAATTTACGGTAGTAACCCGTTAATCCCAAGAATCCACGGAGAGCCTTAACATTAGATGGTCGCGGCCATTCGACCATAGCCGATATCTTTTCCGGTTCGGCTGTCACTCCGCCATTGGTGATGATATGACCGAGAAACCTCACTTCCTCCTTCCCAAATGTACACTTTTCCTTTTTCACAAATAGCTTGTGAGCTCGTAGTAGTCCAAACACAGCATGCACATGCTCCAAGTGCAGCTCCCATGTTGCGCTATATATTAATATATCGTCAAAAAATACCAATACGAACTTAGAGAGGAAAGGCTTGAATACCTCATTCATTAATGACTGGAACGTGGAGGGTGCATTGGTTAAGCCGAATGGCATGACCAAAAACTCGTAGTGCCCATAATGTGTCCGAAAAGCTGTTTTGGGAATGTCTTCCGGAGCCACCCTTATTTGGTAATACCCTGATCGTAGATCGAGCTTCGTGAAGAACCTTGCCTCCCTCAACTCGTCCAGTAGCTCATCTATCACTGGTATCGGAAACTTGTCTTTCACCGTCACTTGATTAAGTCCCCGATAATCCAAACACATGCGCCAAGAACCATCCCTTTTCTTTACCATCAACACCGGAGACGAGTACGGACTTTGGCTCGGTCGGATGACTCCCGTCTCCAGCATCCCTTGTACAAGCTTCGTAATCTCATCCTTCAAATAATGAGGATAACGATAGGGTCTGATGTTCACAGGTGCGCTGCCTGGTTGAGTTACTATGTGGTGGTCATGAGTACGATGCGGTGGGAGTGAGGTAGGTTCCTTAAACACATCAAGTACTCTTTGAGTATTAAATCCTCAACCTCTTCCATGTCAGTGTCTGTTCTCAGACCCTCACTCATATTACCGCTTCCTTCTATCATGTACAAAACATATCCTTCACCCGTCCGTCGTAACTCCCGAGCCCACTCTTGTTCATCCACCTCTCGAGCTGGAGTGGTACGCAACCCCCGTAGTAGTCGGGGTAGTCCACGCCAGTCAAACTGCATGGTGAGGTCGTTGAAGTCCCATTTGATCTCTCCAAGCCGTCGCAGCCACCCGACACCAAGAACCACGTCGTATCCTCCCATGGAGAGCAGGTGGAAATCATCCTCGAAGCTCATTCCCGGCAGATAGAGAGATACGTTTGGGAAAATCCTGGACTGCTTGTTTTCTCGCCATTCCCTACAACAACTGAAAACCTTGTACTAGTGAGTGGTACTAGGGCCATCCGATCAGCGAGCTTTTTGTTGATAAAATTGTTGGTACTTCCAGAATCAATGAGCACGCTAACTGATTGACAGCGCATGGTTCCACGTAACTTCATAGTCTCTCCGGTGTCTCGTCCCGTTACAGCAACCATGGAAATCGCTATGAGCTTACTTTCTCCATCTGCATCGTTCCTAGCACCCTCGTCCTCATTGACGACCTCTAGAAAAAATAGTTTCTTACAACGGTGACCAGGCACAAACTGCTCATTGCAGTTATAGCACAACCCTTTTTCTCGACGCTCCCTCATCTCTGCGGACGTCAATCGTTTTATATTTGTATTCAGATTATTATAACTCTCCTGTTTACTACATTCTTTCATTCTCAGCAGATTCTCTCATTGTCTGCAAAACTGTTCGAGGATGAATAATAAGGGGAAAACTAAACTTGGTTCATCAGGAAATTCTACCGGTTCTGAATTGTCAAGTAAGTTGTTATAGGTTCCTATTATTTGTGTGAGTTATGGTTACTTTTATGAATCATATTAAATAATCTTGTGAATAATTTCTCATATAAAACCTTATTAATGCAGAAAAACGAACACCGGAAGTAATTTCGATATCGGAGGACTCAAATTCATATATTGATGACGTTGACGAGGTTACTTTTCTTCCTACTCCCAAGGTACAAAAATATATATGAATTCATTCTTGGCTATAGCTACTTGATGGATCAATCTACAACAATATAACAAAAAAATTCATTCTAGTCTATATTTCCTTTGATTAAATATATAACAATTCATGCAGTTGGACGATGAGGATTACATGAAGTTGGTTGAGAACAAAAAGGGTTTATCTCGATACATACTTGATGGAAGTCTATCCATGGAGGAAATTTTGATTGCCCATGATGATAAAAAATGTAATCGAACAGCCCTATGAACGTTGTGCACCGATGTCATGTTGGATCCAAATGTAAGTTATATTCAAGTCTTAGGAATTTTGCTACTGAAAACTTTTGTTGTGATATCAGCTCTGCAGGCAGAGGAGCTTACTCCCAGATTTCATTCTTGGGTTCATTATTTTTTCTTTGGCTTTACTTGTTGGTAGTAGAGAATAGAAATATGAAAATTTCAGTTGATTTGTTGGTCAATCATCGTTTTTAATTGTACAATTCTGAATCCAAGCTGTTTCTTTGCTTTCTTCTTTCTTGTACTCGAAAACTGAAAAACAAAAGCTATGATTTCCATAATTGAAGAAAAAAATTTGTATGCTTCGAGCAAAATAAGGCTAATGGAATGCGTAATGTACAGGTTATAACAAGCGTAAATTTTCAATGAACCGTATATGAATTGAACATAATGAAAGATTTGAGGAAAGATGGTCCGCAATGTTTTCTTCTTGCTAATTTATAGGTAAGTAATTAATTAAAAACCTAGCATAATTTCATGTTTTCATGATTATGATTGTGCAAATGAGGGATTTTAATGATTTGTGTTAGGAATTAGCCATGCATCAAGGATTAACACCCGATCAAGCATTTTCAGGAGTATGAGTTCACCTTTTTATCAACCGCTTTTGGATGTGGGCAGGTTATGTTTCTACATTTTTGTAATGTGAAAATTTATGTTACTTGTAATTTCTCTATTCCTACCTCAATCTTGTTTTAAATCTTATCAGTTTTTATAGTAGGTTTTCATACCGATGAAAGATAATAATGAGCATTGGTATCTAGCGGTGATATTAGTGAAAGACAAAATGGTTTACGTGGGGGATTGCTGCCCTAACTATTCTAGTCGTGAAATTCAGACAACATCAACAATTTTTATGGTTAGTGACATTCATCCTTTGTTAGTTTATTTAATATATGATAAATTAACTTTGTATAAATAAAAATATTATTGATATTCTCTTGTTAACGCTTCATTTTACAGATGAAGTTTACAACTGAACTTTTGAAACTAGTCTACGCAATGAGTGGATCAACTAATGGTGGGCCAAACATGGCATCTCCTACCATGACTTGATCTAACTTCAAGTAAGGTAACTTGAAGTTAATGAAAAAGAGATCTGAACCATTCAAAATTTAATCAAAGAATTTGAACCATTGATTAAAATTTAATCAAAGAATTTGAACCATTGATTAAAAGTATAATTAAAATAATTAATTTAAAAGGAACCGGTTGCAAAAAAATTCCCCGGTGAACATCTCCTAGTTTATAGGAGAAGTGGTTCAAGTGAGGGTTTCAGAGGTTAATTCGGTTGTGAATTATAAAACTAACTCGCAGTTTCCAACAAGAACAACTTGGTGGCTTAGTGGTAGTACTTTAAGTTTTCTTTCAAAAGGTTTAGTGTAAAACATTTATAATATATTTATACCCTAAATTTGTAATCTAATTTTTTTTTTAATCTAAGCTTCAAAATCTCAATATTTGAAACTCAATTTTTTTTTAATCTAAGCTTTAAAATCTCAATATTTGAAACTCAAAGCATTATACAATATAATCCTAAGTAATTAATTTGTAACTGTAATACTCTAATCTATATTTACTTTCTAATACTAATGAACCAACTATAATTTGTAACGTGCCACATGTAATACTTTGTTTTTTGTTAAAACCCTACACTCACCAAGGTACAGGTGACCCGATTCACAACCCATGAGGACTCTAAAAGAAGGAAATCACTTCGTCATTTATGACATCAGACACTATGGTACAAACCATTATCCCCACGTTAACACGCCTAATATGAACTTTTGGTACCTATGTTTTTCTAGATGTCACTCCATCACGCCTAACACCCCCAATATATCTCATCTAACCGCCCTTGTTCTTCAAGTCACACCTCATGTGGTACCGGTCCAAGACAAATAGACAACATCCTCCCAGGCGGACAAGATGATAGTCAAAGCTCTTGTAACTCACATCCTTATATTATAGTAGTTTAACTAAACTTGTTCAAATTTGAGTTTACTCTTTTGGTATGACACAGTCAGTCTCGGGTAGTCCAAAACTCGGTCTCACTAGGTCGGACTTGATTCCCACCCCGATGAATAAGTAATGAAACATTGTTGTAGAAGAGCAATGAAAACATTAAAACATTGCTAAAAAACACATAATTTCATCTTTCTCAAATTCACCCCAGACAAAATTGAGTTTAGCAATCAAATGAGTTTAAGTATGGAGGATATATAGCCAAACAAGACCCTGTGTGAGAGTTTGGGAGACAAAAGAGATAAAAAAAAAATATTCAGAAGACCAAGCTTCGTTACGTAGTCTATATGTGAAAATAGATTACCATTGTTACGTAACGAATGAAATTAAGCTTGTTACGTAAGACAAACTGTCGTTACGTAAGTCTTACGTAACAATCACTTACAACTGTTACGTAAGACAAACTGTGGTTACGTAAGGCTTACGTAACGACAGTTATTTCTTACGTAACGAATGAAATTAAGCTTGTTACTTAAGACAAACTGCCGTTACGTAAGTCTTACGTAACAATCACTTACAACTGTTACGTAAGACAAACTGTGGTTACGTAAGGCTTACGTAACGACAGTTATTTCTTACGTAACGAATGAAATTAAGCTTGTTACGTAAGACAAACTGCCGTTACGTAAGTCTTACGTAAAAAATCACTTACAACTGTTACGTAAGACAAACTGTGGTTACGTAAGACTTACGTAACGACAGTTATTTCTTACGTAACGAATGAAATTAAGTCTGTTACGTAAGACAAACTGGCGTTACGTAAGCCTTACGTAACAATCACTTACAATTGTTACGTAAGACAAACTGTGGTTATGTAAGGCTTACGTAACGACAGTTATTTCTTACGTAACGAATGAAATTAAGCATGTTATGTAAGACAAACTGCTGTTACGTAATCCTTACGTAACAATCACTTATAACTGTTACGTAAGACAAACTGTGGTTACGTAAGAAATGACCGTGGTTACGTAAGGCTTGCGTAACCACGGTCATTTCTTACGTAACGAATGAAATTAAGCTTGTTACGTAAGACAAACTGCCGTTACGTAAGGCTTACGTAACAATCACTTACAACTATTACGTAAGACAAACTGTGGTTACGTAAGGCTTACGTAACGACAATTATTTCTTACGTAACGAATGAAATTAAGCCTGTTACGTAAGACAAACTGCCGGTACGTAAGTCTTACGTAACAATCACTTACAACTGTTACGTAAGACAAACTATGGTTACGTAAGACAAACTGTGGTTATGTAAGGCTTACATAATTAACCACGGTTATTTATTACGTAACGAATGAAATTAAGCCTGTTACGTAGACAACTGTCGTTACGTAACCCTTACGTAATAATCACTTACAACTGTTACGTAAGAAAAACTGTGGTTACGTAAGGCTTACGTAACAATTATTTATAACTGTTACATAAGATACTCATCTGTTACGTAAGGCTTACGTAACCACAATTATTTCTTACGTAACATGACCTGCTAAACCTGCTATAGCATGTTACTAACTTCAAGTTATTATAGTTTCAATGACTTGAAGGCGTGGTAGGAGGGCCGCCAAACATTAGTCAATTTCAACTAGAATTCCATCTATTTTCCCACAACAGAATCAGTAAGCAAATTTAACCAACTTTTTAATTTTTAATATATTTCTCATTTAACTTTGTGTTTGCATCTTGCAAAAAATAAGTGTGGATGTTCAACAAAAAAATTTGTGTTTGGGTCTTTCAGGTATGACTCTGGATTATGGGTGTGCTCATATACGCAAACAAACACTATTAAAAACTGAGCAAGTTGTGTAAGGAGTCACCTTCTCGATGAGCTAGATGCATAATATAGACAAATATTGTTAAATGGTGAATGCCATTTAGTTTTGTTGAGAATTTTTGTGATAAATATTTATCGATAAGAATTAGTCTCAACCAAATTAACAAAGGTTGTTAAAATAGACATAACTCATGATACATAAACACCCTAAGTAGCAATTATAAATAATATAATTAGCTAATATAAGTAACCCAATTCATAAATTACTATTCATTGGAGTAAGAGATATTAACCATTGAGTCGTTAGTCGACGAATAATTGTTTCTTTCCGAAGCCTTCCATCCCATCTCCTAACAATCGAACCAGATCATAGATAAAATTAAAATTATGAATCCAGTTTCTGTTGGCAACAACTAAAACACTTTAAAATGTCAAATAATGTGAAAGGTAGAAAACATAAATGACGACTTACCTAAATCTGCAATCTTATTCACATCCATTGTTAATTGAATCTAAAAGACTAGATAAATCATCGAATTAAATAATTGGCGAAGTGCGAAAACATAATATTTTAGGATGACATGGGAAGAAAGAGGACATAATAGCATTAATAGTTACAAACAGCGTAATAAAGAAGAAGATGACATTTTCATATTTATAGATAAATATAAGCGTGTTACGTATCTATTTTAAATTGGTATTATTCTAAATTAATCACCACAAATTAAATTTTGACCTATAAATTAATTAATCACTTAATCTCCTCAATCAACCACTACATTTACCTACAACCAATCGATGAGCTATTTATCTCATATTCTTTACTAAATCTTGTTGAAACTTTTATCTAAATCTTAAGGACCATGAGAAATTAAGTATAAAGGTTAAAGTCAATGAAATATTTAGGAGTAAATATTAAAAGTTGATTCATATTTAGATTACAATATATATAGACAGGAGAAAATTAGGAATCAAAGATGAACTAAGTCAAAAATAAATATTTTTTTCATTAACTTAAAATTTTGGAGATAATTTTAATTAGAGTATGATATAGTGGTAGTGGATCAACATCCAACCTTTTGTAAGGGTTGGAAAGTTTCCAACCTTTTCTCAACCATTAGATCACCCTTTAATCTTTTGACCAATCCAATGATCTAGATTGTTAGGGGTATTTAGGACTTTTTCTTGGCTCGAGCTCGGATCATTTAAAAAAAATGAGTTCGAGCTCGATTCGTTAAAGAACTTGTCGAGCCGAAGTTCTAGCTCGAGCTCGAAAACTGAAAACACACTCTACTTGGCTCATTAACAGAGCACGATTTGAGCTCGTTTACAGAGTTCGATTCGAGTTCGTTTACAAAGATCAATTCGAGTTCGTTTAAGATTGTAAATTAATAATTATTGATGTTGCCTAAAAATATGATAAGATAACAATTAAAATATTTTTTATTTTTAAAATAATATAAGGAATGATTCATGGCATGGTTGTCCGCTATGCCCGTTTATGTTCATCATGTGTGTGTGGGGGGTAGGGTCTCTCATTTGTTGTTCGCGGATGAATTGATTTTTTTTCTCAAACCGAGGTGGTTGATGAAAGAACGATCAAATAGATATTCAAGTAGTACATAGTCGCATCAGGTTAGTTTATAAACTTTGCGGAAGTGTGGGAGTTTTTTTTAGTAAGGACTTGTATGTTATGTTGAAGGAAGGGTTTTCTCTTATACTAGGGGTTTGGCTACGGACTTTGGGGAGCTTTGGTGTTGTATAGGTGATTTCATTGATGTATTGAATGTTTCTGATAAGAGAGGGTTACATGATCACCCAACACATTTGTTGAGGGGATTCTCAGATTGTGACCTATCAAACTTACCACTGATTGATCATTCATTTTACGTGGATTCACTTCGAGGGTCAACCAAACTGTATGGAGGAAAGACTCAATAGAGTATTAGTAAATGATGAGTTCATGTCGACATTTTCGTTGGTTGAATTGTATGGGCTTACCAATTTTCATATTGCATGTTTATTAGCTGACAAGAGTGGATCCAAATAATGATCTCTCATTTCGATATTCTATGAGGAAAATAGCCAAATTTGTCCCAAAGCAATTGAAGTTGCATATATTTATACTCACATTAATTAAGTCCAATTTTAATCTGTAAGAATTAATAGGTACGATAATCAGTCCCCTATTACGTTTCCAAAATATCATCATATAGTCAACCAACAAATCAGTCTAAAAATTAATATGAAAATCAATCCAAGAAATGAATCGTTTACATTTTGAGTTCTACCATATTTCGTACAAGGATTTTGAAATTTCAAATTTTACAAAGTTTACATTATTAATATTTCAGAAAATTCACCACTAATTGTAGTGTTGATAATGTGTAATTAATAACCTAAACTAATTTTTTTAAACATTTCTTACTACCGAAGTCTCAATCACACGTGTATATAATTAATATAAGTGGTAATAAATGATTAATAAAATTAAAATTGTGTGATGCATGATGCACCATCCATATATTCTATCTTGTTGACCAAATGGCTCTCCATGTGTGACTCCTTCTTCGGTGCTCAACCAAAGAGATCTCCTTGAACCTCTTAATCATCTAGTATGGCTACACTGGCCACTTCACTGCGGGTTCCTTGTCGTTCGATTTGTTGTAGATCACACACATTGCGTCTACCCCACACAACGATGAAAACTCCTTAGTCATTCTCAACGCTTCTTTCAAATCTGATTGTCAAGTATTATTGTTAAGATTATCAAAATAATTAAATGACATTTAACGAAAAATAATTATTTAATTTAAGTGTCGCTCCACATGTCCGAATGTAATTCTTAAGAGGAGAGATTTGAATGGTTTTTTTTTTAAACTCATAGGTTGATATCTTTGGACCATGGAGTTATATGATTGGGGGAGAAAGAGCATTTTTATTTATAGAATAAAATATCTTTATCAGTTTACAAACACACTTTTCTCATTTTTTTTTTCATGACTAAATATTCATGAAATATGTCCTCACAAAGAATTCAATTACGCAAACAAACACTATTAAAAATTGAGCACGTTGTGTAAGGAGTCACCTTCTCGAATGAGCTAGATGCATAATTTAGACAAATATTGTTAAATGGTGAATGTCATTTAGTTTTTGTTGAGAATTTTTGTGTTAAATATTTGTCGATAAGAATTAAGCTCAACCAAATTAACAAATGTTGTTAAAATAGACATAACTATGATACATAAACACTCTAATTAGCAATTATAAACAATATAATTATCTAATATAAGTAACCTAATTGATAAATTACTATTCATTGGAGTAAGAGATATTATACCAAATTGATATGAAATTGAGTCATTAGCCGATGAATAATTGTTTCTTTCCGAAACCTTCCACCCCATCTCCTAACAATCGAACCAGATCATAGATAAAATTAAAATTATGAATTCAATTTCTGTTAGCAACAACAAAATCACTTTAAAATTAAAATGTAAAATAATGTGAAAGCTAGAAAACATAAATGATAACTTACCTAAATCTGCAATCTGATTCACATCCATTTTTAATTGAATCTAAAATACTAGATAAATCATCGAACCAAATAATTGGCGAAATGTGAAAACATAATATTTTAGGATGACATGGGAAGAAAGAGGACATAATAGCATTAACAGTTATAGACGACGTTATAAGGAAGAAGATGGCATTTTCATATTTATACATAAATATAAGCGTGTTACATATCTATTTTGAATTGGTATTGTTCTAAGTTAATCACCACAAATTAAATTTTGACCTATAAATTAATTAATCAATTAATCTCCTCAATCAACCACTACATTTACCTACAACCAATCGATGAGCTATTTATATCATGTTCTTTATTAAATTAAATCTTGTTGAAACTTTTATCTAAATCTTAAGGACCATGATAAATTAAGTATAAAGGTCAAAGTCAATGGAATTTTTAAGTGTGAATATTAAAAGTTGATTCATATTTAGATTACAATATCTATAGACAGGAGAAAAAATAGGAATCAAAGATGAACTAAGTCAAAATTAAATGTTTTTTTCATTACCTTAAAATTACAGAGATAATTTTAATTAGAGTATGATATAGTGGTAGTGGATCAACATCCAACCTTCTGCAAGGGTTGGAAAATTTCCAACATTTTTCTCAACCATTAGATCACCCTTTGACCTTTTAACCAATCCAGGGTGATCGTCGTCTTACTGCACGTCAGGTGAAATGTGCTCGTCTCCGATCGCCACCTCTTAGTTAGTTCTGTGACTAGATCTCTGCACGGGGTAACACCAAATAACCCGGGTCACCTCGTATAGCCTGCATCATCAGACGAAACTCTCCTATGCTGGCTCCCACGTGAGAGAAGAAATGTTTTGCCGCATCTTCAATTACGTACAATGTCGGTCCACACTTAACGAGCCGTGTGCTTGTTACCCCCCCCCCCAAGAGCCAAGAGGACAGAGGCATCCTTCAGTCGAGGATTAGCACTTGGGGGGATCTCAGCACCAAGGACATTAAGGAACCCATGATAGTCCAGTCCAACTAGAATAGATTACTATGTTAATCTACAAGATAAACATGCTAAGA
Source organism: Linum lewisii (assembly GCA_034768395.1). Classification (NCBI taxonomy): domain Eukaryota; kingdom Viridiplantae; phylum Streptophyta; class Magnoliopsida; order Malpighiales; family Linaceae; genus Linum; species Linum lewisii. The sequence continues at coordinate 61,868,480 of CM068299.1, forward strand.
ACATCCAACCTTTAAACCTCAAACCCTTATTCTTACCGCTCGATCTTTGGTCTGATTTTGAAAACCTTAGTTAGATATTGTACTTTGTTTACCTCGGAATAAATTTGATAATGGAATGGTCCTAAGCCTTCGACCATTTTTGCAGGATTTCCTAGACTTAAAATGGATCAACGGTGTTTATGTTGCCAAGCCGAAACCGTGTAATCTAAGATGGTGAGCTTGAAATTTTTTCCAAGTAATATTAGACAGTTTTCGTTATCATTGATTTGACGGTTAATACCCTGATTTCATTTTAAAGTTGAGTATATTGTTTCCTTAAATGAAACCTTAACAATTTTACTTTGTTTAATTTATCGAGTCGTCTTCTGTCTCGGCACAAAAGTTAATCATTTTGTTGTACTGAAATTGGGGTGTTACAATACCTCTAGACTATCAATGCCTCATCACCAAAGAATCGGTAATTGATGAAGACAAGTTTGTTGTGATCACATTGTCTAGTTGATCATGAGACACTTCACTCCCAATTTGTTTCCTTGACTTGCACGTATATTTACAGACGTGTTTTGTACTTGGATGATCTTTGTCCTGAAGATCCTATCAATCAGGGCTCCTGTGAATTACTGAAGATTGCCCAAGTAAACCTTCGGTTCAAACATGGAAGGAATATCTCCTGAAGTAGAAGGTCTTGATCCCAAGCCTCTGGAGAACTTCTTAAGAATCTCTTACAGCTGGAAGAAGATCTTTGGCAGCTGGAAGATTGATTCTGATAGCTGGAAGATTGATACTCTCTCTGGAGTTTTCGCCAAGTCTCCTTCAGAAGACTTTTGTATTTAAACTGCTCCTGCCTTGCTCTTTGTGAGAGTTAGAGAGAATACACTTGTAATCAAGGAGATTAAGTGCTCTAGACTAGAACTTGAGTTGTTGGTTAGCTTGTAATTCAGTGGGGAACTGAGTTAGTATAGAGGGTAGATTTCGGGGAGAAATCTAAGGTGTAACACTCATTGTTCTAGGCTCTCAGATTCGTGGATTCGAATCACATAACTCTCAAGGGATCACTTCCCTTGGGACGTGGAGTAGGCTTTATTTGCCGAACCACGTTAAAAATCTTTGTGTGTTCCCTTTACATTTTCTACTGTCTATTTTGCTTACAAATATAAGCTGCAAACTTCATCACACTGAGTTCCAAATCTTAAGTGTGCAAGTGTTCAGCTAATAAGAGAGTTACATCACGTGGTATCAGAGCCAGGCACTAATCCGACCAATCCAACGATTTTTAGTGACTGATTTCAGGAAGCTAACTCTCTTCTGTCCACAAGGTTCTCTCAAGTCTTCGCCACATGAGTACTAGTCAAGAAAACTTAGTGTTTCTTGCAGATGGATTCTCAGAGAATCGACCTCCAAAGTTTGAAGGAACACACTTTGGCTATTGGAAGAACATAATGGAATCAACCATTAGATCACCCTTTAATCTTTTGACCAATCCAATGATCTAGATTGTTAGGGGTATTTAGGACTTTTTCTTGGCTCGAGCTCGGATCATTTAAAAAAAATGAGTTCGAGCTCGATTCGTTAAAGAACTTGTCGAGCCGAAGTTCTAGCTCGAGCTCGAAAACTGAAAACACACTCTACTTGGCTCATTAACAGAGCACGATTTGAGCTCGTTTACAGAGTTCGATTCGAGTTCGTTTACAAAGATCAATTCGAGTTCGTTTAAGATTGTAAATTAATAATTATTGATGTTGCCTAAAAATATGATAAGATAACAATTAAAATATTTTTTATTTTTAAAATAATATAAGGAATGATTCATGGCATGGTTGTCCGCTATGCCCGTTTATGTTCATCATGTGTGTGTGGGGGGTAGGGTCTCTCATTTGTTGTTCGCGGATGAATTGATTTTTTTTCTCAAACCGAGGTGGTTGATGAAAGAACGATCAAATAGATATTCAAGTAGTACATAGTCGCATCAGGTTAGTTTATAAACTTTGCGGAAGTGTGGGAGTTTTTTTTAGTAAGGACTTGTATGTTATGTTGAAGGAAGGGTTTTCTCTTATACTAGGGGTTTGGCTACGAACTTTGGGGAGCTTTGGTGTTGTATAGGCGATTTCATTGATCTATTGAATGTTTCTGATAAGAGAGGGTTGCATGATCACCCAACACATTTGTTGAGGGGATTCTCAGATTGTGACCTATTAAACTTACCACTGATTGATCATTCATTTACGTGGATTCACTTCGAGGGTCAACCAAACTGTATGGAGGAAAGACTCAATAGAGTATTAGTAAATGATGAGTTCATGTCGACATTTTCGTTGGTTGAATTGTATGGGCTTACCAATTTTCATATTGCATGTTTATTAGCTGACAAGAGTGGATCCAAATAATGATCTCTCATTTCGATATTCTATGAGGAAAATAGCCAAATTTGTCCCAAAGCAATTGAAGTTGCATATATTTATACTCACATTAATTAGTCCAATTTTAATCTGTAAGAATTAATAGGTACGATAATCAGTCCCCTATTACGTTTCCAAAATATCATCATATAGTCAACCAACAAATCAGTCTAAAAATTAATATGAAAATCAATCCAAGAAATGAATCGTTTACATTTTGAGTTCTACCATATTTCGTACAAGGATTTTGAAATTTCAAATTTTACAAAGTTTACATTATTAATATTTCAGAAAATTCACCACTAATTGTAGTGTTGATAATGTGTAATTAATAACCTAAACTAATTTTTTTAAACATTTCTTACTACCGAAGTCTCAATCACACGTGTATATAATTAATATAAGTGGTAATAAATGATTAATAAAATTAAAATTGTGTGATGCATGATGCACCATCCATATATTCTATCTTGTTGACCAAATGGCTCTCCATGTGTGACTCCTTCGGTTGCTCAACCAAAGAGATCTCCTTGTACCTCTTAATCATCTAGTATGGCTACACTGGCCACTTCACTGCGGGTTCCTTGTCGTTCGATTTGTTGTAGATCACACACATTGCGTCTACCCCACACAACGATGAAAACTCCTTAGTCATTCTCAACGCTTCTTTCAAATCTGATTGTCAAGTATTATTGTTAAGATTATCAAAATAATTAAATGACATTTAACGAAAAATAATTATTTAATTTAAGTGTCGCTCCACATGTCCGAATGTAATTCTTAAGAGGAGAGATTTGAATGGTTTTTTTTTAAACTCATAGGTTGATATCTTTGGACCATGGAGTTATATGATTGGGGGAGAAAGAGCATTTTTATTTATAGAATAAAATATCTTTATCAGTTTACAAACACACTTTTCTCACTTTTTTTTCATGACTAAATATTCATGAAATATGTCCTCACAAAGAATTCAATTACGCAAACAAACACTATTAAAAATTGAGCACGTTGTGTAAGGAGTCACCTTCTCGAATGAGCTAGATGCATAATTTAGACAAATATTGTTAAATGGTGAATGTCATTTAGTTTTTGTTGAGAATTTTTGTGTTAAATATTTGTCGCTAAGAATTAAGCTCAACCAAATTAACAAATGTTGTTAAAATAGACATAACTATGATACATAAACACTCTAATTAGCAATTATAAACAATATAATTATCTAATATAAGTAACCTAATTGATAAATTACTATTCATTGGAGTAAGAGATATTATACCAAATTGATATGAAATTGAGTCATTAGCCGATGAATAATTGTTTCTTTCCGAAACCTTCCATCCCAACTAATCCGCCGATCAACTATAATAATGTTTGTTAATGTTTGTTAATCCGAATAACAAATAAAAGAAAATAATATAATAATGTTTGTTAATGCTGCACGTCACATTCCACCTTCCTTTGAAATGCTCTTGTCCACAAGAACATCTGGAAATTGCAATTGGAGGTGCTGCCAATCCTCCCAGGTAGCATCGGCCGGAGTCGTATGAGTCCAATGGACGAGCACCTCATCTTTACCTCGCCGAATTCTTCGTTCCAAGATGGCAACTAGAATTGGTCCACGTTCTTCCTTCGATGCGGGCAGCGCAGCTACGACGCTTGATGCCTCTCCCCTAGCCTTCTTCAAATTTGAAACATGGAAAACGGGATGAATTTTCGAATCAGCTGGCATAGTCAGCTTCTACGCCACCTCACCAACTCGATCAGCAATTTGATATGGTCCATAGAATCTCGGTGCGAGCTTATAGTCTCGCCGATTACTAACAGTCACCTGTCGATAAGGCTGCAACTTTACATATACCCACTCACCGATTTGGAATTGCTTCTCGAGTCGTCCTGCATCATAGTATTTGGCCATTCTTTCTCGTGCTTGTGCTATCCGATTCTTTACTTCCTTCAGAACCTCATCCCTTGAAGTTAATGCCATCTCTACAGCAGCAGCTTGGGTAGTCCCTGGTACATATGAGAGCAAAGTTGGAGGCTTCCTCCCATATACCACTTCATAAGGTGTTCTGCTCGTAGAGGTGTGCCAACTTGTATTATAACAAAACTCAGCCCACGGCAACCATTTGAGCCACTCCTTGGGTCTATCGCTAATGAAACATCGCAAATACATCTCCAATACTCTGTTCACAGCTTCTGTTTGGCCGTCCGTCTGTGGGTGGTATGCCGAGCTGAAGTTAAACTTTGTCCCCTGTAACCGAAAGAGTTCTGTCCAAAATAAGCTAGTAAAAGCCGGATCACGATCACTTACTATTGTAGCCGGAAATCCATACAATTTGAAGACGTTTTTGAATATAGCATCTGCCACGGTTGCAGCCGTGTATGGGTGCGACAACCCCACAAAGTGAGCCATCTTCGAAAGCCGATCAACCACCACTAGAACCACCGTCTTACCCTCTGATTTTGGCAGCCCGTCGATAAAATCCATTGAAACATCTCGCCACACTTCCTCCGGTATAGGCAAAGGGCATAACAATCCAGCTGGTTTCGAATTTTCAGCCTTATTTTGCTGACAAATGGCGCATTCGCTTACTGCTTTACGTATTCCTTTCCTCATACCCGGCCACACAAAAACTTCCTTGATTCATTGTGTCGTCTTGTGACAACCTTCATGGTGGCCAGCATGAAACTCACGCATTATAGTAGGTATCAAGGTAGATTCTGAGTGTAAGTAAATCCTTCCCTTCTTGTAAAGTACCCCATCTTTGACTTCCCATTCGGTGCCTAACTCACCGTCCAAGCATTTGTCTCTAATTCGTGTAAGTTGAGGTGAGGTAGCTACTTCTTCAACTACTGTCTCTAACCACTCCGCTACGGGCATGGAGTATGCCGCCAATTCATGTTGCCTCGAGAGTCCGTCCGCCACCGTATTATCACTACCCCTTTTGTACTCGATGATGAAGTCATATCCGATGAGCTTCGTAATCCACTTTTCCTGCATCGGGGTCGTCACCTTCTGCTCCATTAAATATTTAAGGCTTCGGTGGTCGGTTCGTACGATAAACTGTCTTCCCAACAAGTAGGGCCGCCACTTATTGATGGCTAGCACTAGCGCCATCATTTCCTTCTCGTATGTGGAATGAGCTTAGTTACGTCCACAAACTAAAAGAAAGCTATAACTCGTCGTTCTTGCATCAGAACCGCCCCAACACCCCCACCGCAAGCATCACACTCTACTACAAAGCTACGAGTGAAATCTGGAAGTGCTAGGACTGGTGCTTCTGTCATGGCTCTCTTCAAGTTCACAAATGCTTCTTCTGCTTTCTCATTCCACCCAAACTCCCCTTTCTTCAAGAGTTGGGTCAAAGGACTCGCGATCTTTCCGTAGTCCCTAATAAATTTACGGTAGTAACCCGTTAATCCCAAGAATCCACGGAGAGCCTTAACATTAGATGGTCGCGGCCATTCGACCATAGCCGATATCTTTTCCGGTTCGGCTGTCACTCCGCCATTGGTGATGATATGACCGAGAAACCTCACTTCCTCCTTCCCAAATGTACACTTTTCCTTTTTCACAAATAGCTTGTGAGCTCGTAGTAGTCCAAACACAGCATGCACATGCTCCAAGTGCAGCTCCCATGTTGCGCTATAGATTAATATATCGTCAAAAAATACCAATACGAACTTAGAGAGGAAAGGCTTGAATACCTCATTCATTAATGACTGGAACGTGGAGGGTGCATTGGTTAAGCCGAATGGCATGACCAAAAACTCGTAGTGCCCATAATGTGTCCGAAAAGCTGTTTTGGGAATGTCTTCCGGAGCCACCCTTATTTGGTAATACCCTGATCGTAGATCGAGCTTCGTGAAGAACCTTGCCTCCCTCAACTCGTCCAGTAGCTCATCTATCACTGGTATCGGAAACTTGTCTTTCACCGTCACTTGATTAAGTCCCCGATAATCCAAACACATGCGCCAAGAACCATCCCTTTTCTTTACCATCAACACCGGAGACGAGTACGGACTTTGGCTCGGTCGGATGACTCCCGTCTCCAGCATCCCTTGTACAAGCTTCGTAATCTCATCCTTCAAATAATGAGGATAACGATAGGGTCTGATGTTCACAGGTGCGCTGCCTGGTTGAGTTACTATGTGGTGGTCATGAGTACGATGCGGTGGGAGTGAGGTAGGTTCCTTAAACACATCAGAGTACTCTTTGAGTATTAAATCCTCAACCTCTTCCATGTCAGTGTCTGTTCTCAGACCCTCACTCATATTACCGCTTCCTTCTATCATGTACAAAACATATCCTTCACCCGTCCGTCGTAACTCCCGAGCCCACTCTTGTTCATCCACCTCTCGAGCTGGAGTGGTACGCAACCCCCGTAGTAGTCGGGGTAGTCCACGCCAGTCAAACTGCATGGTGAGGTCGTTGAAGTCCCATTTGATCTCTCCAAGCCGTCGCAGCCACCCGACACCAAGAACCACGTCGTATCCTCCCATGGAGAGCAGGTGGAAATCATCCTCGAAGCTCATTCCAGGTAGATAGAGAGATACGTTTGGGAAAATCCTGGACTGCTTGTTTTCTCGCCATTCCCTACAACAACTGAAAACCTTGTACCAGTGAGTGGTACTAGGGCCATCCGATCAGCGAGCTTTTTGTTGATAAAATTGTTGGTACTTCCAGAATCAATGAGCACGCTAACTGATTGACAGCGCATGGTTCCACGTAACTTCATAGTCTCTCCGGTGTCTCGTCCCGTTACAGCAACCATGGAAATCGCTATGAGCTTACTTTCTCCATCTGCATCGTTCCTAGCACCCTCGTCCTCATTGACGACCTCTAGAAAAAATAGTTTCTTACAACGGTGACCAGGCACAAACTGCTCATTGCAGTTATAGCACAACCCTTTTTCTCGACGCTCCCTCATCTCTGCGGACGTCAATCGTTTTATATTTGTAATTCGGTTTGGAGGCTCCGGGTTCGGTCTTCCTTGAGATCGTACCTCCGTCACATTCGGATGGATAGTTTCCTTCTCTTCATAGAGACGTGCAAACGCGATAGCCGTCGTCAAGTCAGGTGGTCGAGCAGCCTGGACGTCACTCCGAATCCTCGAACTCAACCCACTAATAAAGCAGCTCACTTGGTGAGCAGGGGTTAGACGTCCTGATCTTACAAGCAATCTCTCAAATTCAGTTTGATACTCCCTCACCGATCCAACCTGCGTCAACTTCGTTAGGCCTCCAAACGGGTCCTCAAATGTGGTTGGGCTGAAACGCGAATGCATGCCGGCCTTCAACTCATCCCATGTCAACTGGCGTTCTCCGTCGCGTTGAACCTGCAGCCACATCTGAGCTTCTCCTTCCAAGTAAATAGAAGCGAGCAGCACCTTATCCTCCTCATTGGTGCGGTAAAATTCAAAAAATTGCTCAGCTCGACAAACCCATGTAGTTGGATCATCGCCCGAATTAAACTTCGGAAAGTCTATCTTCACCCCCGGAGCCACACGAGGCAGGTCGTTTCGTTGTCCTGGGTTGATTAGAATCCCCAGTTGATTTCTTTCAACCCTATCAATCCGGTCAGCGAGAGCTGTCAACGAATCAGTCATCACCCCCAAACGATTTTCCAGCCTAGTTGCGAGTTCTTGATCTCGATCAGGTCATTGCATCAAGATCGCTAGGGTTTGGCGTATACCATCCAATGCAGCCTCCATATTTTGCATCCGATCCTCCATCTTTACGTCGGTCGCCGTGGGTGATTCGGAACCGGGCTCTGATACCAAATTGTCACGTGCCGACTTTGAGCGCGTGATAATTGGTGAAGTCCTTGGCCACAACCGCTCGCCCCAAGGAGTTTCAATCGAATCTGACGGCTGCGACGAGGTAGCTTCACGTAGCGTCGTGAAGCGAGTAATGGTGTTTAACTCTGGGCTCGTCGATCGTGAACAAGATAGAGTTTCTTGCGATTCCAGCGTGAGTTGCGTATGTTTGGGAATGGAGATTGACAAAGATAGGAGATTTGCAGAAGAAGGTTAAGAAGAAGAAGAATTGTAGGAGTTGGAAGAGGAGTTTAGGAAGAAGAAGAAGAGCTGGAGTTGAAAGGAAATAGAGTTGGAATATGAATTAAATTCTACTTGTGTTCCGAAAACTCAATCGACACCATAATATACTCTCTCGAACCCGACCCGACTACTAACTATAACCCGCCGATCAACTAATCCGAATAACAAATAAAAGAAAATAATATAATAATGTTTGTTAATGCTGCACGTTACACCGATTCATCAATTTTGTCATCCACGACAAATTAACTTTTAAGTTCTTAAAAATAAAGATAAACAATGTTAAAATTTATGAAAACTTAACAAAATATGAAAGTCCTAAATAGTTTAAAGGGTTTATATTTTTAAAAAGCTCTAACTTTGGCGAATTAATTTTAAAAAGCTCCAACTTTGAAAAACCTCAAATCTATCCCAGACTTAACGCCGTTAGTCCTTCTTTGTAAAGTTTTAAACATTTTGAACCAAGTGGCTAACGGAAATAACTTTTAAGTTTACTGTCTTCTAAAAATAGTACCCCAGGTTTCCCAAATTACATTTTGGAGCCTATTAATTTTAATCCCTTTTAAATCCTCCCAAACAAGTCTCTTCTCTCAACCCTAATGAACGCCTCCGCCGCCACAAATACCTCCGATCCGCCGTCAAATCCGGCTTAGCCTCCATCGCCCACCTCCTCTTTTCCTTAATCGCTTTCCTCTTCCTTCATTCATCACCCATTAGTCTTCATCAAGTCTGATTTTGATAGCCAGGAACGAGAGTGAACTGCGGAATCGGACGAAACGACGGCGCAATCATTTGCGGCGGCACCGACGCGCCAGAAATTGGAGGTGGTGGCGGCGGCAAACCGTATGCGGAAGGGAACGGAGACAGGGCATGAGGAAGAACCGGAGTATTGGCGGAATTAGGGTTACTAGGATTAGGGTTGGGAATTGGAATGGGCTGGGGCGGAATTGAGGATTGTGGTGGCGCCGAGGAGGAGGCGGGAGCTGGATCCGACTGCAGCGGCGTTTTCGGAGACCGATGGTGGAGGATTGGGGTTCGGCGGTGCGGCGGAGGTAGTTGGGGGAGGATTGTCGGCCATCGATGAAGCCGACGACGAGCTTTCAGGATTTTCCGGTCTGATTGTTCTTTTTTTTCTTTCTTCGCTCTGAACTCGATTGCTAAAGAGTTGTGATGAAGTATGATGAAGACTGATGGGTGATGAATGATGGCGGATCGGAGGTGACATGGCGGCGGAGGCGTTCGGGTTGAGAGAAGAGACTTGTTTGGGAGGATTTAAAAGGGATTAAAATTAATAGGCTCCAAAATGCAATTTGGGAAACCTGGGGTACTATTTTTAGAAGACAGAAAACTTAAAAGTTATTTCCGTTAGCCACTTGGTTCAAAATGTTTAAAAATTTACAAAGAAGGACTAACGGCGTTAAGTCTGGGATAGATTTGGGGTTTTTCAAAGTTGGAGCTTTTTAAAAATAATTCGCCAAAGTTAGAGCTTTTTAAAAATATAAACCCTAGTTTAAACTAGAAGGTCATTTTTCGCGCATAATTTGACAGCCAAAATTTGCAAAATTTTATGAAATCACCAATTCCATGTTTTTCGTCTTATAGTGTGAGATCAAATTCATCAAGAATTCAGGGCCCAATTCGCCTTTTTGAAATACAATTCCTGCACAAACGAGAAGGAATTGACAATTTCTTCCAGATTTTACCAATTCTGGTTGCCAATTCCATCACCGAAAACAAGAAATTCAATTCCAATAGACTAATCAATTTCTTTTAAATTCAATTCCTGAAATCAATTTTGTTGAATTTTGAAATCCATGGTAGAAAACAACTCCCAAATTTCTTCATTTGACATAGTTTGTAAAGAGAATAATATGAAAAAAGAGAAACCCACATATATTCTCCCCTATCCCCCAATCCTCAACCTCACTTTACTATACTTCCTCCACAAGCCATAATCAAAAGATCTAAACACAACACAAATCCAAAACAAACCAAAACTGAGAGAAATGCATACAACCCTTCAACACTTAGAACCAGCATCATCACCATCACAAATTTCATCCGATCATCAAACTGATCTCACAACAATCACCATTTCCCTCCTTATAATCATACTATCAACATCCCCTAATCAAGCCATGGCCTTCCCTCAATACGACATCTACATCTATGGAAGCTGCTCCCAAGCCAAATACCAACCAAACTCCATCTTCGAAACCAACCTCAAAACCCTCTTGTCCTCATTCCATGCCGGCTCTTCCCGCTCCCCCTATGGCACCTTGACCGTTGGGAACGACACGATGGTATCCTCGTCAGATGGTACGGTTATCTATGGCCTCTACCAGTGTCGAGGTGACTTGAACATGGTCGATTGTTCTAGGTGTGTTGAGAGTGCGGTTGACCAGTTAGGCTTGAGTGTCCGAGCTCTCTTGAGGCGTCCATCCAACTGGAGGGATGTTTCATCAGGTATGTATGGATGTTTGACTTTAACTGTTGTTAATTGGATTGATTTTGAACTCACTATAAAAAAATTTGTCTTTAGCTACTGCAAAATTACAACCACATGAAAATACAGTAGCAAATAGTTGATGTTAGCAATGACAATCACTGTTTTCTATAGTGACAGTAGCAAATATTATCTGCGACATCACTATTTACGATACTCAGCATTCCCGTTGTAAATAGTGAATAACGGATTTCAACGATTGCCAATCCTACAGATACGGAGAGGTGGACTTCTTGGGGAAGCCAGACACGAGTGTGAGGTTCAAGAAGTGTAGCACCCACGTGGACGGTGACGTGGATTTCCTCAGACGGAGGGACGATGTCTTGGCGGAGTTGGAGGGGCCCACCATGGCGGTGAACGGGTTCAAGGTGAGCACGTCGGGGTTGGTGGAAGGGTATGCTCAGTGCTTGGGAGATTTGACGAGCTCCGGTGACTGCGTGGCTTGCGTGACGGAGGCTGTGGAGAAGTTGAAGCAGCTTTGTGGGTCGGCGGCGGCGGCGGCGGAGGTGTTCTTGGGGAAATGTTGTGCTCGCTATTGGGCTTCCGGTTTCTATGACATCCGTTCAGGTTGGTTTTGGGCTTTTTACTATAGTACTTTTAACTATTGCATAACTGCTATTATCTGAATTTTCAAGTATATAAGAATGATTTGATGATATGTTAGATTAGTGGGAAGATTATGGTTTGATTCTCAACATCAATATAGATTGTAGATTTAAATTGTAATTATTAACACTCAATATGATAATGCGTACCAAATTATTTTACAAATATGTTTCTGACAAAAATGATTAGGGGTGGAAGTTTGGGAACGAAAATCGGGAATTCCCAAACCCATTTAAGTTTTCCCAAAATATTACGGGAACGGGAACCCGAGTCCCATATTTTAATTTAAACGGGGTCCCGTTCCCATAAAATTTTGGGAAGAATAAAACGGTTTCGGGAATTCCCGATCTCAAACTTTCACCCTATTTAACACAACAATAACTGTTTTTGTCTAACTTGAGAACCCGATTCCCGAATTTAAGTCCCATTCCCGAATTCCCGTATTTAATTTGGGAACGGGACTTGAAATTCGAGAATTTGAAAATTTGGGAACGGGCTCCCGTTCCCTCCCAATTTCCACCCCTAAAAATGCTACTCACGTAGACACTGAGTTTTAGCTGGCAAATAGATTTGTCGATATCTACATCAATTTGAGGGAGACTGCTAATTAGAGTGATTAAAATTTCAAATGTAATGAATTTATAGTATTGGACTAGTTTATTAACCAATACTATAAATTCATAACATAGGATTTTTTGGGTTTGCTCTGTTATCATCATCTCTGCCAATTTCCCTTTCTCCAATAGTAATACATCCCCTTTCTTCCCCGTGGATTAGCCGATTAAACGTCGGTGAACTACATAAATTAATTTCTTTGTGTTTATCTCGTTTAACTTCAACATCAGTTTGTAAGTTAGAAGTTGACGAAATTAACCAAATTGACATTCTCAAACTTTTCAAAAGGATTAACTAGATTTATATAGGAATAATGTTATTTGCCCCCTCTGCTTTGCCAAGTTAATAAATAGCCACTATACTACAAAATGCTTGATTTACCCCCTCCTACTATACCAACTTAACAATCAGACCCTTCCATCCAAAACTCCGTTGGCGACGACCAATATGACTTATCCATAATTAATGACATTATCTTGAAAGTTGACACATTGGCTACTTTCGTTCATATCATTATTTCCTAGTGACTCAACTAAACAAAAAATTAACAAATAAAAGGAACTAAAAAAATTAATAATTAAAATTAACAAATAAAATGAATTATAATTTTTTCAGTACAAAATTTATAAAATATTGTTTTTTTTTGTTTTTTATAAATATAAAATGGCTAAAAGTATTTTCAGGATTTTTTATTTATATATATTTTTAAAATATTAAAGGTATTAAAATTTAATATCCCAAAAATAAATATACTAATTTTTCATTTGTTCATTTATAAATTTAAATGATATTTTTTTATGTTTTTATTCTTTAGTCACAACAAATATGGATGAAAGATGCTGATGTGGCAATGTAATATCACCTCCGTACATAATAGTGATTATAATGTGCTTTTCCTTTATCTTTTCTTTCTAATTTAAATGTTTTCACCTTGTGGACATCCCAATTAGCGATGTTGTGCACAAATAATATGATTTAGCATGTATAATCAACTCATTAAACGAAAAATAGATGAAAAGAAAAATGGAGGGATATATCTGTTAAAATTTTGAAAGTAGAGGGTGTTAAATCGGTTAGAAAATAGTAAAAGGGTATGTTTGTTAACTTTGCATAGTAGAGGGGCAAAAAAGTGTATTAACCCTTTATTAAAGCATTAATTCGAACCCGGGTCCTTGTTAGAACAAGGGTTTAACTTTAAGCTTTAAGTCTACCACTCAGCACACATAATATTCAAGTTGACTAAGTTTGGTCAAAATGATCCACAACCACTTTGAGTGATCAATGATCAATCAACATCGTTAATATCATGCTCAAATCATTAATCCACCAAACTTCGAGTACTATCTTCTGAGTGCTAAAGGGCACAATAGTACAAAAAAGTTAGCAAAAAGATCCCAATAATTTGTTGACCTTTAAATATATGGAGTGTAGAATCAATTCCAAGATGGTCTTATATTGAGAAAAGAACACCTATAGGCTAACAACCATATTCTCTTAGGTGAGTGGTATAGGATGATTCGTTCAAGATAAGATCATAAGAAGGTGGTTGTGACTATTTGATTATACATAAAATAAAAAATACTGAAAACTTTTGAAGATGCTCCTAGGAGTATATATTCTTTTCTTTTTCACCTACAAGAATTTCCAACAACATAGTGAAAGAGAATGAGATATAAAGATGTATTGATGTTTATTTTACTAATATGAATTTGGTATGAAAAGAAATAAGGTTTAAGTATTATTCCTTAGTTAGAAAAGGGATCATATATATGGTCAATAACTCGTCATTGAGATGCAATGATTCTTGATATTGTATTACATTTTTTGACCAATAAGTGGTCAAAATTTTGAATCTTGATAATCACCAATGAATGTATAAAGGCTTATTGAAGCCTCTGTGGTCCCTAATCTGTTGCACAAATCTTACCCAAACTGTGCAAACCTCAACTCTTCTGAGAGCTTCCATTTAAGGGGCATGTTAATAAACAATATAAGATCCATTCAAAATCCTCTCCCAACAACTCAAACTATTGGGATGTAACAGTTCTTGACACATTTGCTGCTCCTTGATATTCTTCAAACCTCGATCCTCTTAGCGCAGTTTCAAATTGAAAATCGACATGCATTATTGTACTAAATACATTTTGTAATTCATGTTTCAAAATTTCTTTCACTTACCATTGACCATCTTCAGACAGATTTCAATGAATTTGATGGGTGTTGTTTGATTCACGTAGAACCACGCAACAATGACGAGATGGGGAAGACAGTAACGATTATAGTAGGAGTAGTAGCCGGTTTAGCACTTCTCGTACTTGTCATTCTCACACTCTGCAGAAAATCACTTGGTTCGACCATACATTCTTCACCACTATATATTCATATGTTGTCGTTCTGTATATATAATTAAGAGCTTTTCAAATGGTCATGAATATTGAAATCGCTTGCATTTTTTTCAGGGGCGAAACATTGAAGGACATAGCGACCATGATTTGGATATTTGGCCGACAGTGTATCGGATGTCGGATGGTCCAGACTCACTCTTTTGTACTTCCAATTAATGTATTTGGGTTTAAGTTTTCATTTTGGGCCCAGTTATTGGTCTTCCTCCTGTTGTTATTTTTTAATTAGGATTGTTCGACCCAGATTGAATGATCAACGAAATCTCACCAACATATGTACACATGAATTAAATCTATCCATCTATACATCTATATAAGCATTTTAGCTTTTTGAGCCTTGCCACCTAAGATTCTCCATGTTTCTCCTTGATTGTTGGAATGTAGCCAATCAATGATTTTTTTATATTTTTTTTAATAAAAAATTATTATTATCACCCACAACAAGACTTGAACCTAGAACCTCGAGGATGAAAGCATTGTGATCTACCATCCAAGCTAGACAAACTAATTTATTACTATATTAAAATAAGGGTTAATACACTTTTTTGCCCCTTTACTATGCAAAGTTAACAAACATACCCCTTTACTATTTTCTAACTGATTTAACACCCTCTACTTTGAAAATTTTAACAAATATGCCCCTCAATTTATCTTTTCACCTACTTTTTATCTAATGAGTTGATTATACGTGCTACTTCATATTATTTGTACACCTTATCGTTGATTGGAATGTTCACAATCCAAAATTATTTAAATTAGAAAGAAAAAAGAAAAAGAATACCACAAAAACACCTCTGTACATAGTGGTGATTATAATGCTTTTCCTTTTTCTTTTCTTTATAATTTAAATAATTTCACCTTGTGGACATCTCGATCAGTGATGTTGTGGGCAAATAATATGACGTAGCACGTATAATCAACTCATTAGACGAAAAATATATGAAAAGATAAATGGAGGGGCATATTTGTTAAACTTTTCAAAGTAGTGGGTGTTAAATCGGTTAGAAAATAGTAAAATGGTATGTTTGTTAACTTTGCATAGTAGAGGGGCAAAAAGGTGTATTAACCCATTAAAATAAAGCACATTGTTTCTCGACATTTTAGTATACAAATTGAAACACATTTCAATCGTAATGATTTTTCACATTCACTAATATTATTATAACCAACCGTTTATTGTAGAAATGAACTGACAACTTGAATAGAGAGTATGGTTAATGAAAATATGGTAATAATTCATTCATGTAGTTTATTGTTAGATGATGAAACTTTTGTTCAAAATCGGGCTTTGTGTTGATATTTAATTAATTTGATAGTGAAATGAGATAATTTATGTTTTTGACACAGATAATCTCTTATATTATATACTCGAACACTTTACTTACCACTCTTACTATGTACGTATATATACACTAATATGTTTATACATATGATGACAATGGTGACAATGAGACGTATAAACTTAATATTGTTGATCATGACATTCTTTTCATATCTCAAGCCATTTTTACAAGTCATTTATTATTAACAAATTCAAAGTATTTATCTAATTGAGTCAGTATGAAGTGGGCATATTCATCAAACCTAATATATGCATATAACATGATCCTTATAATTTCCATGTTTCTTCTAAGTTTAAACGGGCTCATTGAGGTTTAATTCCTCAAAATGATTTTTTTGGACAATGTTGTTTATTTTAGTCTCGACTTTATTTGTTTTTAAATGTTGTGAGAGAGTTGATATTTCGTGTTTCGTTTGTCTTGAACATACTTTTCTTGGTAAATTAAATATTGAATAATGTATTTGTTTACTCTTTACATGAATTCTTAAACACATTCAAGCAAACTACAAGCCATAAATTATTTAAAATTAAAGCACATTATTTATATGCGTTAAAGACATTCGAGCTAACAAGTTATTGATTAGTTTGGTCAAGGATTGAGTTGTATAAATTTATAAGGGTTAATACATAGTTTTGCCCTCCTACTATGCAAAGTTAACAAACATACCCCTATACTAATTTTCAACCAAATTAAGACCCTCTACTTTAACACTTTTAACAAACGTACCCTTCTGTTAACCTTTTCATCCATTTTCGTCAATTCTTCTTTGAATTTGTCACTGATTCTTCTGTTTGATTCCAGTGATATGATTTGAGTTTATTTTCACGAGATTTCATGTGTTTGATCATCTCCTCCTTCTTCTTGTTGGGGTTTCACTACGCTATAGTGGGTTCATGAATATTCCTTAATTTGATATGTTTCTGCTAAACTAATGGATCCCTTCTTGATCACTAAGTAAAAAACAAAGTATTCCTATAATTTCTCTCGATGTTCATCGCTGATTTTTGGTGGAAATGGACAAAAAAGTTAACAGAAGGGTACATTTGTTAAAAGTGTTAAAGTAGAGGGTCATAATTTGGTTGAAAATTAGTAGAGGGGTATGTTTGTTAACTTTGCATAGTAGGAGGACAAAAAGGTGTATTGACCCAATTTATAAATATCTAAGAGAAATATTTGTCAATTAATATACCTATTGAGCTAGAGAAAATAGGATAAATAAGATTGTACCTTAGTAAGAGCAATGAGTGTGTAATAGTATATGGGTCATTAGATCGTAAGTAAAGCAGGTTACAAGTCATTTACTATTAATAAATTCAGAGTATTGATCGAGTTGGGTCAGTTTGAATTGGGCATATTCATCAATCCTAAATATATTAATATAACATGATCCTTATTTCCACGTTATTCTTCTAAGTTTTAACAGGCTTTATTCCTCAAAATAATTTTTTAAGACAATGTTTTTTATATTAGTCTCGAATTTATTTTTTTGTAAATGTTTCGAGAGAGTTGCAATTTTGTGGTCCTTTGTCTTGAACATACTTTTGTTGGTAAATTAAATTTTTTGTTATAATATTTGAAGTCATATAGGTTTAGAAGACATTACTCATTTGAAAAGTTTGTTTTAACGAAAAGTATTTTTTTTTATCTTTTGCAACGATCGTAAGTCGACCTATTTTATTTTAGTATGTAACTGAACTTAATTATTTTTCAAAATATTGTAAAATTAATCACAATATTTAATTTAAATATGAAATATATTTTGGTACTATATACAATATGATCATTTGAAATTAGAGGGATATGATTTAAAATCTTTCCCTTAATAATAGGAAATTAACCAATTATCAAATTATTTTTCTTCTTCTTATTTTAAATTATTTATTAAATTTAACAATTAATAAAGATAAAATCAAATATTCCTAAACATGAATAAGCTTAGGACAAAGTAATTTCTCCATTTAACTTTAATTTAAAATAATTAATGTATATTTTAACATGTAGCTCACTTTTTAATTTTAGTTTACTTATATATTTTATACTTAACTATTTAAGTTTTCATTTGAGTAATATGTTAATATTTTGATACATTGAGTTTCAGTTTAATTTGAATCTTTCAATTTAAAGTATTAATTAGTTTATAGTTTGCTATACATATCTTAAATCTATTATTATACAAGGTCGTTCCTAATTTACTAATTATACTACATAAATAATTGAAATATTACAGATCGGCCAACGGGCCGTAAAAATACTAGTTTTGATATAAACACATAGATAAAGACACACGATTTAACGTGGTTTACCGACACAATGTTGGTGAATCCACAGGAAAAAGGGTAAATATTATTGAGTTGTAGTAGGTGTTTTATTGAAACCATACTAGCTCTTAGGAATATATAGGAGAGTTGGTATAATGAGGGTTCCTACAAACTAGGAACGAAATAATAAAGAATCATATTATTTCCACTAATTGTGGATCCAAGCCCTATACGAGAATATTGTTAACATCGATCTCAAAAGCATAGAGTACACAAAGACTCAATATTCAGTTCAGTTTTTTTTTTACTCTGTGAAGTGTTGGATTGGGAGACTTGACCATAAAAATATGCACTAAAACCACAGAATCAAGTGTCGGTTACAAGGACTATGGACACAAAGAACTAGGAACACAACATTGAGAACAAGAGGTAACAAAATATGAAAGAGGAGACTCAGCCTAGCAACTAGTAGGATCAGAGTTGAAGAATAGCCGCACTGGTGTCTTCTTGGGAGGTTGAAGGTCCACCCTCTTTGTTTTGAGGAGGCTTGTTATAACCGGGTGGTCCACTACCCTTGTGGTTATACATCCCCGATGGATTAGAACTTTGGCCACTATTTTGATTTCCGCTTTGGTTACCTCCTTGATTCCATTGATTACTACCTTGGTTTCCACCTTGATTCCATTGGTTATCATCTTGGTTGTATCCCTTGTAGCCTTGGTATCCTCCTTGATTACCTAGGTTATAGCCCTTGTTATAACCACCACTTTGGTTGCCTTGACCTTGGTAACCTTGATTAGGCTTGTTATAACCACCTCCTTGGTTCCAAGAGCGGTTGTAGCTACCCCCTTGATAGTTCCCTTGAGGGTTGAAGTTACCATGAAGCCATTGACCTTGCACAAAGTCCACTTCCTCAACATAGTCACCTTGGTTAGGCACGAAAGTAGCGGAAGGACAAGTGTTGGCATCATGGCCTTGAGCTCCACAACATTCACAACAAAACACTGAGACAACCGGTGGATTACCCAAATGAGGAGTGGTAGTCTTCGATGATGAAGTTTTAGGAATGGTGAGGTTACTTACTTGCGAAGCCATAGCATCAATCTTTGACATGAGGAGAGCAATCATGGGATCCTTCTCATCACGGTGTCCCGGGACCTTTGGCTTCTTTCCATAGCTAGAAGACTCCTTAGGGGCATCCACACTCACGACTCGAGCATCATAGTGAGTATCACTACCATACTTGGACTTGGGAGGTTATTGTCTAGCCTAACTCCTAGTCTTGTTGGCCATCTCTTGGTAGAGATCAAGACACTACAACATAACATAGCTACGGAGGCAGATTCATGGAGGCTCATAGAATATTTGCCTCTAAATATACTTTTAAAGAACAAATACTATATGTGCCTCTATAAATGAATATATCTGCCTCTAATTGTATTTTATTTATTTATTTATTTTAATATTAATAAATAATTTTTATAGTTTTAGAGGCAGATAATTTATAATTGCCTCTATAAATCAATACTATTACATCTTTTAGAGGCAGATAATTTATAACTGCCTCTATAAGTTATATGAAAGCTCTTTTAGAGGCAGATAATTTGTAACTGCCTCTATAAGTTTTTTGTCTTACACAAAAAAAAACTCTTTTTGAGGCAGATAATTTATAATTGCCTCTATAGGTTGTATGATTAGCTTAGAGACAAATAATTGATCTATCTCTATATGATGAATGATTAAAATTTGTAAAGGTAGATAACTTATAAACTTTGTATTATTTTGTATCGATAAATGTTAGATAATATATTATTAATTATATATATAATAAATGCTAACGATTTCCTTTTCTAATAATGAGTAGGAAAAAAATTTCATTTTTTCAATTTTGATTTCTTTTTCTTGACAGAGTTTCTCCATATCATTGAGTTTTATAATTTATATTTAAAAAACTGTGTAAGTATTAGTAAGTACTCCTGAGCCAAGTGGTAAGAACTAAGAACTTAGCGTATTTCCTTGAACCACCCGGGTTCAAATCCCATAGATAGCAAAATAATAGAGAGTAATATATGTAAATAGTGGAAGAGTCCAATAAAGGAAAATGCCCTGGTAAGGAGTAAATTCTTTTTAAAAGCATATATATATGCCTCTAAAAAAATATACCAGCAACAAAATAAGTGTCTCTAAAAGGTGGCTAAGATGACAGATAAGTGTTGTTTAAAGATGCAATTGCCAACCATTATATCTGCCACTAATTCTTCCATTTAGTGGTAGATAATATGTGCCACTGTATTTGCCTCTAAAGACTTTTAGCTGCATCAGCGTTAGTGGCACTTAACTATCTGCCTCTAAAACTCTATAGAGGCAAAAAAAAAAAAATGCTTTTTAGAGGCAAATAGTGTGTGCCTCCGTAGCCAGGTTTTGTTGTAGTGAGAGCATCCTCCGGAGTGAGCATCCTTAAGTCACCCCCGCAGTTTGGTTGATCATCCGTGTGTTCTCATAGTCAAGAGATCGAGCAAAGATATCTGCAAGGGTCCACTCGGCCATGTTGTGGTGAGGGCAAGGAGTAAAGCTTGAAACCGGTTCCATGTCTCATGGAACAACTCCCCATTGTGTTGACGGTAGTGATTGATGCGATCTCTTATGGCATCCGTCATGTATGGTGGCAATAAATCCTCTAAGAATGCCTCGGCTACACCTTCCCAAGTAGTGAAGGTACCACTTGGTCGATTCTCTAGACAAGTCTTCGCTTTTCCCTTGAGAGAGAAAGGGAAATATCAAAGCATATGCAATCCGGGTGCACTTGATCGGTCTTGATGGTGTCACAAATCTTTAGGAAATCCTTGAGGTGACGGCTTGGGCACTCACCATCAATACCATTGAAGACAATTTTCACGATAAAGGTCGTATTCCTTGAGCCTCTCTCAAAGGCTATTACTCACACAATTGGTGAACGCACTACAAAAAAATTGATCTTTAGCCACTGCAAAATTACAACGGCATGAAAATGCAGTAGCAAATAGTTGATATTTGCTACGACAATCACTATTTCATGTAGTAATTTGCAGTAGCAAATACTATTTGCCACACCACTATTTGCGACGGGGATGCTGAGTGTAGCAAATAGTGGTGTGGCAAATAGTATTTGCTACTGCAAATTACTACATGAAATAGTGAATACCGTAGCAAATATCAACTATTTGCTACTACATTTTCATGCCATTGTAATTTTGCAGTGGCTAAAGACCAATTTTTTTTGTAGTGACGGTCTAATAAATTAGAAGAAATGGTTTGGTTCGGTGAAGTAACACAAAAGCATAAAACAATAACTAAGCAAAAGGGCAATTCAAGTAACAAAGAAGGTTGAAGTTAAAACAAGAGAAGAGGAGGTTAACTTAGTAAGGGATTTCTTCATGCTTCTTCATGCTCAAGAGAAATGAGAGATAACTCAAATCAATGGATCAAGTTGTATTCTGTTGGCCACACATAACACTTTTGGACAGAACCGATAAACTCTAGCAAGATCGATTCGCTACTCCTAAACCACATGATCTACGCTCTCACTCTAGAATCAAGGGAATATAGTGCATTAATTATTTTCAATGAATTATGCTCAAACACCTAATCTTCTATTTTAAATCTCATAACACAAGGAAATGATGCAAGATACTCTAATATCAATCATATAACACTAGGATAACAATTACAAGGCCTTTCAACCTCCAATTGACCAAGAACCCTAATGTACACTAAGTGTTTGTGAAAATGCGAACATATAAAATTAAGTCGAAAGTGGTTGCAATAGGATGATTCAATCTCTCAAACCATCAATTGCAATTCCTAAACCTTAAATCAACATCATCCAATCACTCTCATGCATTGAACAATATAAGATAAACCACAAAAGACCAATAATAGCATATCATGGTGATGACACTAGAATTATCGTGATCATCAGCCCCAATTAAGCGACATTCCATTGTCTGAAACACGTTTTAGGGGTAGTTTAATGGATTTCAGTTCATTTACTCTATTTCCCACCAATTTGGTTACTTTGGCCCGTTTCGGGTCTATTTGATGTGTTTTCCAGTGTCTATGTTAAAACTAGTTTTGTTAGGACCGTACTAGACATCAAACCGGTCCAGCGAGAGGTTCAAGGCTTTAAGGTCCGACGGGATCAAACCGTAAAACCCAGTAAATAAAACCGGTCACACTTGTTTATTTAAAAATATAAATATTAAAAGTAATTACATATAGTTTAGGTATCAAATTTTAAATAAAAATAGACTCAAAACTCTAAATCGTATTCCAGACTCTAACATTTGACGATAAGTCCAAATTAAAAGATCATAAACCCAAAAATTAAACTTGAAACACATAACACTTCTCCGATGGCCATTGCTGGTCGGCCGTCACCACCTCTGGAAAAAAATGACATAGCCTAGAACATTCCAGTCGGAGGAAGATGAAGAAGATGGTGGTAGACAAACCGCGATCCGACGAGACAGCTATATACGAATGAAGCGAAGGAGAAGAAGTGCAATTTGATAGTGCATCAAAATCGGACTGCACGCCGGATGGCTGCCGGCCGGCGGAAGAAGAAGACGGACAAATTTTGGTTGAAGTTTCAACCGCTGGAAACCGGCATCAACGATCGAACGGTTTCTAATGGGTTTTTTGGTTCGACCGACTTCTGAAGCCAAATTCGACCGGTGGTGATTTAGGGGCTGACCAGACTGGTCTAGGCACCGGTTCCTTGTTTTCCCGGTTGTACCCGGCGATCCCGTCCGGTCATGACAACACTGGTTAAGACACAAGTTTTTGCCATCAAATAAGTAGTCGTAGGGAGTGTTCGGGATGCAATGGAGACTCAAGATAGAACCTGGAACCATCAGAGGAGTCAAACGATCAATAATTTATTCACAACTGCCCCCAAGGAGAACATTTCAGTGAAAACATCAAAGCTTTTCCCGGAAACCTTTTGAAGAATGGTCAGAGAATCCGGCGAAGAATTCAGATTAATTATTACGAAGAACTTTTCGGCAAAAAGTTCTATGCTTTCGGCGAAAAGTTTGTAAAGAAAATAACATGGACTTTGGCGCAAGAAAGATCAGATTAATTACAAAGAACTTTTCGCCGAAAAGTATAAAAGTCTTCGGTGAAAAGTTTGTGAAGAGACAAGTGCAGATTTCCGGTGCTGAAATTGGGAAATATTTTATGAAGAACTTTTCGCTGAAAAGTTTGGGCTTTCCAAACTCAATACAAATTCTGATTTCAACCTATTTAAGGAGTCATTCAGCCCTTCTTTGATCCCTTCAAAGCTCCTGATTTCAAATCTAGCATACCATAATTAGATTTGAAATTTAATTTAATCTCCTTTTTCCCTCAATTCTTCTAACCAACGATCGTAGTTCATAAAAAATTCTTCAATTTGTGTTTATGCTCCACGTACTTTGCAAGTTGTGAATTGAATCCTTCACATCTAGATGTCGTTGTCAATCCTGTGAAGAATTTGGTTCGTAAGAATGCGTGCGCCAAATTCTCACGACTCTCATATAAGTCCTTCATAATCCAGTTGTTGTGTTGTAAATCACAAGATTCCACGAGTTGTGACCACTGTTGCTCAAAATTTGTCTCTGTCAAATCATCCTTCGCATTATAAAAAAACCCCTTATAATTTTGGCTGCATATTGTGACTTCTTCACATGTTCCCCGACGTTCTTATTAATATGTTATAAATAGAGGCGACGGGTTGCATCTGGAAACACTTTGATGATAGCATTTTTTATTACCTTGTCTCCATTCGTGATGACCGAATGAGGTTTCTTGCCACCCATCGCTTCACACAATCTCTCTAGCACCCATACATAATTTGTCTCAGTCTCATTCTTTAGAAGCGCGCTTGCAAATATACAAGTTGAGAAGTGATGATTTAGCCTACACGTATGCAATCAACAAAAATATTTAATTAGAAAATTTGTAATCTCGTTACTATCACACCTAAACACAAATTTCATACCTGAAAATACAACCAGTGACATGTTGTAAGCATTTTTTTTGTATGTCGTGTCAAATGCCAGTACCTCGCCGAAACATGTGTAGTCAGTAATACTCATACTGTCCGTCCAAAATATATTCTCTAGTCTACCTTCATCGTCTTTAGTATACTTCATGACAAATGCCAATAACTCTCCTGTTTACTACATTCTTTCATTCTCAGCAGATTCTCTCATTGTCTGCAAAACTGTTCGAGGATGAATAATAAGGGGAAAACTAAACTTGGTTCATCAGGAAATTCTACCGGTTCTGAATTGTCAAGTAAGTTGTTATAGGTTCCTATTATTTGTGTGAGTTATGGTTACTTTTATGAATCATATTAAATAATCTTGTGAATAATTTCTCATATAAAACCTTATTAATGCAGAAAAACGAACACCGGAAGTAATTTCGATATCGGAGGACTCAAATTCATATATTGATGACGTTGACGAGGTTACTTTTCTTCCTACTCCCAAGGTACAAAAATATATATGAATTCATTCTTGGCTATAGCTACTTGATGGATCAATCTACAACAATATAACAAAAAAATTCATTCTAGTCTATATTTCCTTTGATTAAATATATAACAATTCATGCAGTTGGACGATGAGGATTACATGAAGTTGGTTGAGAACAAAAAGGGTTTATCTCGATACATACTTGATGGAAGTCTACCCATGGAGGAAATTTTGATTGCCCATGATGATAAAAAATGTAATCGAACAGCCCTATGAACGTTGTGCACCGATGTCATGTTGGATCCAAATGTAAGTTATATTCAAGTCTTAGGAATTTTGCTACTGAAAACTTTTGTTGTGATATCAGCTCTGCAGGCAGAGGAGCTTACTCCCAGATTTCATTCTTGGGTTCATTATTTTTTCTTTGGCTTTACTTGTTGGTAGTAGAGAATAGAAATATGAAAATTTCAGTTGATTTGTTGGGTCAATCATCGTTTTTAATTGTACAATTCTGAATCCAAGCTGTTTCTTTGCTTTCTTCTTTCTTGTACTCGAAAACTGAAAAACAAAAGCTATGATTTCCATAATTGAAGAAAAAAATTTGTATGCTTCGAGCAAAATAAGGCTAATGGAATGCGTAATGTACAGGTTATAACAAGCGTAAATTTTCAATGAACCGTATATGAATTGAACATAATGAAAGATTTGAGGAAAGATGGTCCGCAATGTTTTCTTCTTGCTAATTTATAGGTAAGTAATTAATTAAAAACCTAGCATAATTTCATGTTTTCATGATTATGATTGTGCAAATGAGGGATTTTAATGATTTGTGTTAGGAATTAGCCATGCATCAAGGATTAACACCCGATCAAGCATTTTCAGGAGTATGAGTTCACCTTTTTATCAACCGCTTTTGGATGTGGGCAGGTTATGTTTCTACATTTTTGTAATGTGAAAATTTATGTTACTTGTAATTTCTCTATTCCTACCCTCAATCTTGTTTTAAATCTTATCAGTTTTTATAGTAGGTTTTCATACCGATGAAAGATAATAATGAGCATTGGTATCTAGCGGTGATATTAGTGAAAGACAAAATGGTTTACGTGGGGGATTGCTGCCCTAACTATTCTAGTCGTGAAATTCAGACAACATCAACAATTTTTATGGTTAGTGACATTCATCCTTTGTTAGTTTATTTAATATATGATAAATTAACTTTGTATAAATTAAAATATTATTGATATTCTCTTGTTAACGCTTCATTTTACAGATGAAGTTTACAACTGAACTTTTGAAACTAGTCTACGCAATGAGTGGATCAACTAATGGTGGGCCAAACATGGCATCTCCTACCATGACTTGATCTAACTTCAAGTAAGGTAACTTGAAGTTAATGAAAAAGAGATCTGAACCATTCAAAATTTAATCAAAGAATTTGAACCATTGATTAAAATTTAATCAAAGAATTTGAACCATTGATTAAAATTTAATCAAAGAATTTGAACCATTGATTAAAAGTATAATTAAAATAATTAATTTAAAAGGAACCGGTTGCAAAAAAAATTCCCCGGTGAACATCTCCTAGTTTATAGGAGAAGTGGTTCAAGTGAGGATTTCAGAGGTTAATTCGGTTGTGAATTATAAAACTAACTCGCAGTTTCCAACAAGAACAACTTGGTGGCTTAGTGGTAGTACTTTAAGTTTTCTTTCAAAAGGTTTAGTGTAAAACATTTATAATATATTTATACCCTAAATTTGTAATCTAATTTTTTTTTAATCTAAGCTTTAAAATCTCAATATTTGAAACTCAATTTTTTTTTAATCTAAGCTTTAAAATCTCAATATTTGAAACTCAAAGCATTATACAATATAATCCTAAGTAATTAATTTGTAACTATAATACTCTAATCTATATTTACTTTCTAATACTAATGAACCAACTATAATTTGTAACGTGCCACATGTAATACTTTGTTTTTTGTTAAAACCCTACACTCACCAAGGTACAGGTGACCCGATTCACAACCCATGAGGACTCTAAAAGAAGGAAATCACTTCGTCATTTATGACATCAGACACTATGGTACAAACCATTATCCCCCACGTTAACACGCCTAATATGAACTTTTGGTACCCTATGTTTTTCTAGATGTCACTCCATCACGCCTAACACCCCCAATATATCTCATCTAACCGCCCTTGTTCTTCAAGTCACACCTCATGTGGTACCGGTCCAAGACAAATAGACAACATCCTCCCAGGCGGACAAGATGATAGTCAAAGCTCTTGTAACTCACATCCTTATATTATAGTAGTTTAACTAAACTTGTTCAAATTTGAGTTTACTCTTTTGGTATGACACAGTCAGCCTCGGGTAGTCCAAAACTCGGTCTCACTAGGTCGGACTTGATTCCCACCCCGATGAATAAGTAATGAAACATTGTTGTAGAAGAGCAATGAAAACATTAAAACATTGCTAAAAATCACATAATTTCATCTTTCTCAAATTCACCCTAGACAAAATTGAGTTTAGCAATCAAATGAGTTTAAGTATGGAGGATATATAGCCAAACAAGACCCGTGTGAGAGTTTGGGAGACAAAAGAGATAAAAAAAATATTCAGAAGACCAAGCTTCGTTACGTAGTCTATATGTGAAAATAGATTACCATTGTTACGTAACGAATGAAATTAAGCTTGTTACGCAAGACAAACTGTCGTTACGTAAGTCTTACGTAACAATCACTTACAACTGTTACGTAAGACAAACTGTGGTTACGTAAGGCTTACGTAACGACAGTTATTTCTTACGTAACGAATGAAATTAAGCTTGTTACGTAAGACAAACTGCCGTTACGTAAGTCTTACGTAACAATCACTTACAACTGTTACGTAAGACAAACTGTGGTTACGTAAGGCTTACGTAACGACAGTTATTTCTTACGTAACGAATGAAATTAAGCTTGTTACGTAAGACAAACTGCCGTTACGTAAGTCTTACGTAACAATCACTTACAACTGTTACGTAAGACAAACTGTGGTTACGTAAGACTTACGTAACGACAGTTATTTCTTACGTAACGAATGAAATTAAGTCTGTTACGTAAGACAAACTGGCGTTACGTAAGCCTTACGTAACAATCACTTACAATTGTTACGTAAGACAAACTGTGGTTATGTAAGGCTTATGTAACGACAGTTATTTCTTACGTAACGAATGAAATTAAGCATGTTATGTAAGACAAACTGTGTTACGTAAGCCTTACGTAACAATCACTTATAACTGTTACGTAAGACAAACTGTGGTTACGTAAGAAATGACCGTGGTTACGTAAGGCTTGCGTAACCACGGTCATTTCTTACGTAACGAATGAAATTAAGCTTGTTACGTAAGACAAACTGCCGTTACGTAAGGCTTACGTAACAATCACTTACAACTGTTACGTAAGACAAACTGTGGTTACGTAAGGCTTACGTAACGACAATTATTTCTTACGTAACGAATGAAATTAAGCCTGTTACGTAAGACAAACTTCCGGTACGTAAGTCTTACGTAACAATCACTTACAACTGTTACGTAAGACAAACTATGGTTACGTAAGACAAACTGTGGTTACGTAAGGCTTACATAATTAACCACGGTTATTTATTACGTAACGAATGAAATTAAGCCTGTTACGTAGACAACTGTCGTTACGTAACCCTTACGTAATAATCACTTACAACTGTTACGTAAGAAAAACTGTGGTTACGTAAGGCTTACGTAACAATTATTTATAACTGTTACATAAGATACTCATCTGTTACGTAAGACTTACGTAACCACAATTATTTCTTACGTAACATGACCTGCTAAACCTGCTATAGCATGTTACTAACTTCAAGTTATTATAGTTTCAATGACTTGAAGGCGTGGTAGGAGGTGCCGCCAAACATTAGTCAATTTCAACTAGAATTCCATCTATTTTCCCACAACAGAATCAGTAAGCAAATTTAACCAACTTTTTAATTTTTAATATATTTCTCATTTAACTTTGTGTTTGCATCTTGCAAAAAATAAGTGTGGATGTTCAACAAAAAAATTTGTGTTTGGGTCTTTCAGGTATGACTCTGGATTATGGGTGTGCTCATATACGCAAACAAACACTATTAAAAACTGAGCAAGTTGTGTAAGGAGTCACCTTCTCGAATGAGCTAGATGCATAATATAGACAAATATTGTTAAATGGTGAATGCCATTTAGTTTTGTTGAGAATTTTTGTGATAAATATTTATCGATAAGAATTAATCTCAACCAAATTAACAAAGGTTGTTAAAATAGACATAACTCATGATACATAAACACACTAAGTAGCAATTATAAATAATATAATTAGCTAATATAAGTAACCCATTCATAAATTACAATTCATTGGAGTAAGAGATATTATACCATTGAGTCGTTAGTCGACGAATAATTGTTTCTTTCCGAAGCCTTCCATCCCATCTCCTAACAATCGAACCAGATCATAGATAAAATTAAAATTATGAATCCAGTTTCTGTTGGCAACAACTAAAACACTTTAAAATGTCAAATAATGTGAAAGGTAGAAAACATAAATGACGACTTACCTAAATCTGCAATCTTATTCACATCCATTGTTAATTGAATCTAAAAGACTAGATAAATCATCGAATCAAATAATTGGCGAAGTGCGAAAACATAATATTTTAGGATGACATGGGAAGAAAGAGGACATAATAGCATTAATAGTTACAAACAGCGTAATAAAGAAGAAGATGACATTTTCATATTTATAGATAAATATAAGCGTGTTACGTATCTATTTTAAATTGGTATTATTCTAAATTAATCACCACAAATTAAATTTTGACCTATAAATTAATTAATCACTTAATCTCCTCAATCAACCACTACATTTACCTACAACCAATCGATGAGCTATTTATCTCATATTCTTTACTAAATCTTGTTGAAACTTTTATCTAAATCTTAAGGACCATGAGAAATTAAGTATAAAGGTTAAAGTCAATGAAATATTTAGGAGTAAATATTAAAAGTTGATTCATATTTAGATTACAATATATATAGACAGGAGAAAAATTAGGAATCAAAGATGAACTAAGTCAAAAATAAATATTTTTTTCATTAACTTAAAATTTTGGAGATAATTTTAATTAGAGTATGATATAGTGGTAGTGGATCAACATCCAACCTTTTGCAAGGGTTGGAAAGTTTCCAACCTTTTCTCAACCATTAGATCACCCTTTAATCTTTTGACCAATCCAATGATCTAGATTGTTAGGGGTATTTAGGACTTTTTCTTGGCTCGAGCTCGGATCATTTAAAAAAAATGAGTTCGAGCTCGATTCGTTAAAGAACTTGTCGAGCCGAAGTTCTAGCTCGAGCTCGAAAACTGAAAACACACTCTACTTGGCTCATTAACAGAGCACGATTTGAGCTCGTTTACAGAGTTCGATTCGAGTTCGTTTACAAAGATCAATTCGAGTTCGTTTAAGATTGTAAATTAATAATTATTGATGTTGCCTAAAAATATGATAAGATAACAATTAAAATATTTTTTATTTTTAAAATAATATAAGGAATGATTCATGGCATGGTTGTCCGCTATGCCCGTTTATGTTCATCATGTGTGTGTGGGGGGTAGGGTCTCTCATTTGTTGTTCGCGGATGAATTGATTTTTTTTCTCAAACCGAGGTGGTTGATGAAAGAACGATCAAATAGATATTCAAGTAGTACATAGTCGCATCAGGTTAGTTTATAAACTTTGCGGAAGTGTGGGAGTTTTTTTAGTAAGGACTTGTATGTTATGTTGAAGGAAGGGTTTTCTCTTATACTAGGGGTTTGGCTACGAACTTTGGGGAGCTTTGGTGTTGTATAGGCGATTTCATTGATCTATTGAATGTTTCTGATAAGAGAGGGTTGCATGATCACCCAACACATTTGTTGAGGGGATTCTCAGATTGTGACCTATCAAACTTACCACTGATTGATCATTCATTTACGTGGATTCACTTCGAGGGTCAACCAAACTGTATGGAGGAAAGACTCAATAGAGTATTAGTAAATGATGAGTTCATGTCGACATTTTCGTTGGTTGAATTGTATGGGCTTACCAATTTTCATATTGCATGTTTATTAGCTGACAAGAGTGGATCCAAATAATGATCTCTCATTTCGATATTCTATGAGGAAAATAGCCAAATTTGTCCCAAAGCAATTGAAGTTGCATATATTTATACTCACATTAATTAAGTCCAATTTTAATCTGTAAGAATTAATAGGTACGATAATCAGTCCCCTATTACGTTTCCAAAATATCATCATATAGTCAACCAACAAATCAGTCTAAAAATTAATATGAAAATCAATCCAAGAAATGAATCGTTTACATTTTGAGTTCTACCATATTTCGTACAAGGATTTTGAAATTTCAAATTTTACAAAGTTTACATTATTAATATTTCAGAAAATTCACCACTAATTGTAGTGTTGATAATGTGTAATTAATAACCTAAACTAATTTTTTTAAACATTTCTTACTACCGAAGTCTCAATCACACGTGTATATAATTAATATAAAGTGGTAATAAATGATTGA
Source organism: Linum lewisii (assembly GCA_034768395.1). NCBI lineage: Eukaryota > Viridiplantae > Streptophyta > Magnoliopsida > Malpighiales > Linaceae > Linum > Linum lewisii. Next base: position 61,899,790 of record CM068299.1, read on the forward strand.
TAAAATTAAAATTGTGTGATGCATGATGCACCATCCATATATTCTATCTTGTTGACCAAATGGCTCTCCATGTGTGACTCCTTCTTCGGTTGCTCAACCAAAGAGATCTCCTTGTACCTCTTAATCATCTAGTATGGCTACACTGGCCACTTCACTGCGGGTTCCTTGTCGTTCGATTTGTTGTAGATCACACACATTGCGTCTACCCCACACAACGATGAAAACTCCTTAGTCATTCTCAACGCTTCTTTCAAATCTGATTGTCAAGTATTATTGTTAAGATTATCAAAATAATTAAATGACATTTAACGAAAAATAATTATTTAATTTAAGTGTCGCTCCACATGTCCGAATGTAATTCTTAAGAGGAGAGATTTGAATGGTTTTTTTTTTAAACTCATAGGTTGATATCTTTGGACCATGGAGTTATATGATTGGGGGAGAAAGAGCATTTTTATTTATAGAATAAAATATCTTTATCAGTTTACAAACACACTTTTCTCACTTTTTTTTCATGACTAAATATTCATGAAATATGTCCTCACAAAGAATTCAATTACGCAAACAAACACTATTAAAAATTGAGCACGTTGTGTAAGGAGTCACCTTCTCGAATGAGCTAGATGCATAATTTAGACAAATATTGTTAAATGGTGAATGTCATTTAGTTTTTGTTGAGAATTTTTGTGTTAAATATTTGTCGATAAGAATTAAGCTCAACCAAATTAACAAATGTTGTTAAAATAGACATAACTATGATACATAAACACTCTAATTAGCAATTTAAACAATATAATTATCTAATATAAGTAACCTAATTGATAAATTACTATTCATTGGAGTAAGAGATATTATACCAAATTGATATGAAATTGAGTCATTAGCCGATGAATAATTGTTTCTTTCCGAAACCTTCCATCCCATCTCCTAACAATCGAACCAGATCATAGATAAAATTAAAATTATGAATTCAATTTCTGTTAGCAACAACAAAATCACTTTAAAATTAAAATGTAAAATAATGTGAAAGCTAGAAAACATAAATGATGACTTACCTAAATCTGCAATCTGATTCACATCCATTTTTAATTGAATCTAAAATACTAGATAAATCATCGAACCAAATAATTGGCGAAATGTGAAAACATAATATTTTAGGATGACATGGGAAGAAAGAGGACATAATAGCATTAACAGTTATAGACGACGTTATAAGGAAGAAGATGGCATTTTCATATTTATACATAAATATAAGCGTGTTACATATCTATTTTGAATTGGTATTGTTCTAAGTTAATCACCACAAATTAAATTTTGACCTATAAATTAATTAATCAATTAATCTCCTCAATCAACCACTACATTTACCTACAACCAATCGATGAGCTATTTATATCATGTTCTTTATTAAATTAAATCTTGTTGAAACTTTTATCTAAATCTTAAGGACCATGATAAATTAAGTATAAAGGTCAAAGTCAATGGAATTTTTAAGTGTGAATATTAAAAGTTGATTCATATTTAGATTACAATATCTATAGACAGGAGAAAAAATAGGAATCAAAGATGAACTAAGTCAAAATTAAATGTTTTTTTCATTACCTTAAAATTACGGAGATAATTTTAATTAGAGTATGATATAGTGGTAGTGGATCAACATCCAACCTTCTGCAAGGGTTGGAAAATTTCCAACATTTTTCTCAACCATTAGATCACCCTTTGACCTTTTAACCAATCCAGGGTGATCGTCGTCTTACTGCACGTCAGGTGAAATGTGCTCGTCTCCGATCGCCACCTCTTAGTTAGTTCTGTGACTAGATCTCTGCACAGGGTAACACCAATAACCCGGGTCACCTCGTATAGCCTGCATCATCAGACGAAACTCTCCTATGCTGGCTCCCACGTGAGAGAAGAAATGTTTTGCCGCATCTTCAATTACGTACAATGTCGGTCCACACTTAACGAGCCTTGTGCTTGTTACCCCCCCCCCCCCAAGAGCCAAGAGGACAGAGGCATCCTTCAGTCGAGGATTAGCACTTGGGGGGATCTCAGCACCAAGGACATTAGGGAACCCATGATAGTCCAGTCCAACTAGAATAGATTACTATGTTAATCTACAAGATAAACATGCTAAGAACATCCAACCTTTAAACCTCAAACCCTTATTCTTACCGCTCGATCTTTGGTCTGATTTTGAAAACCTTAGTTAGATATTGTACTTTGTTTACCTCGGAATAAATTTGATAATGGAATGGTCCTAAGCCTTCGACCATTTTTGCAGGATTTCCTAGACTTAAAATGGATCAACGGTGTTTATGTTGCCAAGCCGAAACCGTGTAATCTAAGATGGTGAGCTTGAAATTTTTTCCAAGTAATATTAGACAGTTTTCGTTATCATTGATTTGACGGTTAATACCCTGATTTCATTTTAAAGTTGAGTATATTGTTTCCTTAAATGAAACCTTAACAATTTTACTTTGTTTAATTTATCGAGTCGTCTTCTGTCTCGGCACAAAAGTTAATCATTTTGTTGTACTGAAATTGGGGTGTTACAATACCTCTAGACTATCAATGCCTCATCACCAAAGAATCGGTAATTGATGAAGACAAGTTTGTTGTGATCACATTGTCTAGTTGATCATGACACACTTCACTCCCAATTTGTTTCCTTGACTTGCAGGTATATTTACAGACGTGTTTTGTACTTGGATGATCTTTGTCCTGAAGATCCTATCAATCAGGGCTCCTGTGAATTACTGAAGATTGCCCAAGTAAACCTTCGGTTCAAACATGGAAGGAATATCTCCTGAAGTAGAAGGTCTTGATCCCAAGCCTCTGGAGAATTTCTTAAGAATCTCTTACAGTTGGAAGAAGATCTTTGGAAGCTGGAAGATTGATTCTGATAGCTGGAAGATTGATACTCTCTCTGGAGTTTTCGCCAAGTCTCCTTCAGAAGACTTTTGTATTTAAACTGCTCCTGCCTTGCTCTTTGTGAGAGTTAGAGAGAATACACTTGTAATCAAGGAGATTAAGTGCTCTAGACTAGAACTTGAGTTGTTGGTTAGCTTGTAATTCAGTGGGGAACTGAGTTAGTATAGAGGGTAGATTTCGGGGAGAAATCTAAGGTGTAACACTCATTGTTCTAGGCTCTCAGATTCGTGGATTCGAATCACATAACTCTCAAGGGATCACTTCCCTTGGGACGTGGAGTAGGCTTTATTTGCCGAACCACGTTAAAAATCTTTGTGTTCCCTTTACATTTTCTGCTGTCTATTTTGCTTACAAATATAAGCTGCAAACTTCATCACACTGAGTTCCAAATCTTAAGTGTGCAAGTGTTCAGCTAATAAGAGAGTTACATCACGTGGTATCAGAGCCAGGCACTAATCCGACCAATCCAACGATTTTTAGTGACTGATTTCAGGAAGCTAACTCTCTTCTGTCCACAAGGTTCTCTCAAGTCTTCGCCACATGAGTACTAGTCAAGAAAACTTAGTGTTTCTTGCAGATGGATTCTCAGAGAATCGACCTCCAAAGTTTGAAGGAACACACTTTGGCTATTGGAAGAACATAATGGAACTGTTTATTAAAACAGTCAACCCTAGACTATGGAGAATTGTCACCAAGGGCCCCCTTGACATCAAGACTGATGAGGACAAATGGACTGATGAAGATATAAAAAAGGTTCAGCTAAATTCCCAAGCTATGAATATTATGTTCTGCGCACTTGGTCATGAAGAATTTGGACGTGTATCTGGATGCAAGTCAGCAAAGGAGATATGGGATAAATTGCTGGTTACTTATGAAGGAACTTCTTTGGTAAAGACATCCAGAATCAACATGCTCAAGCATGAGTTTGAAATGTTCCAAATGAATCAAGGTGAGTCGATTTCATCCATGTATAACAGATTTCAAAACATTGTTAACAAGCTGGATGGCCTTGACAGAAATTATGAGAATGAAGATCTTATAAGGAAGATTTTATGGTCCTTACCTAGACAGTGGAGACCAAAGATCACTGCTATTGAGGAATCAAAAGACTTAGCAACAATGAACATTGATGATCTCATTGGCTCCCTCATTACTCATGAAGAAGTCTTGAAAAGAGAAGATGAAGCTGATGATGCAAAGAAGAAATCTATTGCTTTAAAAATGGAGACGACTCTGTTGAAGAAGATATCAGCAATTATGATGAAACTGAACTTGCTCTTCTCAGTAAGCAAGTTAGCAGGCTGCTCAAACTTAGAAGAGATAAGAAGCGGCTGAATCATCAAGGAAAGTCTAGAGAGTCAGAAAGTGAAAGAAGTTCAGAAAAGGGATCCTACAGGTCATCAAAATCTAAGAAGGACCAAGGAAGCAGCAGCAGCAACAACGTTCCAGGCAGTCAACTTGGTTGTTTCAAATGTGGAAAACTAGGGCATGTAAAGGCTGAATGCCCTCAACTAAGAAAAGAAAGAGCTATGCAAGCAACCTGGAGCTGTAGTGATGATGAAAGTGAAGAAAGTGATGGAGAAAAAGAAGCTAGAGCCTTTATGGCCCTTGCTCAACAAGATGCTACTCCTATTGATAAAGATCAGGTAATTGTCAGGAACTACTCCTCTGACTCTGATTGTGAGAAAGATTCTGAACAACAGACTGACGAAAGTGAGTCTGATGAGGAATTGGATGCAGCTATTGAGGAGATTCAACTTGAATTTTCAAAAGTCAGTATGAAACATCATCTTCTGAATCAAGAATGTGACCGCATCAAAGCAGAAAACAAAAAACTTGATCAAAGAAGTTATGGAGTTGAAAGAAGGTAGAGAAATTCAATCAAGAAAGATAAGGAACTTAGTGGTTGACAACTGGAGGTTCAGAGAACGGCTAAAATTTCTACACAGAAACGGTATGATCAGTAAACCAAACTCATCATTTCCGCCTCAAAGAAATATGCCACCTACCTGCTATAAATGTCATCAGATTGGGCACCTAAGAAAGAACTGCCTTACTAACTCATATACAATCAAAGGACAACCAGACCTACTGTCCAAAGAAGAGTCTGGGTGCAGAAAGCCAAATAGCAATTATGTTTGCAGGTATGTTATAAAACTAAAATCTCAGAAGAGGAATGGGATTTGATGCACTCAAATATTGGTGTATTCAATCCCGCATTAGACGACATATTCATTGTGTTTTAGTTGTGATTGGACGAGATACTGATGATTATTTGATCATTTTTATCTTTTGTTCTTTTGGACCATTTTACGTCGTTTTGCATGTTTTTGATGCATTTCAGAATAAATACAATCTTGGAGATCAAATCAACTAGCCAAATCATCACAGGCTGCACACTCATCAAAATCAACAACCATTAGTCTTTGTTAAATGATGGAGAAAAAGTTAGTTTGGATTTATTATTAATCCATCATCTTCATTGGGCTAAAAGCCCACCAATCATCATCAAATGAAAGCAGAGGGAGACGGGGGAAAAGAAAAAGAGGAAGAGGGGGATTAAAATTCCCCATCATCATTCGGCTAGGGGAAAAAATTAGAGAAGCTTCGGCTTCAGAGAGAGTGTACGAGGAAAAGGAATTGAGCTTCGGCTTTGGAGCAGGGGGACGGCAAAACAAGGGACAAACAAGTTAATGATGGGATTTAAATATTTGAAGATCGGCTTGTTATTAGCGGTGGAATCAAGGCCAACCTTGATGAATCGGCGGTTTGCAGCTTTCTTTTTGATTAATCTCATGAGTAGCTAGGTTTTCTTTTCTTGCTTGGGTTTTGTTGATTTCTTTGAGATTATGAGTTGATACGTTGAATTGGATTGTGGATTAATGATGATTGATGATCTATTTTATTATCTTGTCGCCCCGTTCTTAGACTTCCCTGTAATTCGAGGTTTTCTGCAGTTTACCTGTCTTAGGGTTTCTGTTCAGTTTGCTATTGGATTGTTGGTTGAATGCGAGTTAGGGTGTGTTGCAAGTGGTTCTTAGTTGTAGAGTCGACCGACCCAACCTTTAGAACCTGAAACTGATTGTCATCCATGTCCTGCCAGTTCTGTAGCTGCATTTTCTCATAATTCCTTAGAAGGATACAAACCCAAGCAAGACCTTTCTCCATCGTTGATCCTACTTGTTAATTTGTGTTTTAGTTATTAGTTAGTTTTTACATTTTTCTAATTTAATCAAACCTTCAATCAAAACGATTTCGCTGACTAGCAGACCTAAACTGAGTAAGGTAGCTTGAGTAGACCCGTGGGAATACGACTCTGAGATCTCTCAGGTTTATTTGGTGTTGGGGCCTAAAAACCTCGTCATCAGTTCTTGACAGCGGATGCTCCCATCACATGTCTGGCAATCAGTCTCTCTTTACAAACATAACTACCTACAATCAAGGATCTGTTTCACTTGGTGATAACAACACTTGTGAGATCATAGGAATTGGAAACATTGGCTTTGAAGAAAAGACTTTTCTCAGAAAAGTAATGCTAGTTAGAGGTCTCAAACATAATCTCATTTCCATAAGTCAACTATGTGGAAATGTGAATCGAGTTATTTTTGAAGGTTCCATCTGTTATATTGAAAATATAACCACCAAAGAAGTACTCTTTACAGGTTATCGTAAAGGTAACATCTATCTGGTAAACTTCAGCAATATTTCTAATATGTCTGAAATGTGCTTACATTCTGTGAAAGGAGAAAGCCAGATGGACTGGCACATGAAACTTGGTCATGTAAGCATTGAAGTTCTCAGCAAACTGAGCAGTAAAAATCTTGTTCGAGGACTGCCCAAGATTAGTTCAAATAAAGACTTCTTTTGTGATGCCTGTGCACAGGGAAAGCAAACCAGAACCTCATTCAAAGCTAAGTCAATTATTTCTACTACTGAACCTCTTGAATTAATTCATATGGATTTGTTTGGTCCTGCGAATGTTGGCACTATAGGAGGAAAGTACTACTGCTTTGTTCTTGTCGATAATTTCTCCAGATTTTGCTGGATCTTCCTCCTTGCCTCAAAGGATGAAGCAGCTGAAAAATTCAAATTCTTTGTTGCTAAAGGTCAACGTGAACTTAACTTACCGGTTAAGACTATCAGAAGTGATAATGGAGGTGAGTTTGTGAATGAAAGGTTCAGTCAATTTACTGATTCTGAAGGGATTCAACATACTTTCTCAGCAGCAAGAACTCCACAGCAGAATGGAGTAGCTGAAAGAAAGAATAGAACCCTGATTGAAATTGTTCGGACTATGCTGAATGATTACAAACTTCCCAAGAAATTCTGGGGAGAAGCTGTCAATACTGCCTGCTATATCACCAATAGGGCTCTTATCCGGACTGGATTGAAGAAGACTCCATACGAATTATTGAAGAAACGTCCTCCCAACATTGGATACTTTAGAGCTTTTGGGTGTAAGTGTTTCATCCTGAATTCAAAAGATCACCTTGGAAAATTTGATGCTAAGTCAGATGAAGGGATCTTCATTGGTTATGCAAGTAACAACAAAGCTTATAGAGTTTATAACAAGAGAACTCTTAAAGTGAAGAATCAATTAATGTCATTTTTGATGAGTCTCTTCATGATGATCAGACTAACAGTACTCAGGATGAAGATGAAGAAGAGCTCAACCTTGGTCCTCAACCGACTCAAACCATTGATGATGCACAAGGAGATTCAGATAACGAATCAACTGATAATCAGGATGTTGATAAAAGAACTGATACTCATGCTCCCTTACATATTATTCGAAGACACCCTCCTGCTCAAGTAATAAGAGACCCTAATACTCGTCTTGTTACAAGATCTAAGTCCTCTCAGAGTGCTTTTGTCTCCCTTATTGAACCAAGGAATGTAAAAGAAGCTCTTCAGGACGAAAACTGGTTATTTGCCATGAATGAGGAGCTTAATTAGTTTGAAAGAACCAATGTGTGGTCCCTTGTTCCTGCTCCACCAGACAGATCAATTATTGGTACTAAATGGGTCTTCAGGAACAAGACTGATGAACATGGTAACATCACCAGAAATAAAGCAAGACTAGTAGCACAAGGTTACTGTCAAGAGGAATGAATCAATTTTGACGAGACTTTTGCTCCTGTTGCAAGGCTTGAGGCAATAAGAATGTTGTGTGCTTTTGCCAGTATAAATGAGTTCAAACTTTATCAGATGGATGTGAAAAGTGCATTTCTGAATGGTGATCTCAAGGAAGAAGTTTATGTTGCTCAACCTCTCGAATTCGAAGATAGTGACTTTCCTTCACATGTATGCAAGCTCAACAAAGCTCTATATGGCTTAAAACAAGCTCCTAGAGCCTGGTATGATAAGCTGAGCAGTTTTCTGCTTGATCAGGGATTCTCTCAAGGAAGTGTTGACAAAACTCTTTTTTGCAGAACGGTGAACTCAGATTTACTTCTTGTTCAAATTTATGTGGATGACATCATTTTTGGTTCAAGAAATCCCGCATTGTGTGCTGATTTCAGCTTAAAGATGCAATCTAGCTTTGAAATGAGCCTTATGGGTGAGTTAAGCTATTTTCTTGGTCTTCAAATCAAGCAATACACTACCGGCACATTCATATGTCAAGCTAAGTACTGCAGAAACATGCTGGCTAAGTTCAAAATGGACAACTTAAAGTCTAGTCCAACTCCTATGAGCACAACCTGTAAACTTGACACAGATCCCTCTGGCAGTGAAGTTGATGCAAAGAAATACAGAGGAATGATTGGCTCTTTGCTCTATCTCACAGCTAGCCGTCCAGAAATATCCTTCAGTGTGGGAGTATGTGCTAGATTTCGATGTTCTCCTAAAACAGTCATATGGTTGCTATCAAAAGGATTTTTCGTTACTTGGCTGACACTACTGACCTTGGTCTATGGTATTCAAAGTTTTCAGATGCTTTTTTATATGGTTTCTCAGATTTAGATTATGCTGGAAGCCTAACTGACAGAAAGAGCACATCTGGAACCTGTCAATTTATTGGTAATGCACTTGTTTCTTGGTTCAGCAAGAAGCAATCCTGCATTGCACTTTCTACTGCTGAAGCAGAATACTTAGCTGCAGGGAGTGCCTGCACTCAACTTTTATGGATGAAAGCTCAGCTTAAGGATTGTGGAATCACACTCAATGGCATTAAACTTCTGTGTGATAATACAAGCGCCATAAACATGACAAGAAATCCTATACTACATTCACGGACTAAGCACATTGATATTAGACACCACTTTATTCGAGAGTTAATTATGAAGGGTGATATTGTTCTCAACTATGTATCTACAGAAGATCGCTGGCTGATATTCTTACCAAACCTTTGCATGCGGACCGATTCTCAAAGCTTCGGAGGGAAATTGGAATAATTTCCTCTACTGATGCAGATTCCCTAGACAGTCCTCAATAGGCTGTGGATAAGTCTCTTCATATCCCCATTAGTAAGATTTTCCCGCGCAAATCTCTTTGTGTGTGCCAGTACCCTTCCTCATTCATTGGTTTCTCCTTCCTTTTCCGTGCATGCATATCTCTTGAGAAATCATTACTTTCCCCTCTTGGTTCATCTTCCTGTTTAGTTGTTCCTATTTAATGATGTGGTGACATCCTTCCTCAAGCACGCAGCCTCATTCCTCTATTAGCAATCATCCTCCTAGAGATGGCTAATCGTATGTTCTTTCCTCCCCTCCGATCAAATTTCCTGGCTCATCAACATGTGTTTGATACCAACCTTTGCTTTCGAGACATGGAAAGCAGAGGAAAGTACACTCTCATGGTTGCTGATAAGAAGATCATTCCCTCTGTTCACATCCCGGTGGACGATTTCAACAAGTATGGTCTTGACCACTACTCGGTGCTTCGAGGTCTTGGCTGGGAAAACATCTCTACCTCTCCTGGAAATCTGATTTATCCTGATGGTGTTTTTCAATTCTATGCTAATCTGAAGACTGAGAGTCACTATCCTCCTGGCTGCTTTTCTACATATGTGAATGGGCATCTCATCTTTGTTACCATAGAGATGCTCAATCTGATTCTCTCAGTTCCAGACCGTGGCTGCCCGCTTTCCAAGGAGTCGGAGTTCCCTCAATACCAGTTTAATCCTGTTGCTGCCATGAACATTCTCTCTGGCGGTCCTCGGAACTCTCGTTCCACCCCCAGCGTATGGCAACTTCCTGAAAAATCTAGACTTCTTCATTTTGCTATCACTCGTGTGCTTTTTCCCAGGTCTCGATTTCGTACTGTGGTTACTCCCATGGACGCATGGATTCTTCACAATGCTGCTGCCCGAACTCCTCTGAGCTACGCTCACTTGATGTCTGCCCATATGATTGATTCTGCCAAGGATTTTGCACTCGGGAATTTACCATTTGGTGTTCATATCACCACTCTCCTGCAACGTCTCAGAGTAAGTTTCAAGCTCAAACTCACCAAGACTGCTCCTGTTCTGGATCTGCGTGCACAGCATGTTCTCAGAACCATTCATTGGCGCCCAAATGAGTGGTTCTTTGCAACTGGCATTGACACAGGGGGAAAAGGTGACGAGGAAGTTTCCAGTACAAACAATGATGGTGGTGTTACTCATGGTGCACCTGGTCTTCCCTGGTGCACACATGGTGCTGCTTCCGACTTTGAAGCAGACCCTGATATTAGTTTCTAATTGCAGGAGCAGAAAAACTGTGATTTTGTTGAGGGGGAGCAGAAAAACTGAGATTTCTTTTCTGCTTATTTTGTTTTCTCTGATCTGAACTTTTGATCTAGAGGTTTTATTTGGTTGTCTAAACTCTGGAGAGATATGTTTGTGATATCTTGTTCTGAACTCTGGAGGGATTTGTTTTATTTTCTTGTCTTTTTAACAGGAAACTTATGAAGTTGTGTCATTGCCAGACTAAGGGGGAGATTGTTGTGATCACATTGTCTAGTTGATCATGACACACTTCACTCCCAATTTGTTTCCTTGACTTGCAAGTTTATTTACAGACGTGTTTTGTACTTGGATGATCTTTGTCCTAAAGATCCTATCAATCAGGGCTCCTGTGAATTACTGAAGATTGCCCAAGTAAACCTTCCGTTCAAACATGGAAGGAATATCTCCTGAAGTAGAAGGTTTTGATCCCAAGCCTCTGGAGAATTTTTGAAGAATCTCTTACAGCTAGAAGAAGATCTTTGGCAGCTGGAAGATTGATTCTGATAGCTGGAAGATTGATACTCTCTCTGGAGTTTTCGCCAAGTCTCCTTCAGAAGACTTTTGTATTTAAACTGCTCTTGCCTTGCTCTTTGTGAGAGTAGAGAGAATACACTTGTAATCAGGGAGATTAAGTGCTCTAGACTAGAACTTGAGTTGTTGGTTAGCTTGTAATTCAGTGGGGAACTGAGTTAGTATAGCGGGTAGATTTCGGGAGAAATCTAAGGTGTAACACTCATTGTTCTAGGCTCTCAGATTCGTGGATTCGAATCACATAACTTTCAAGGGATCACTTCCCTTGGGACGTGGAGTAGGCTTTATTTGCCGAACCACGTTAAAAATCTTTGTGTTCCCTTTACATTTTCTGCTGTCTATTTTGCTTACAAATATAAGCTGCAAACTTCATCACACTGAGTTCCAAATCTCAAGTGTGCAAGTGTTCCGCTAATAAGAGAGTTACATCAAAGTTCTGCTACTAACATCAACATCACTACCTCACCAATGGAACGAGTGATCACTTAAGCAACTAAAGAAAACAAAATTACCAAGACCACCTCCAACGACAATTACCATTTTGCGAACAAAAGACTAACATATTGAATCAAAGGGAATATATGTTAGCACGGGTTGGAGTCGATTAAGCTCAGAGAACTCTTGAACCGGGATTGCACGGTGGTGGTGCAACACACACTACAGGGAGGGTAATCACGTGACTAATTATTTTGCCAGTATCGGTTATGACTACCCTTTTGGGAGTCACACGATTCGTGAGATAAATCGAAATTTTGGCTATTTTCTTAGCTATAATTATTTTGGTATTTTTGAGACTCGTTCAGTTATGATTAATGACTAACGTGCTTGACGCCATTTTCTCACTAGAAAAGGTAATATATGTCACTTGAAAAGGGGTAAATTGTTATATGTTCATCGGACAATCATGGTATTTTCAAGCCTAAGTGTCTCATACATACTAGCATTATTTCGGCCCGTTAGCCCATTTGTGATACTTACATTGTTTATATAGTATAATTAGCAAATGAGGAATGATTTTGTTCTATAATGATAAATTTTAAATTATGTTTAGAAAATTATAAACCCACTAAAATTTTGAATTGAAGGATTAACCTTAATAGATCAAAATAATTAACATGTGACTAAACTGAGAACTTAAATATTCTACAGTAGAAAATGTAAACATAGCTAGATAATTGTTTAGATAGTACCAAAATACACATAATATTTAAACTGGGTATCATGATTAATTTTAGAATATTTTGAAAATTAATTTAAGTGCAAATTACATACTCAAATGAATAGGTCCACTTATGATCATTACAAAGGAGAAAGAAAATAAACAATTATACTTTTTGTTCAAACAAACTTTTCAAATAAGTGATGTCTTCTAAATAATATGACTTCAAAAAATTTGTAAAAAAAAATAATTTATCAACAACAGTAAGTTCAAGACAATTAGAAAACAAAATTAAAACTCTATCAAAATATTTGCAAACAAATAAAGTCGAGACTAAAAAAATCAACACTAAAAAATCATTTTGAGGAATAAAACCTCAAATGGCCAATCATAACTTAGAATCCGCTTTACTTATATAAGTTTCATTAATATGCTCAATTCATTGTCAACCCGATCAATACTCTGAATTTGTTAATAATAAATGACTTGTAACCCGCTTTACATACGGTCCCATGACTCATACTATTACACACTTGTGACCTCACTGGTCATTGCTCTTACTAAGGTACAATCTTATTTTTCCAATTTTCTCTAGTTAATGGATATATTAATTTACAAATACTTCTCTTAAATATTCATAATTTTTTTAATTTATGCAACTTAAATTTGTTTTTAACTTATACTTCTCTTAAGCAATCTTATCAAATGAGTGATGTCTTCTAAACTAATATGACTTCAAAAATTTTGTAACAAAATATTTGATTTACCAGCAAAAGTAAGTTCAAGACAAACATAAAACGATTGAAACTCTCTTACACATTTGCAAAGAAATAAAATTGAGACCAAAAAAACCAACACTGTAAATTTTTTTTTGAGGAATGAAATCTTAATTGGCCGTTAAAACTTAGAAGAATATGGAAATAAGGATCATGTTATATGAATATATTTAGGTTTGATGAATATGCCCAATTCAATCTAACTCAACTTGATTAATACTCTGAATTTGTTAATAGTAAATGACTTGTTACCCGCTTTACTTACGATTCCATGACTCATTCTTGTAGCACCCCAACCAGACAGGACTTCATCAATTACAGCGGAACACTAACAAGGGTGTTACGATGCACGAATATCACACGAAACTGATTTTTCGTCATAACTCAAGTAAATCTCTTTAAGAGTTTTAAAACAACTCGTAATGTTCTGAAAACTTATATCTTCATTTAAACATGACCCAACAGAAGTTCCTCATGAACACATAACAGAGGAGGAGTCACATGCTCCACAGATACCACAAGCGTTTCACTTCTTCCATGCAGTTCAACAAGCATTTCTCATATACTTAGTCACACTGACATCATATGGTTCAGAACAGGCTACAGAACATAGACATATACACAATATGTGACTAACCCTGACATATGCATATGACAAGGTAGTGTATCTCAAAACGTGTGAAAACTTAAAAACCGAGGACGAGGATCAAGACACATTCTTCCGATTCTACCTGGCCTCATCGCCACGCTCGCCAACCCAAATAGCTCTCCTAGGTGGCATGTTGCTCTTGTAGAATCAAGTGTACACCTGCACAGACTACTGACGGTCTGGGAAGAAAAATAAGGGGGGGTCAGTGTTAATCACTGAGTGAGAGCCTTGAGCCCTGGGTCAAACTAAGGTGCAAACAAGTCACGTAACAAGTACGACAACATGTATCACATATGGTCACCCTGTAAACCTAACTTGTTAGTTCATATTTTAATTGGGATCCCGGCTCACGTATGCTGGTAGACTCCCGGGCAGAACAGGCAGTACCCAACCGGTACTTCATAAACAACAGCTCTCCGCGGTAAGAGCCTCGAAAAACCGTTCAGTCATTAGGCTCAACCGTCCTAATGACCTACTCCTAGCAGAATTAACCGTACATGGTTTTCTGCAACATAACACATGTAGTCTCCAGCATACGGGCCCTATCTACGTGATCAACAGTTCCAGATTATTCTCCTTGAAACATCAATCTAGGTGAGTTGTTATCACAATCAGATCACAACAGAACACGAATATCATATCAGGTATAATATCACGTAAGCAGAACGAGTACAATAACAGATTCATGTATACATATCAATAACAACAATTCACATACGGCCCTAGGGTTGTAGGCCACTATCCTAACATGCATATAATTCTTAATAATTAATGGACACATAAAGGAACGTCTAACCCGGTAGGATACGCAGGAGACCCTCACCAGAAATGATCACTGAAACCTTGCCACTAGCTTTCGGGTCGAAACCCTAATTTTCAAATGGCTTCCGTAACACGAACACAGCATAACAATCCACCCACTGATTTTTTTTCTCAACCCCTCCGCTCCTACACCTATCTTCTTCTCCTCTTAAAAGTGAGCTAAACCTCCCTTTTTATAGTCAACATATGGCGGCTAAGCCAACTAAATTATTCCCCTACTTTATTAAATTCAAATCCTCCACGTGAAGAAACATATATCTTAACCCCCTTTTTATCATCAAGTGGACTTAAAGTTCATCCTTATCACTCCACCGTTTAACTTTGGATATTTTAGTCAAATAATTAATGTTAACTATTTGATGAAGCTCATGGGTTTGTCTCATGTGTTTGATAATATAATACCAATGGTGATTATTAGATGTATGTTTTAATTTGTATACTTATATCGTATCAAACATAATTGATATTACCTCGAATCAATTAATATTTCTGGAGTGGTCGAAATGGGATGTTACATTCTATTACACACTTTTGACCTCATTGACCATTGCTCTTACTAAAGTACAATCTTATTTATCCAATTTTTCCTATCTTAAAAGGTATTAATTGACAAATACTTCTCTTAAATATTCATAATTTTTTTAATTTATGCAACTCAATTTTTTTTAACTATACTTCCCTTAATAAACTTTCCAAATGAGTGATGTCTTATAAACCAATATGACTTCAAAAAATTCGATTTACTAACAAAAGTAAGTTCAAGAAAAACAAAAAATTATATTGCAATTCCCTCGAAACATTTACAAACAAATAAAGTCATGACTAAAAAAGACAACACTGGCCAATTTTTTTTAGGAATAAAACATCAATTGGCCCGTTAAACATAGAAGAATATAGAAATTATGATTTTGATATATGAATATATTTACGTTTGATAAATATACCTAGTTTAAACTAATTCAACTCAATCAATACTCTGGATTTGTTAATAGTAAATGACTTGAAACCTGATTTACTCACGATCTCATAACTCATACTATTACACACTTCTGACCTCACTAATAATTGTTCTTATTAAGGCACAACCTTATCTCTCTAATTTTCTCTTACTCAATGGATATATTAACTAACAAATACTTATTTTAGATATTCCTAGCTTAGTTAGCTTTAATGGCTTCAACACAAATAAATAACGTGCTTAAATTTTTTTAAATAATCTATGACTCGTAGTTAGGTTGAATATCCTTCAAGAATTCATTTAAGCAAATAAATTATCTAATATAATAATTTAATTATTCTATAAAATATCATGATTCAATCAATATCAAGTTTATATGTCTATTCCCACCATTATCATAACGTGTGTAAATATATTAGTCTTGTATATACATTCATAGAGTGATAAGTAAAGTGTGCGAGTATATGATGCAAGAGAGTATATGTGGCAAAGAAATAAATTATCTCATTTTAATCTCAAATTAATTAAATATCAACACAGAACTCGATTTAAACAAAGTATCATCATCTCACAATAAACTATATGAATGAATTATTACCATATTTTCATTCACTCTACTCTCTATTCAATTTGTCACTTCCATTCTATAATAAACGGTTGGTTATCATAAAATAAATGAATGTGAAAAATCATCAAGAGTGAAATATGCTTCAATTTGTGCAATAAAATGCCGAGAAACAATGTGCTTTAATGTTTTTGTATAAATATTAACTAACTTGTCTAGCTTAGTAGGTAAATTAGCTTGTTTTTTTTCCTTGAGGTTGTGAGATCGAGTCTTGTAGTTGCTGAAAATTTAACATTTTTATAGAAAAACATTTTATATAGGTCCATGATCATTGCAAATGAGAAAATACATAAACAATTATACTGTTTTTCAAACAAACTTTTCAAATGAGTGAAGTCCACTAAATCAATATGAATTAAACTAATTTACCAACAAAAGTAAGTTCAAGACAAACAGAACACGAAAATGCAAATCTCTCGAAACATTTACAAACAAATAAATGGACATCAAAATAAACAACACTGTCCTAAAAAATCATTTTGAGGAATGACACCTCAACTGGCCTGTTTAAACTTAGAATAAATATGGAAATAAAGATCATGTTATATGAATATATTTTTTTATGAATTTTATATGAACATATTTAGGTTAGTGAATATGTCAAATTCAAAATGACTGAACTCAATCAATACTTTGAATTTGTTAATGGTAAATGACTTGAAAAATGGTGTAGATATTCTAAAAATTGATTTAAATATCTAAATATCAAGTACTTTTAATTATATATGACAGCCAAATTAAAGTTATTCTTATGATTTTGAGGTACATGAACTTACTTAATTTTTACAATCTTTCTATATGTCTAAAGTTAGAGGAATGAATAAAATATATTCCAACCTGTTTCATGAAAAAATACCACTATAGGTTATGGAGCAATGCATATTGTTTACTTTAAAAGCCCGGTGTATCTTTAAAAATTTTAATACTTAAAAAATCTAGAAAATAAACCAATCCAACTGAATTTTATATTTGAAAGAGACAATATACATGCATACATAATATATTATTTGCTTCAAATTCCGATGTATCTTTACACCTTTAACATGAGAAAGCTGGAAAATAAATATTCTAAATGGATTTTATATTTGATTTATTATATATTTTAAAGTCTACTATACTATCTTGATCATATTATTTTTATATGAAATATTATAACACTCACATATAAAATAATTTAGTTAAAAAATATTATTTAAATTTGAAATATATATCTAAAATATAATTTATTTATCAAAGTGAAAATATCAGTTAAACTTTTTTGGATGATATGAAATTTTAGATAAAGTACCATATATTATATAGATTTAGGATTAATGTTTTAAAATTTCATTGATTTAATATGTTGAATGAATTGTATATTAGGTCATTGACGATGTTAAAGAACAAATTTATTGAATGTGTTTGGAAAATTTTAGTGTATAGTAGATTGTAAAATTATCAAAGTGTGAATATTAGCTAGTTTTTTATCATTTAGTATGTTATTTTAATTATATTTATACTAATTTATGATGTATTTAATTGTGTATAACAATTTAAGATTTTGAATGAATTATGTATTGGTTCCATGAACGTTGTCAATGAAATATATGATTGAATGTGCTTGGAAAATTTTAATGAATTCTAGATTTTAAGTTAATCAAAGTGTGGATGAGAGTTGAACAATTTTAGCCTTTATGGCTTCTTATTGTGTCACTTGAATCACATATTAGATCGAAAGATGTCTTTATATATTTAATGTGCAAGTAATGCTTAATGTGCGGTTTGATTATCCTTCAC
The DNA here is from genome assembly GCA_034768395.1 of Linum lewisii. Lineage (NCBI taxonomy): Eukaryota > Viridiplantae > Streptophyta > Magnoliopsida > Malpighiales > Linaceae > Linum > Linum lewisii. The sequence goes on from CM068299.1 coordinate 61,917,725, forward strand.
GTAGTCTTTAATATTAGATTAATCGTTTAATAAAATATATTAAGATTGGTGTCGTTGGATTCTAAAAATTAAAATGAACAACATTTGTGAAGGAAATAATATGTTTGGAGTAGCACATAAAATGTTATAAAATGAAAACTAATTAAAAGGGAAAAGAAATAGGGGAGAGAGTTTGAAAAATTAAATAAAAAATAAATTTGGTGAGATTGTATTTGTTTGTGCGTGGAAGGAAGAAAGAGGGTGTGAGGAGAGAGAAAACCTAAATTAAAGGAGAGGAGGGCAAAGGCTAGGGGTGGCAGTCCCAACCTGAAACCCGAAAACCTACCCGTAATCGACCCGATCAACGCGGTTTTATAACCGGACTAACCAAATAACGGGTCTGGGTCAGGCGGTTAAAAAAACCGGCCAAATATTAGGGCGGTTATTGGTCCGCTAGATAACCGGGCCGACCCGGCCGAATGCCACCCCTATATGGATGACTTGATGAGAGTTGGGATCATCACATCATTATGTTTTAAATTTATTTTCTTCGAACTCTTAGTATTCGCAATTTCAAATGTTAATTAGTTATTATTAAACAGAAGTATTTGTGTTATTATTTTGGGATTTCAGATTTTTAGTTTTCGGAATTAATTATTTGGTTAGTTGTTTAGTATTTAGAAATAATTTTTATTATTGTGTCACTTAATAAGTTAGTACGAAGTATGAAATTAAACATATCCAAATTAAGTGCTACAATTGAAATAACAAATTATTTGGGCTACTAAAACCCATAATTATGCAGCCCAATTGGGTTTGGAAGCAGTTGGGCTGCATTTGGATTCGAATTTGGGCCGCAAATGTTGGGCTTCACGCTAGGCCGGGTATAACCGTTGGTGACCGCCGACCGTCGGCCACGGTCACGGTAAGGAAAACAGAACCGACGGGTTGGGTCGGGTGGTTAAAAAAAACTGGCCAAATATTAGGGCGGTTATTGGTCCGCCAGATAACCGGGCCGACCCGGCCGAATGCCACCCCTAGCAAAGGTTGATGTGGCAATAGGCTTTTATCCAAAATGCTTATATATATTTGTTGATATAGATGTTCATGCATTTTATCAAAATTGTACCATAACACTCTTGTGACAACTTTTTCTTATTTCTACACTTTTTTATTAGGACTCTCTCTCCTTAAATAATGTAAGGACAAACATCATATATGCTCCATGAAATGCCGAAATAGAAAATTTACTCATAAATCTTTATGATCACAAGATTTGAACAAAAATTTTTTGTATTATTGATACATTATTCGTCATTAGTTAGAGAGATTTTCATACAAAATGGATGATTTTTAACTAACAAAGTATCAATTCCTAATCTAAAAATTCTAGCCTTTTAAAAATTAACTTTAGGCAACCAAAGAAACACGAGAACATGCTTAATGACATCACTCAGAGAGTCACTTAAGGCACAAACACATGCAACTTAGATTATGCCCCATAAGAAAGCACGACCACAAGAATGGTCATGTTTGTGGACTGCATCCTTGTGAGTGCGCGACACAAGACTTGCAATGCAGTAATTTCTCAGATACCCTCTTGAAACTTTGTAGTAAATTTTCTTAAAACCGCAAGTACATCCAAAAACACATTTTTCAGAACATAGATTTTTTCCTAAAAAATGGGATAAAATTGACCATCTCTCAACAACTTACTAAACCGTATAAGTTCTTCAAAAATAATATCATAATCTTCAATCAATCAATCTCTAGTACGAAACCCAGTACCTCAAAATCACCGTCCGATTAAATCACAATGCATAGTAAAACTTTAAGCCCAATAAATAAACCTTCCATTCAAACGAAAACAACGTAACCGTTCATACAGCCATAACCCAGTATCACAAAATTACCGTCCGATTGAAGCACAATGTAAGCCCAATAAATAAACCTTCCGTTCAAACGAAAACAACGTAATAGTTCATGACACCACAACCCGTCCTTCATCACAAACAAAAACCATTAAAAAAATATCTCAATTAGATCAATACATTTGACATGAAAGCTCCATATGATTGATCATGTACACAACACATGTGTGCGTGACACTGAGAAACCCAACGAATATAAAAGTGATCCGCAGTAAATGAATGCCGGGTCGGTCGGTCGGACCATCCAGAAAGCAAAACCCCGTACTAGTACGTTGAATTTACGAGGAAAAGTGCTATGAGCATCATGATTCGTGCAACAAGTTGGTGTTGTTAGGATATAATGTAACATTTGTATTAATAATGTTGTGTCTATGTGATGTCTCATCGCAATCGATCTTATAAACTATATGACAAAATGATAAAATTAAATAAAAAAAAAGTGTCACACGGAAGCATGCACACATACATGAAAACAGAATGTACCAACTTGCACATATATATAAGTCTTTCTACGTACAAACTTGCCAGGGTCCTGGAAAGCGAAGCTTCATGTATGTGTTCATCAATGGCTTAAATTTAGGTAGTACTTAGTACTGCTAGTACTGCTTCCTATCTGAAAAATTTCACCGCATGTCTAGCTTGAAGAGTAAAGGGTTTGCATTTGATTCTCCTTTTTGTTTCTACTTCTATTGTTACAATGTTCGAGAATATAACTGATTAGGATGAGTTACACTGATATCATTAACTCTTAAGTTGTAAAGAAGCAACCCGGATCAACGAGTTGGACCAAGAAATTAAAACATCATGCCCTTATGACGAAGGCTCAGTTGGTTCATATGGCCCTAATCGTAGTTGGGCTTTGTATTTCATCCAAAATCGTGTACCATAAGTGGTGATTTACGATATCCACGATTAAATATGAGTCGATCCAGCTGTTGATATGAAGTAACAGTAAAATAAAGGAAAAATACAAGATGAATTCCACTTTTTTTACCTTTACTTGCACCCGTTTGATGATCAATTTGGAACCGTCTATTTGATGTGTTCGCCGATGCTGATGAATCACCCATCAACACCGAGTCCAAATCGCGGAATGAACGAGATAAAGACGAGGCACATGAAGGAGAGATAGAGATGATACCCTTCATGCAACTTTCTCCAAAACAAATGAATAATATAAGAGAAAAGTAGCATTATAGCATCTCAAGAATGAGACACAACTAACTACTATACTCTGTCTGACCTATATATATATATATAGATGATCAGTCTCAAATTTGAAATTGAAGATCCCGGTGATCTTCATATCAAGGCTGCCAAAACTACAGAAAAACAAACCCATGAAATTTTAGAGCCTAGAGGAGGGGCCATAGAAATCAGAAGAGAGTTTGTCTTCTTCTTATGAACCCTAAAAGGTGCAATTTTGGGGAAGACCAAACCAATGCTAATACACTTAATATAACACACTTGAACGTTGGATGGTGATAGTGTTCTTCACAAAATGAAAAAATATATATATATATAAATATATAAAAATATGTCAGAGCCAGAAACGATAAAAGTAATTAATCAGAGACAGTAATAGGCGGAGACACAGCGCCACCTTTTTCAGGACTGCCTGCTCCCTTCCAAATATTAATTACAACACCCTAAAAATAAAAAAAATAAAAAATAGTTTCTATATAATAATACAACAAATTTGGGGTAGTTAATGGCCAAAATTGTGATTTTATGGTCGCTTGTTAGTAAGCAATATAATATCTATTCAGAACTCTCTCCTAGAGTTATTAGGATGCAACGACTCATGGCATAGTATCAAAGTTACGTATTTGATGACCGAACGGTCTTAGACATCGAATCTCGGTAGCCACAATATAACAATTTATCTTGCATAAGGCTTGGTAGACCTTTGCAAACTCCAATCCCCTTTAATCAGATTTAGTTTGAAGGGACATGTTAGCAAGGAATATAAGATTCAATCAGTACCCTCTCCGGACACGCGGGAGTTCTTAGGCCATCGACTCGACCAATCTCACCACCCATCTATGGTTATGACAACCATCAGATACCATGATTGAGATGTAGCATTTCGACAGACTGTCTACAAATAGTAGCTATAAGTGTTCATGACATTCCATGTCGACCAATTTACAAAGACATGTTCGTATTGGTTAAGTCTTTTCCTAAGTTCAACTTCAAATTATAGTTGAAACCCACACACACTGCAACAGTCTTTGGCTGAATTGACCTCTTGCAAGATCCTGCTCATCCTCTTTGACTATCTGAGCCCTTGTCAAGATCCCATGACTGTGGAAATGTGTAACTTTGTTGAATTCAATGAAGAACATAATCAATCCGCAGTCGTTAATAATTCAAAGATTCAGGTGTCCTTGTTGGCTCGAGTGCATGACAAATGACTGGTTGAATATTGCTACCTCTACTAAAAACGGGTTTTGTAGTTTTTGGGATAAAATTATGTAACAATTTATTTTTGGTGGCACATTATCAAACTAGCATTGTTTCGGCCCGTTGGCCGATATGTTATATTTTTTATAGTATAATTAGTAAAAAATATTATTTTATAATGATAGATTTAATATTATTTTTAATAAATTGTAAATTAACAAAAAAAATTGAATTGGATGATTAAAATTAAATAAACACTCAGTGGGTCAAATTAGTTAACATATTACATAGTGAGAAATTAAACAGTTTAAAGTAGAAAATATAGAAATAAACTAAAATTATAAGTTGAGCCGCACATAGTTTTTTCAAATATACTTTAATAATTTTAATTAAACTAATTTAAATGAATAATTTTAGTTTTTCCTACACTTTATTAAGTTTAAAAAATATTTGGAATTTTATTTGCTAATTATTTAATTTATTGAATAATTTAAAATCAAAAGAAACAAAATAATATGATAGGTTAATATCCTATTATTAAAGATAGAGTTTTAAATTATATCTCTCTAATTTCAAATGCTCATATAATAGCTAGATAATTCTTTATAATATACCAAAAAATATAATATTTAATTTTAATATTGTGATTAATCATAGGATATTTTGGACAGTCATTAATTTTAATTACATACTAAAATAAAATAGATTCATTTATGATCATTGCCAAGGAGAAAATACATTAAAATTTTAATTTTTATTCAAACAGACTTTTCAAATGAATGAAGTTCTCAAAACCAAATACTAATTCAAATACTCTCCCAACAAAAGTTTGTTCAAGACAAATGGAAAAAATTGCAACTCTCTCAAAAAAATTGCAAACAAATAGTCGAGGCTAAAGAAGTCATCACTATAAAAAAAAATTGAGGAATAGTTAAACATAAACAAATTTGAAACCTCAATTGACCTATTAAAACTTATTTAGAAATAAGGATCATGTTATATGAATATATTTAGGTTTAATAAATATGCCTAATTCAAAGTAATCAACTCGATTAATACTTTAAATTTGTTAATAACTAATGATATGTAATCCATTTTACTTACGATCTCTCGACTCATACTCTTTCATCATGATCTCACTCACCATTGATATTACTAAGATACAACCTTAATTTTCTTCAGCTTTCTCTAGATCAACAAATATATTAATTGAAAATAGTTCTCTTAAATGTTCATGATTTTTTTATGTTTTATGCAGCTTGATCCCTGATCAAATTAATTAACGACTTACCAAATTTTGAGTACTTTAAATAATTTACCAACAAAATTCAATTCAAGAAAAATGAAAAACAAAATTGTAACTATCGCGGAACATTTTCAAACAAATAAAGTTGAGACTAAAGAATCAATCATCGTAAAATAATTATTTTGTGGAATAGTTGAACACAATGAAAAATGAAACATCAACTGGCTAGTTAGATATTAAAAGAATTTGAAAATGTGAATCATGTTATATGAATGTATTTAGGTTTAATGAATATGCCGAATTTAAACTGACTCAACTCAATCAATACTCTCAATTTTTTTATAGTTAATGTCATGTAACCCATTTTACTTACGATCCCATGACTCATACTCTTATACACTCGTGACCTCATTCACCATTGATCTTACTAAGGTAGAATCTTATTTCTTCAGTTTTCTCTATATTATAAATATATTAATTAAAAAATAATTCTCTTAAGTATCCATAAATTTTTATAGTTAATGCAGCTTAATAAAATTAATAAATGACTTACCAAACTTGGAGTCCTTCAAATAATTTACCAACAAAGGTCATTTCAAACAAATGAAAAATAAAATTATAATTTTCTCAAAGAATTTCAAACAAATAAAGCTGAGATTAAAGAAATCATCATTGTTAAAAAATTATTTTGAGAATAGTTAAACATAATGAAAAATGAAACCTCGATTATATTGGCCCGTTATAACTTTAAAAAAAAGTTGAAAATAAATATCATGTTATATGATTGTATTTAGATTTAATGAATATGCCCAATTCAAACTAACTAAACTCGATCAATACTCTTCATTTGTTAATAGTTAATGACAATTTTACTTACGATACACTCATGACCTCAGCACCATTGATCTTACTAACGTAAAATTTTATTTGTACAATTTTGTATAGGCTAATAAATATATCAACTGAAAATAATTTTCTTTAATATTCATCAATTTTTAATATTTATGCAGTTTGATCCTTGATTAAATTAATTAATGACTTACCAAACTTGGAGTTCTTCAAATAATTTATCAACAAAATTTTGTTCAAGACAAATGGAATTTTTTTGCAACTTTCTCGAAGCATTTGCAAACAAATAAATTTGAGACTAAAGAAACCATTACTGTAAAAAATCATTTTAAGGAATAGTTAAACGTATTAAAAATGAAACATCAATTTGTCTGTTATAACTTAATTTTTTTTGAAAATAATGATAATGTTATATGAATGTATTTAACTTTAATGAATATGCATAATTCAAACTAAGTCAACTCAATCAATAATCTGAATTTGTTAATAGTTGATGACATGTAACCCGCTTTACTTACGATCTTATGACTCATACTCTTATACACTTATGGCCTCACTCACCATTGATCTTACTAAGGTATGACCTTATTTCTGTAGTTTTCTCTTGATCAATAAATATTTTAAATGATAAATAATTCTCTTAAATATTTATAAATTTTAAAAGTTTAGCAGTTTGATCCTTGATCAAATGAAATTATGACTTACCAAACTTGGAGTCCTTCAAATAATTTACCAACAAAATTTAGTTCAAGACAAATCGAAGACAAATTTGCAATTCTCTCAAAGCATATGCAAACAAATAAAGTGGACACTAAAGAAACTATCACTATAAAAAAAATTTGAGGAATAGTTAAACATATTGAAAAATGAAAGTTCAATTGACCCTCTAAAACTTAGAACAGTTTGAAAATAAGGATCATATTATATGAATGTATTTATGTTTAATGAATACGCTCAATTCAAACTGAACACAACTCGATCGATATTCTGAATTTTTTAATACTTAATGACATGTAACCCGTTTCACTTACGATCTCATAACTCATACTCGTATACACTCATGACTGCACTTACAATTGATGTCACTGAGGTACAACTTTATTTCTTCAGCTTTTTGTAGCTCAATAGATATATTAATTGAAAAATACTTCTTTTAAATATTCATAAATTTTTAATCTTTATGCAAATCTATCATTGACCATTAATCAATCACTTTTTTAAAGGAAATTAATCAACGACTTAGTTATCTTGAATGTCTATTAAAAATTTATGTGAGCAAATATATTATCCAATATAATGATTTAATTATTCCACAGAGCGTCGTGCCCGATCATTAAAAAACACATAGCCCATTTAAAAAAAGTATCATAATCTCAGAATAAACTATATTAATAAATTATTACCATAATGTCATTCACTCTACTATCTATTCAACTTGTTAGTGTATTTCTACAATAAACTATTGGTTATCATAGAATTAATGAATGTGCTAACCATAAAGTGTGAAATGTGCTTCAATTTGTAAAGTAAAATACATAGAAGCAATGTGCTCTAATATTTTAATGTAATTATAAATTAGTTTGCCTTGCTTAGTTGGTAAGGCACATACTTTTATCCTTGAGGTTGTGGGTTCGAGTCTCGTAGTTATTGAAAAGTTATCACCTTTATGAAAAAAATATTTTTAATAAATTTAAATTATATAAAATTCATTGATTGGCCACTTTCCTACAATTAAGGAGAGACATGGAGAATCCTAGGTGGCAATAGGAAAAAAGCTAAAATGCTTATATATATTTGTAGATTCTGACTGCAAACTACAAAATGTCTACTTAGATCACGATGTAATCAATGTTTTTCGGAGTTAATAGAATTAGATGTTTTATTTTCCGCTAGGAAGATAACTAAAGCTGACAAATTAAATGCTAGCCCGGCTCAGTGAACCCGCCCGGCCTGCTCAGCCCAGCCCGACTGACCAAAAAGTCAACAACATGTAACTTGCCCAACCTGATAAACCTGCAACACAATGAAAACTCGCGACCCTACAAACCCGCAACTTGATTAACCCACGATCCGACTAACCCAACCCGTGACCCGCCCAGTCCGCTTGTTTGACCGCTCTAAAAATAACCCTCTATGCAATGGCTATTGCAAATTAATCAATGCTGTAAGATTAATTAATTTGTGTTAGGGGGGACATTAAATGTACTCAATTTCCATGTGTATTAATTCGGCAATAATAGTTTAGGAAATTATAATAGCTACAATATTAATATTTACATGATATTTATAATACTGACACCCATATACACATCTGTGTGTGTGAACAAGAAAGAGAAAGACGACAAGGTACCATGTATAGTCAAATCAGATTTGTAATTTTAAACCTCAAAACAAAAATAAAATAAAAACAATTTACGGTGATAGACAAAGTCAATATCTTTTTTCATTTTATTTATTTATAATTGCATATTAAAAATCCATATTATTCAACTCACCATATCTTCATGTGTTAGCAGTTTACATCACTTCTTTCGATGGCTAAAAGTTTAAAAATCCAAATTATTCAACTCACTGACGAAAAAATCTAATTTTATTGATCGGTGAAGTCTATTTAATCACAATCTCGTATAGATTAATTCTTAATTTCTTCCCCAATAACTTGAATTATTATTTTCACTAGTGCGCTCTTGTGAGAGATAGAGATAACTATATAGTCAGAGTAGTGTGTCTATCCAAGCCGAGAGGTTTACCAATCTCTGACTTGGGAGACATTCAAGGGTGTGTCGAGCCACATAGTGGGCTGCAATGTTTGCATGTAGGGGAACCAGGCGTAGTCGCCTGCAGCTCTAGGTCAACGTCTAGAAACCAGCAAATATCTCAGTGGAAGAACTGTTTGTCTCTGGCTTTTTCCAACACGAGACTCGCATCACCTTTAATGTACACCCCCGTTTAGCCCTGAATGGAAGATAATGCACATGCATGATGCATCCATGCAAGCCAACAACTCAAGTACAAAAGGGGTTAGTAATCTCAGGAGTAACAAACTAAATTCTCGTGGCAAGAAGGAGAGAGCCACAAGAATCTCAAACGATCAAACCATTTTCTCCATCAATCGGACTAGAGACTGCGCCGTCGACGTTTATCTTCAAACAATTAGGAGCAGACGACCTCCATTCAACTAGGCGGGCAGGCACTTATCCGGACTTTTGGAATATTTGCATCAGAGGTTACTGACATCGAATCTTGTCATTTCAAACTAATATAAACAATTCACTTGCACAAGGCCAAATGAATCGATCCAAATTTCAATTACATTTCTTGAGATTTAGTTTAAAGAAAGCGTATTAGCTAGGATGCAATGCAACGATTCTTGACATGATGATCATGTTGGGGGGCATGCAAAGCATGCAATATGGTTTAAGGGCAAAGCAAAATTGGTCCCTAGTTAGTTAATGAAACATTTGGAGACAGAAAGTGATGTCATGTTGAATTTCTGAGTTTGAGTAGTCATTCTCTGTTAAGACAAAGTATATATAATGAGACACACACAGAAGGCAGGAAGTTGAATGTGTGGCTTATATGATCGATCGGTCTGCTTACCCACTTACCATTCAATTCAACTAATTCATCAAATATAAATTTAAAAAAATGAAGTTTTTCACTGTGTCACCCAATAGCTAGCAGACTGCATGTGCTCTTCTTTAAATTCTCATTGGTATTTATTCTTATTTTGGAACATCAATAATTTACTCAACCAATTCTAACTACTTCCTCTAGTACATATATATGGTTTTGAATCTTCATAGCCATGGATGGTACTCAATCCACTTATATTGGAATACATTGCTTGATTGGAAGATCAAAATGGGGTATTTACCAAAGGAATATTTTGGAATTTGAACTTGAATACATCCATTGAATCTCAATTACTATCTAGTACTTGTCGAAGATTTGAGGCGTTCGTTGAGTTGGGATGAAGATAGAGGAGCAGATGCTGAAGTCGATGAGGGTATCTAAGGCGTCAATTGAGTTGAGAGGAAGATGAAGACTGTGCGAAGAGAATGAAGTCGAGATAGAGATTTGAGGCGGATATCAAATGTGCAAAGCAAGGAGCCACCGTCGATGGTGGTTATGGTAGGAGATATCGGCGATTTGGTGGCCCGTGACATGAAAGATGGGTCGTGACCAGGGATGAGAAAATCAGATGAGACATGATTACTAGATGATCTGAGGTGAAGTAGGGGGGGGGGGGGGGTAATGAGGATCGTTTATGAGGGATGAGGTAGTGTTTTAGTTCGTATAGAGACTAAATTAAGCTCTTAAAATATGAAACTCTAGAATCTAATGATTACAATTAGTTTCGTATAAAAGAAACTAAGGAATCTTTAAAGTTTTATATTGATTTGCACATCATCACCAATTTCCAGTGTTGGCAAGACCGGGCCGTCTAGTCCTACATAAAAAAAATTGAGCCTCACTCTAGACCAGTTATGTTCAAAAATATTACGCATATAGTTTAATTGTCCTCATCAAACCCTTGAATACTTATTGAAACTTAATCGACGATTTTCATGGGCCAACTACTCAGAATGATAATATGACTAATTTTTTTTTAGCTCTTAGTATTCTAAATTTTTTAAAATCTGACCTTCATTTCAATTTTACTCATTTCTTTTCATTCTTCTTCTTCATCTTCAGGAAACTATTACCTTTGTGGCTCTAACTTTGATATTCATCCCATCTCTTCATCTTGGCCCTCTATCATCCGGTGATTTAATCATAGTAATATTAATTTATTAGTTGATTTTTTGTTTAATACTGTTTTGAAGCTATGTAATAAACTACCATAATTTTTCCCAATTCAGGGCGAGGTCGTCCCAATTCTAACTCTTCGATAAGCTCTCCGATTGGGGCGATTTAGGAGAATTTTATTATTTTTAGTTCTAAGAAGGAATTAAGATTAGGGTTTTAGAAATTATGATTTGGGAATTTATGTCATAGATGTCGATATGAATATGTGGCCCTGAATGTTGTATCATTTCGAAGTCGAAGATGCGAGTTATTGCCAAAATACCATAGTACGTATCTGAGATCAAGAGTTTACTAGAATAACTTCAATTAGCAATAACTCACTCATTTTAATTTCAATTTTGATTCTCTCATAAGCCATGTGATCTTTATGTAATTTTCTTTTTGATGGTATCTTTATTCCACCCACAACGACAACCCTAACTCAATAAGTCGCCCGTTTGACATTGAAATAACACATCATTTTTGTTGACATATTTCATATTGACATTTATGACCTAAGTCCTTAATCCCTACAATCCCAATCTTAATTTCTTAACACTTGCATAACTTACATGTTATTTGTAAATATAAAAGGCACGTGAATAACACCCAAGTAATACTGGAGTACGGCCTAAATACCATATCAATAAGTGTAATCGAATGTGTTATTGAATAACATTCGAGTAAGGCCAAAAACAAATTTGTAGCCAAACCTTTCCGATAATGTCAAACATAGCCAAAACTATTTATGTCACACTGTTTAGACCAATTTTTTATTTTTTACGACAAGTGTAGCCGACATCCGTTAAAATTTTAACACCGTTAGTGACAGTGCAAACGGAGCTGACGTGGCATCCATTAGTGACAATGCAAACGGAGCTGATGTGACATCCACTTGACCGATCAACTAGATGCCACGTCATATGCTATGTCGTTATTTAAAAATAAAATAAATAATTCTAGAACAAAATTAAAATAAAAAATATTTTTTCTTCTTCCTCGCTCCATCCACGGCGCCGTCACTCCACCCAGCCACCGCCACCATTGCTCCACCCTACCCTCACCGAAACCCCCCAATCCCCCCCCCCCCCCTCACCTACACCCTACCCTCACTGAAACCCCCCAAAATTATGAAACAACCCTCCTCTGTTTTCCCTTCCACACCAATGAAGCAGAAAAAGAAGAGCAACAACCCGCCTACGAACCTTCCTACCAAACTTCTCAATCTCCGCCGCATTCCTCCTCGCCTCAATCCTCATCGTCGTAATCCTCGCCTTCATCGCCGGCAACCTCGTCATCATCCTCTTCCCATTCGGCTTCAAATCCCTCTCCTTAACCGACCTAATCATCTCCAAAAAGGATATTGGAGAAAATCATCTCAAATCCCGTCGTCATCATGTTTTACGGCGATGACGAGGTCCCGATATTGGAGAACGAGATCGGCCTCCCTCCGCCACTCCAGTTCCCTCTTCTCCCTTTCTCTAACTCGTTCCGGCCGCCGCCCGCCATCTGGAGTTCTCAACTCACCAAGTGGAGGAGGTAAAAGAGGGTGGTCAGAGGTAGGTGTGGGACCTGACGAGGTCGGAGGAGGTGTGGCGGCGAAGTAGGTTGGAGGAGTTGTGGTGGCGGAGTTGGTTGGAGGAGTTGTGGTGGCGGAGGAGGTGTGGTTACTAGTTAGGGAAACTAGGGTTAAGGGTAATTATTTTATTTTGGTGAATAATTTTTAATTAAAAATAATTATGTGGCAAAAATTAGACACATCAGCTGACACGTCATTTTGGTGGTTAAGTTTTCGTTAACTTTGACGAAAAAGATATTGAAAACCAAAACATTACTATTTTTTGGATTATAAATAGTTTTGGCTATGTTTGACATTATCGGAAAATGCTTGGCTACAAATTTGTTAACAACCAAATAATGTTGTATTGGCACCAAAGTAAAACAGCCGAAGAGCTGGCGAGTAGGAGCAGCGATAGAGCCAATGAGAAGGAGCGGAACTCAAGGCAGCTAGCTAGCAGCTGAGCCTGAGAGAGTGATGATGAGAGAAGACAAGCTACCTAGCTGGGTGCTGGTGCTGATAATAATGAAATGAAAAAATGAAAAAGAAAAAAAAAGAAGTAAGAGAAAGGGGAAAAGGACGAGGTGGGCATGGGGATCGTTATATATAGGCAAAAAGGGCAGCTACATGTCAAATATTTTGAATTGTGGAAGAGTTGATGTGAACACTGTTAAATTTCATCATTACCTTATTATTGTCTACCACCCGACTTTTAGGGCTTTCAGGCTTTCTTCTCTTGCTTTCCACCTTTTTTTCATTTTTCAAAATGAAATTTTTTTTTATGCTCTATAATCATACATTTACTCGAGTGATTCATCATTGCTCGACTTGGAAGATATCGGTATTGTGGCTTCAACTGAGGTTGGAAATTTTTGGCAGTGTGTTTCAGGTAGGGAAAAATCATAATTCAAAGATGTTAAAACTTTAAAATATTATGAGATAAAAAAATTTGAGCTAATTTTAATTATGGTACTATAATACAGTTATTGTAAGAAAACACGTGCATTGTGTTATATATATTTTACTTTCAGTATGCAATGTTATTGGTCACTAATTCATTGTGATTGATATATTTATTCTTATGATTATTATTAGTAATATATACTCTTCGCCAAGTGAAAATTGAAAGGTCTACGTTTTTTTTTTTACAAATTTACACTATTTTTTAACGTTTGGGGTAAAATAATTGAGGTGAGTCAGGGCTCATCCCGACTCACTTGTCTCCACTCCTCGGTGCAAGCCTCGTTTTAATCTACCATTCACACTCGTTAGGGGTAAACCATAAAATCCAGGTTTGTTTGATATTCATCTCGTTTGGATTGAATGAGTACATGCTACCTGTTTTTTTATATGAAGAATCGAGTAGCGGAACAATACTCACTCTAGTCATTTTACTCGAATCTACCCCGAATCACCACCTTCTCGTTGACCAAGCATCGCCTCGTCGAACAATAGTGACATAATTAACAATTGGAAGGAAGAAAATTACATGTTATTCCCGATTCGACCATAGGTTTTCATGTTTGAAAAGAAAAGAATTTAGCATCAAGAATAAGGATGATTTGACCATTTGTACAAAGGGTTATACTGTCATGAACCGTTGCATCCAACAACTCAAGTTGTTGGCAGAGGATTCAACTATAAGTTTATATCATTCATTAACACCCCATCCACCCCCAAACGAAATCTCTTCAGAGAGTCTGCAGATTTCACACAACTTACGTAAGTCTTGTGCAATGGATTGAAAACTACCGAAATTCAAACTCAAATACCATATGTTATAAACCATGAGTTTGTTGAGTCCTTGGAAGAATTAATTAATATATGAATTTTATGCGTTTATCATCATAGCAACAATATATAGGTTAATACTTCCAAGATCTCGACACACTGTAAGTTGCACAAAAGAACGAGGGAGGGAAGTGAGCTGTGGCTGTGTAAGTAAGTATTGAGAAACATGCATTTAATAAGAGACTGGAAATATAAATTAAAATATATAAAAAAAAAAAAGTAAAGAGGGGAGGCAGCAGTAGTAGCCATGCACACGTCCTTTTCTCTCCACTCTCCCCCACGTCTGCCGCCTCTGCTGCACCTCCCTCCTTTAGCACCCCACTCTACAAACACACACACACACACCTCTCTCTCTCTCCTCTCTCTCACTTGCAAAATATTACAACAAACAAACACCAAACACTTCCCCCTTGGGAATGCCAACCCCCTTTTCTTCCTTTACCTTCATTTTCTTTGCTTAATGGACCAACCTAAGTAAATAATCATGTATGTATGGACCATGATGTTCTATCAATGAATGAAATGACATTTATCCTTGTAGTTTAGTTGGTGATTAAGTAGTTCATGAGGCTTGAATGTCACATTCAATCAAAAGGGAAAGACCAAATACACAAATCTAACCCAAGGTCTCTGTCAACTGTCAGAACTAACCAAAATTAAGATTTCATCTATCATTTCGTTAACTTTGTCCAAATTGTTAACAGAAAGTTGACTTGGCAATGAATTAGCCAACGATGACATGACAAACCTTGATTTTGCTCTGCGTACAAAAACCAAGCTATCCACCATCAGCACCTTGACCATCTCTGATTCCGAAACGGAGTTCCACCCGCAATGAGTCACGAACCCTCCCACTGAGTCGTGACTCAGTACCACCACCTGCAACACCCACGGCTTCACCATGTGTCCTCTCCCTTTGGTCTGCACCAAGAACCCCTCCGGAAGTAGAGATTCCGCTCCTTCTAGTTCCGCCTTTTTTGCCATGATGATGTGGCATGTACTTTGGGTTCCATGTCAGCTTCGTAACTAACGGTGTTAAATATTTAACGGTCAAACAATTCACTAGCTAGGTCTGACAGTTGACCGAAACCTTGGGTTAGATTTGTATATTTGACCCAAGGAAAAATAAAAGATTAAGATACATTAAAGTCAACCATTTTTCATAAGTGATGGTTTCATTAGGAAGCTCTAGGAAGATCATTAAATATGAAGAGAAGCAAGATCACAAGGTTACATAGACATACATATTATACAAAGGGTAAGAAACCGAACATGAAATTTAAGTAAAGCTACCAATAGCATAAAATATCTAGCAATAATGCAAATCAGGATAAAGATTTGACGAGTTGTGAAATAAATAAAAAGCAGTCAAGAGTACAAGGTACAACATGAGAGAAAAGGAATCAACCTCTAGATGCTTACGGTTCCGACTTGGAGAGTTCTGGTGGTCCAGTAAGTTGGTTCGAGTGGAGGATCGTTGGTTGAGCATATTCGGGTCCTGACATCGGGTGTGTACCTCGTAGAGTATCAGACAATTAGTAGTAAGAGGATGATGATATAGGCGTAAGCGTATGAGAATGAGAGTATGAGAAACAGAGAAGTATCGATCAGAGTATGAGCGTATGTGCCTATGTGCGTTTAAGATCCTTGGGCGTATGAGCACTAAGCGTACGACCAAGACAAGAAGTGGTGAGGTATGATTGTAACGTGTGTTATGTATGTCTCTCCCTTCAATGCTGAGTTCAAGGACTGTTTATAGCTTCTCGGGATCTGGTCCAGGTTACCACGTATCATCGGTTGATTGGTGACCCGACTTTTGACGATCTGGGCAGTCGAGGTCTAGCGGCTCAGATCGCTTGTCTTTCTGAAACCCTTGATGCTTTGGCTTGATCCTTCGACACCCGTTGGGACGAGGCTGGTCATACTATGCCTTAGTCGTCCTGGTGCGGGCTAAATTGGGTTCTCTTGAGTCCATCACTTACATGGTCATCACTAACTTCGATCTCGCAAGATCAAAGTTAGTGAAACTACTCACATTTAAAAAGAATAAATCCAAATACAGAACTACAAAGATCAACGCACGGATCAAAAAGGAAAGTTGACCTATACCATTTATGAATATCTTTAGGATTGGCTTTCCCTTTAACAAATACTCATTCCCCAATGCTATAGCTAATCTTATTCACAGTTTGGAACCAAGAAGCAAACTCATACTTTAAAGGTTATTCAGAAACTTGCAGGAGTAGAAACAAGTTGTAAAAATTCCAGAAGAACCAAACCAACTGACTCAACCTGCAAGTGAAGGCCAGATGAGAGCTACTCTCTTCTTCTTTAAGACAAATAATAACAGCCTCTCGTTTTGAGATTGTCATCGATCGGGATAAAGACTTGGAGCATCGACTGAAATGGGCCAAGAGACGACAAATAAAACTACACATCGATCAATCCGAAACTAATATAATACGGTGATCAGTTCAGAGTCTGAAATTATTTTCGTTCACATTTATCCTATTTTCACCAAAACTGGCCAACCAACGACCGTCATCAATTAAGAAGATTGAGAATTTCTTCATGAACCAACCAATCAAAATCGATTACGAGACCGACTCTCACTCTCACATCCTTCACAAATATCATTGCAAACAATTTACCATTTTTTTTTTTATCATTGTGTGTGGTTTTGAACCTGTGACCTCATTCTTGCAGGTGTATCTACTTAATCAGTAGACTACAAGGTCTTCCACAAATTTACCTCTCTCGATTTTTTTCGCTGTTCACCGAGCTCCGCCCTAAAAATCCCTTCGAATTCTAGATCCACACCCTTGTGAGTTGTGACTAAACATACAAAGTCTAGTTTTCTAGTACTGTATTACCTACCATATCAAATAGCATCTCTCTCTCTCTCTCTCACTCACTCACTCTCAATATCTCTATCTTCCATTATATTGATCCCCACAACCTTCATTCATTAACTCATCTCTCTCTCTCTTTCTATCTCTTTCTCTACCCTAGCTAGCTAATAGCTCTCTCTTGTCTTTGCTATATATTCACCTCATCAAAAACTTCCCTTGACAACTCGAACCCCATAACAATCTCACACACACATCAGATCCATCCAGGAATAACTAACAGCTGCAGGATTTGATTGCTTCTTCCCTCAACAAAAACATCCCCCCTTCAGTTATATACCCATCAATCAAATCAGAATCAGTCAAATCTCCCAACAGAAGAAAAAGTAGGCCAATCCAAACCCCAAAAGGACACCATCATCACCATCTTCGTCGTCGTCGTCAAGAAGTAGAAGAAAGGGAAACAACAAGGGAAGATGTCATCCTCAGGTTCGCCCGACGACAACCACCACCTCTCCTCCCCTTCCGACCAGCTATGTTATGTCCATTGCAAATACTGCGACACTGTCCTCGCTGTCAGCGTACCATGCTCCAGCCTTTTCAAGACGGTCACTGTTAGATGCGGACACTGCACTAACCTCCTCTCTGTCAACATGCGTGGCCTCCTCCTTCCGGCGTCGGCATCCGCCTCCTCCAACAACCAGCTCCACCTTGGCCACCCCTTCTTCACCCCTCACAACCTCCTCGTATGTCTAATCATCATTTCTTCATTAGGGTTCCCCCCCCCCCCCCCCCAACCACCAAAAAGCACATTTCTTTTTCTTTTTCTTTTTCCCTTTTTCTTTTAAAAATGGTGGTTGTGTGTATATGTAGGAGGAGATGAGGAGTTCAGCACCGCCGCCGGCGAATCTGTTGATGATGAACAACGGTAACGGCAACCACCAGCATCAGAATCAGCATCAGCCAGGGATGAACGACGTGTCGTATTCGCCATTCATGCCGGTTCGTGGAGGCGGCAGCGGAGGTGGAGGAGGAACAACAGCCATGGGATTAGGGTTTGAGGACACTCCCAAACCGCCTCCTGTTAACCGACGTGAGTCTTTCTATTATTATATTATTATAAAGTTCTTATCTTTTTGTAATCCTTATAGGGTTAGGTTTTTAGTTTTTACCCAAAAGATAGAATAGGGTTAGCTAGCTATATATATAGCTTAGCTTTGAACCTGCAGGCAGGCGGCTCTCAAAGCCCTATTTCAGACAGCTAATTTACTTTCCCTTTCTTTGTGTTGATTAGGGTTGTGTTAGAGTTGTCAAAAAGCTGACCTAACCCGATTAGTTTCAGCTCCGAATCAATTCGACCCATGAACCAAATTGATGTAAAGCTAACAACTTTTAACTTACCAAGTCCAAAAACTGATGATGCGTTACCTCCTGATAGATGGGTAGGTCCTACCCTTTGTGTTTGACAACTCTAAATAGACCTTTGAGTTACCTTTAGTACCTTTGGCTACTTTTCCCTTCCTTTCTTTACTTCCTTTGGCTATGAAAGTTGTGGGTTTTTTGGAGAATTGGGAGACTAGCTAGGGTTGTGTTTACTTGGGCAAATGGGTTGTATGATTAGTGATTCCGATCGTTCTTGGGTGGACTTGAACATCTTATGCCATGGTGAATCAGGATGGTCGAAGATCTGGGTAGTGATCAATTTCGATCGTTCTTGGGTAGATTGGTTTGGAAGAAACGATGTAGTTGAATATATAGTGCTTGTTGAATCAGGATGGTCGGAGATCTGGGTAGGATTTCGGGATCGAGAAATTGGGATCTAGTACTAATGAAGTGGGTTTGTAGTTTGAACTATAGCTAGCTAGTGTCCTTTAATTCTTTCTAGTCTTTTGGAGAGAGAGGATCTAGAGTGGGATATTATGGTGTGATGATGAAGCAATGATGAAGAGAGAAAGAAGGAGAGATAAGGAATCAGCTGAGAGAAATCTGATCCATCTTATTTGACACACACAAATGGATATTGAATGAATAGATCATGGGAAGTGAGAGGTCTTGTCCGTTTGTTTGTCTCTAGTGTTTTTGTGTGGCGCCCCCACCTTGCCTTCTTCTTCTTCTTACTATTGTCTCTTGTCTTCCAGCTCCAGAGAAGCGACAGAGAGTCCCTTCTGCTTACAACCGCTTCATCAAGTAAGTACTATTAGCCTAGCTACCTCTACTTACTTACTCACTCACTCTTCATCAATGTCTCTCTATACACAATTTCACAAGAAAAACACATGGGTCATATGCTTTGGTTATTGGTTTCCTAGCTAGATCAAAACACAATCAACTTCGTCATCTAAGTTTAATCGTTCTTATAGTGCAGTACCTTTAGCCCAATCTGTTACGATCAACGTGTCATGTCGTCAAAGTGACCGGTCAGTGACATCAAAACTGGTTACACTTAACATATTTGTAATGACATAGCATTTTATCACAGGGCATATTTGACAAAAAAAAATGTAATGGAATGAGACTAAGGTACATCGAAACTCGGACTGATCACACTTTACATATCGACATCACATAATATCGATTATTCGTTATTGCATGACGCGTTTGAGACGGAGTTTCAACATAATATTATAGTTATATTTGTGACAACATGACATTTTATAGGGCATATTTGACAACAAAAAAAAATGTAATGAAATGAGTCTTATAAGGTAACAACACTATGCCACTAGGTTTTTATAAATGAACATTTCATTAATTCGAAAGAATCAAAAGTTTTGAAGTGAGAGCAAGAAGTAAAGACACAGAAAATATTTGTAATCACGAGATAATTGTCCACATAGATCCGAATCCAAAAGAGATTGACAAGAGCAGTCGATCTCGAAACAAAAACATTCACAGCGCCACTAATTACATATAAGTGATCTGACCATGTTGATGGAAGACTCGAACTTAGATGACCACAAGAGTATTAAATTAGAATCGAAAAGTCGATATTAATGATGGTAGTGTTGATTGGTTGGGGAATGCAGGGAGGAGATCCAACGCATCAAGGCAGGGAATCCAGACATAAGCCACAGGGAGGCCTTCAGTGCAGCTGCCAAGAATGTGAGAGACGTACCCTTCTTCTTCTTTCTTTCTCTTTCCTAATTTCTACTTTTTACTGCTGCATATATTACAGAGATCACTGAGAAAGATAGCAGATGGATGCATGCTTTTGATTTTATTAATTTCCACAACTGCATGCTTTTTTACTTACTTACTAGCACTAGCAGCATCCCTATATAGCTGCTACACCATGCACACATACAAACAAACAAACAAAACTATGAAGCTATATGCAGTCCTCTATCCTATGTGTATATGTGTTTCTTTTTTAATTTTGACTGTGGTAATTAATTAAGTTTTTCATTTTTTACTGGGGTAAATTGCAGTGGGCTCATTTCCCACACATTCACTTTGGACTCATGCCTGATCATCAGCCCGTGAAGAAACCTAACCTCCTTCAGCAGGTTACATTACAACTCTCCTCCCCCCCCCCCCCCCCCCCCCTCTCTTTTTTATATATATGGTTTGAAAATATATAGTTCAGATCGGATCTGGATAATTTATGTTCATTTTCTGTCTATTGTAATTTTGGGTTCGATTAATAACCATCCTAAGTAATTTTTTGGGTAATAAAGTTCATACCATAATCCTTCCTGTTGAGTTTTGGACGATTTTCCGTTATAATTATAACTGGGAAAACATCAAGTCTCAAAAATAAAAATACACAAACTTTGCATTTTTTAAAAACGTGAACTTTATAAATCACTAATAAATCAATGTCAAATTACACAACTCAAACATTTTGTTATTCTAACTAAAAAAAAAGTAAAATATTAGCTATTACAAACTTAAATATCTCATCATGAAAATAATTTTAAATGAATTAAATTGACTGGTTCAAGTTTGGTTCAGATATTTCAATGTTTATATATACCAAGGTTTTCAGAACCGGACCGGGGGTCGAGCCGGCAAGGTCAAGGGTTCAAAGGTTTAATGGGAAAATCGAGGTCGAATCGGGATTCAACCGGAATTAATCGGTGCCGGAGGGGGGCCGGCTCGCGGTCAGACGGTCAAACCAGCCGGCCCGGTCCGGCATTGGAAACCCTGATATATACCCTACCCCTACTTTCACGTAATGATTTTTGAGTTTACTCATACTCTAAAAATACCTAGTCAACTCGATTTTTAGCTTGTTTGACTGGTTCAGGTTCATTAGATAACCGTATATGGCCATATATAGTTATAGTAATTGATCATTAATGTAACTATATTTTATCGTACGTGGATGTAACAGGAAGCAGAAGATCAGATGGCGCTGATCAAAGATGGGTTCTTCCCTCCACCCAACCTTGGTGTCACCCCTTACTGAACCAAAACCCAGTACCCAAAAGTGAAGAAGCAGAAGAAGAAGAAGAAGAAGAAGAAGAAACAACTCTAGCTAATATTTGAAACCCTAAATAATTTAATTTGTAATTTGGGTTTTTTTTTTCTGGAATATATGTGTGGGGCCCAGCCCTATTTTCCCTTTTGTTCTTCTTCTACTACTTCTTTCCTCTCTCTACTACTACCTAGTACCTAGTTGGTCATATTATTAAGTGAACTCAGTAGTTGACTACTTTGACTGTCAATTTCTTCTTTAATTATCTGTTTGGATGGGTGGATTAATTGGGCCTATGTTAATTACTAGCTAATTTGGAGTATTGGGTTTGATTTCCGTGTTATTTTGATTTCAATCTCTTGTACTAATTACACTAGTTTTCTTATTGTTGCCTTTTGTGTTTTCATGTATGTGTAATGCTTGTCTTGCCTCTTGCTAGTGAATAATATATAAATTAATTGTGATTTTTTGGAAAAAAAAAATCCAAGTTATTTGGATACATTGATTCTCCTCCACATGGTATTAGATCTTCTCACGGTCTAATTTGATAGAATTATTAGTTAGAAGGTAAGGGGAAACAAATATTCTACGGATGAGGAGAGACTTCCTTACCTTTAGCTTAACGTTGCAAAGCACGAGAACGACTGTGACGTTGTGGTCGTTGGAACAGGGGTGACGAGAGGAGCCGTCCAGAGTTACGTTTTTCGTCGGGATTATGTACGGTGAGAAATTGATGAAATTTTTTATATAAGAAATGACTATAGTACCACTCGTCGTTAAATTGTATCATTCGTTTATTTCATGAATGGTACAATGTAACAATGAATGGTTTCACACATAATAACATTGTGATCATACCACTTAAAATATGCAAAAAAAAAAAAAAAACTACAATTTTCAATAATCAAAATAATAACACAATCATTATTAATGCATGGCGTACATGAATGGTAGAATTCCAATGTATACTGTAATTGTACCATTCGATGCTAAATTGTACCATTCATAAAAATACATGAATGGTACCATCACATAATATATAAAAGTACAATATACGAACGAATGGTACAACTACGTGATGAATGATACCATCACATTGAATAATTGTAATAAAAGAAAAGATAAAATGTGAAAATACAAAATAAGTAAAATAACCGTAGGAACCATGAAACATGGAAAGTGGGAAGGTGGGTGGTTAGTTTTCATTATTATACATTTACTTATATACCCTTTGGTACATTTAGTAACATTTGATTAAAGATACAAATCTAACGGTCCAGATTCGATTTCTTAAATAAGAAATTTCTATGATTTCTCACCTTAAAATCTCCCGCTATTAGTCCCTACTTATACGAAATTTTGTGGTAATTTTTCCATAATTTTGAGTGAGGTTTCGTGTGTTTTTTCTTACCCCCTTGGTCCAAAATCCACATTGTTGGTGATATTTGGATGTTTTTACCTTGATTTTGAGTTGTTTAAACTAGGCATCAGGTTACCATACTATAGAGGACTCAATTATGATTCCAACACTTCAAACATGGACTTTATCGGAGGTGAAACAAAGAAAAAATAAACAAATCCGTTGAGCTTTGCTAGATTTTGAAAGAAGCATGATCATGTATTTTTCACTAGAAGTTTCAGGGTTTTTAAGAGAAAGCACATCGTACATTAGAGAAGCATGTTGTGAATCTTTCTCTGAAAGGCTCTTTATCATTAATTTAACTAGCAGAGTGATGCATTCTATCATATTCACTCCCAACTCGATTTTGACAAACCATACACCCTTAGAGACATATTTTGGAGAGTTCTTGGCGTGACTTGGCGAGAGATAAGACAAAGGTTGCTTCGATCAAATAATGGCTGTAGATTAACGAGAAGAACAAAGAAGAAGTTGTTACTGCTGCTTCTTGATCTTCTTCTTCAACTGTAAGCATTAGAGAAGTTAGGCAGGTTGACACAATCTTTCTTAAGGGTTGCAACAAGTGTCGTATCCACAAGGATTCCCCTCGAATGGCTACTACTCAAATCTCTCGTGTACTGTTTAGTCTTTTGAGAAAAAGGTTTTGGTTCATTCAATTACAATCAACACTACTAAGTAAGCAAGTAAAGGAAAAGAGAGAAAGAGAGTTTTGAAATCAACTATGAGAGAAAGTCATTAGGATAGATTGTTGATCAAGCTCAAACGCACCTAAACTCGAGGAATTGGACTAATCGACTTCGAAAGTATAGAATGACCATGCATCTATCTTAGCTAGACTCGATTCACACTCGTGATATCGAATCCCTATCCTTAGACCACTTGAATTATGTTCTCGCACTCAATTCAAACAAACTAAGGATTCAGCAAAGGTGTTCGACAAAATGACAATGAACTTCAATCACCCTAGGGACCTAATCTACACCTAGCAAGGATCACAACATTGATATGTTGCTAACCAAACACCTTACACTCACCCGAAATTATCAATTGGGCAAAATTCTTGATGCTCGCCAAGTGTTCGATAAAAGTCCTCTAAGAGATTTCAATTTAAATGGTGCAAGAATGGTGTCCAATCTCTTAGTAAAACACTCCTACATCCTTCTAAGCTAGCACCAAACATGATCACGCACTTTTATGCCACAATTCAATAGCAAACAACCCTAAAACATGCATATAATAAACACAAATGCCCAAGGTTATACATAGCAAAGAAGAACCATCCAATACATACTCAGTCAATCATGTCCAACCCTCTCATCTTAATCATATCTACATCAACTTATCTACCGTAGGATCCCAAGAAATCAGCCTAGTATGGCAAGGGGAGAGAAGTACATATCATGAGGGAGAAGGCCTCTACCCATGGAGATGATGATCCTTGGAGAAATTTTCAACTTCAATCTAATCTTTGACTCTTCCAAGCTTCCAAGCTCCAATTCAAGCTCTAATTTGACTTCGATTGCTCCAAGGTTGACCAAAATTGGCTTCTAGGGTTTTTTCCTTCGTCAAGGGGTGCTTGGGGCTCAAGAGTAAGTGAAAGAATGCCCAAAATAGGTCAAAATCATGAGTATTTATGGTGCAGGGGCTAGTGCACGGCGTGCACCCATGTATTCCGCAGAAAACTCGATCTTGCATCGACCCTATCTCCCTCGTATGAACTCCGATTAAGCTCCCGTTTTATCCTATGGATTCCTTTTCACCTATACTATCACGTCCTGGTCTGAAAATACACAAAAGTAACTAGAAAGAACATCAAATGGGGCCACAAGTTACCCCCAGGAAGTAATAATGCAAACTGTGCAAAAGGACTCGAAAAGCACACAAACCAAGACATAAAGGGATCAAACACAGAGTAAACATAGGTAAATCGTAGGTTAACAATGCATGAAATAAGGGCACATCACAGGTGGAAGAAGTGGTGCTGGAGAGTGTGTACCAGAAGCCTGCAACACATGAGTTATTCTGTCCTAATTACCAATCTTGCATCCATAAGGTCATTCTTCGCGACCGGGAAGCTGGAGTATTGAATTTTGCTAAGCCTGTTGTTCCTTCTCGTCCACAACCTACTTATAGATTCATATGTGGTGACTGCTTCACTTTCCTCACAAAATGCAGAAACTGTTCATAAGAAATGAGGAGCTAATCCAATCCAGTCCACATACGGAGTAATTCTAGCTTCTCCAGTTAGACAACATAGTATGTTGTTGTTATTTGGCACAAAATGACGGGACAAGTTGTTGCTTTTTTTAATTTACCACCGCAGTATTTAATTTGGGACAATTTGATGATAAATGATGAAATTCAGGGGTGGAGAAATAATTTCTTATAATTAAGGATTTCAATACCATTTCGTTAATTGTACGGAAAACAAGGAGTTCAATTCCGGGATAAAGAGCAGTACATCTTCAATTCAATTGCGGCAGAATTGTCCAATCCCGCCATAGTTCAAATTTTACACGGAAAACGTCGCCTTAATTTATCTTGGTGCTTGCTAATATATAGCATATTTTGTTATCAAATAATTGTTTATTTTATCATAAAAAAATTATTATTTTCTCTCGAACGAAAACTACCTATAAATAATTGATTGACTAGTATTCGATATTTATATTAGTTTTTTTGATCACTTTTTAATGTCTCAACTTTTACTTGATAATCATTTTATCTCGAGTTATGAATAAGTAAGATTACAATATATGATGATAAATTATTCAAACCATTAAAAAACTGCTAGTAACAAATTCAAATTTCTATTTAACCAAGAGTCTTGCTAATAACTCTAGGAGTAAATATATCAATGGCAATAAATTAATGGAAAAATCAAATAATAAAACTATAACATATATATAATGCAATATATTTATAAAATTTAACATTTTAATTCGCTCTACACATTACCGCTAAAATCTATGTTTTTAATTGAAAAAAGTAAAACGTAGTTTTTAGCGACATGTGTAGAGTGAATTCTATTTTTCTTATAGTAACTATATTAATTATATTCATAAAAAAACTATATCCAAATTTTTAATTGCATAAAAGATTATTTTAAATTTAACTTAGTGCATGTTTGAATCTTCATCCCGCTCATGGATACATATATTGTAATCCAACTATGATTCAGTTATTAATATTCACTCTTAAATATTTCATTGACTCTAACCTATATACTTAATATTCCATGGTCCTTAATATTTAGATAAAGAACATGAGAAAAATAGCCCACTGATTAGTTGGAGGTAAATGTGATGGAGTTTGATTGAGGAGATTAAGTCATTAATTAATTTATAGATCATAATTTGATTTGTGGTGATTAATTTAGAACAATACCAATTCAAAATAGATGAGAGTTGCATAACAAGTTTCCATTTATCTATAAATATGAAAAGAAAATCTTCTTCCTTATTACATCGTCTCTAATCGTTAAAGCTATAATGTGCCCTTTCTTCCCATGTCATCTAAAACATTACGCCTTCAGACTTGGCCAATTGTTTGGTTCGATGATTTATATGACCTCTTAGATTCAATTAGAAATGAATGTGAATCAGATTGCATATTTAGGTAAGCATAATTTAAGTTTTCTAACTTTCACATTATTTGACATTTAATTTTAATGAGTTTTGTTGTTGCCAATACGGACTGGATTTATAATTTTAATTTTTTATCTGCAATCCACTTCGATTGTTAGGATATGGAATGGAAGGCTTTGGAAAGAACCAATTATTCATCAACTTATGACTCAATTTCATATCAGTTTGGTATAGTGATTCTCTTACTTCATTGAATAGTATTTACGAATTAGGTTACTTAAATTTTTTTATTTATATTATTTATTATTTATAATTTCTAATTAGAGTGTTTATGTATCATGAGTTATGTCCATTTTTGTTAATTTGGTTGAGCTTGATTCTTATAGATGAATATTTGACACAAAACTTCTTTACAAAAACTAAATGCCATTCACCATTTAACAATATTTATCTATATTATGCATCTAGCTCATTTAAGAAAGAGGTCTCCTTACACAACTTGCACATTTTGTACTAGGGTTTGTTTGCGTAATTGATTCTTTGCAAGGACCCTTTCATGACTATTTAGTCAATAATAGTATGATGAGTTTGTAACAGGTTATTAATGTGCATGACCGAGAAAGTGAGAAAAAGCGTGTTTGTAAACTCATAAAGATATTTTTATTTTGTAAATAAAAATGTTCTTTCTCCCCAATTATATAACGTCATGATTAATATAGAAATCAACCAATGAATTTTAAAAAGGAAAAAAATCATTCAAACTTCTCTACAATGAATTAAGTTTTAACATGTGGGACGGCACTTAAAATTAAATTATATTTCATTGAAATTTATTTAATTATTTTGACCATCTTAACAATAATATTTGTCAATCAGATTTGAAAGAAGTGTTGGGAATGGCTAATGAATAACCAATGAGCTTTCATCAGTGTTCGGGGTAGATGCAATGTGCGCAATGAACAACAACCCGTGAGCAGTGAACAACAACCCGTGCGCAGTGAACAACAACCCGTGCGGAGTGAACAACAACCCGAACAACAAGGAACCCGCAGTGTAGTAGCTAGTGTAGCAATGCTAAATGATGAAGAGATACACGAAAATCCCCTTGCTTGAGCAGCCGATGAAGGGGACTCACATGGACAGCTAATCGATCAACAAGGGGATTTTCGTTAACATGCATGGTCAGCTAATCGCTCAAGAAGGGGATGTACAACTAATATGGATGATACATCTTACTTCACCAATTTTTATTTTCGTTAATTATTTGTTGCAAGTACTTTTGTTAATTATATACATGTGTTACTGTGACTTGGATAGTAAGAAAAGTAATAAAGTTAGTTTAGGTTATTAATTACACATTAGCAACACTAAAATTAGTGGTGAATTTTGTAAAATATTAATAACATAAATTTTATAAAATCTGGAATTTCAAAATTCCCTAATTCGAACTTATGGTAGCATCGAAATTCAAATGATTCATTTCTTGGATTGACTTTCGTATTGATTTTTAGACTAATTTTTGGCTGACTATAAATCGATATTTAGGGAAAAAATTAGGGAATTCGTTATCATATCAATTCTTATACATTAAAATTTGAGTTGATTAATATGAGCATAAATATATGTCACTTCTTTTGTTTTGGAACAAATTGAACTATTTTCCTAATCGAACACCAAAATGAGATTTCATTATATAGATCCACTCTTGTAAGTTAGAAAACACGAGCTTACCAATTTGCGTAGGCCCAATGAAGACAATTAACCACGTTGCCAAGTTACTATTGTGGATGAACAATCTTCCATTTTCAGTTTGTAACTAGAATATTATAAATCTAGATTCCAATAGCTACCTATAACTACAACGAAGCAATCAAAATGAATATATCCAAATGAAGGCAAACCCTAATAAGAAAATAGACAACAAATCTAGCAAGGCACATAACTGAAGTCGAAAGAGGAATGGGATAAGGAGAAGCTATGTAGAGAGATACATAACCCTAAGTTTTTTTGTGGAAAGTTGCAAATTTTTAGTGCCATCTCAAATTTGTTTTCTGGTACAAGTTATCCTACTGCTAACCTTTTTTCCGAGAATATGTGAGTTGAATGTCAAGAAATAAAATGGCTTTTTGATCTAAACCTTAGAATTTATAATATGACCAAGTTGATGTGGTTGAAGTTCTAGAAATATTGGACTAACATTCATGAGTTTTTGCTATTGTTGTCGTCCTAGATCCTCAATATAAGTTATACATTGTTGAATTCTATAGATAAAAGATATGCAATTATGTTTGTTGTGTTTATCATAAGAAGATCAACAAGTGTTGATTGCTTTGGTTTGTGAGTATCAGTCAAAAAGACCTCGCTTATCAAATCGCCATACACACTCATTGGTCCCTTCCCCACTTGGTTGTCTCACACTTTGTACATGAAAAACTACGGATCAGCCTTTATCGTTAAGAGTCGAAGCTATTAATACAATAGATACTAATTGATTTAGCGAGAGAGGAGAAGAGTAGAGAGATCTTCGTGGTTTGGGAATTTAGGGATTTTGACGATTGCAGTATGACTGTCTGTCAAAATGTGAAGTGTTCCTCCACTGACTTTTCTTCAAGATCAAAACGCAGCACTTAAACTATGTGGGCTTAATGAACGGAACTGGCCCAAATAACTTATTCGTTCAGTTCAAGCTTTGGGAATGGTTCAACAGCTGCAGTTGCAGTTCTTCTTCAACCTACAGTCACACAAAGCTGATTAACACAATTTAACAAAGAAGTTGTAGGGAGAGGGACTGCAAACACGATTTTTAACGTGGTTCAACGCTAGCTAGAGCTAGGCCACGTCTCGAGGCAAGCTCGAGAGAGTCACTCGATTGATTTCAACGACAAAGCTCTAGTCCCAGAGCTTTGAATTACACCGCCTGAACACACTCAGGACTTTCACTCTTACAGGAACCTCACAGAACTCTATCCTTCTATGAGTGACACTATTTTCAGCTATACTACCACTCGTATTTGCTTCACGAAAGTTGTGTTCTGCTTTGTTCCTTTTACTATTTAAATGCTCCAATCAATCATGTAGCCGTTGCTGCAAATCCTCCTTCAACATGCATTCTTTCCATATATATGCAGGAGGAAAATCAGTGCAGCATTAATCTTGTTGTATCCCTGCACAAAAGGAAAACTTCCCTTTCTCGGAACCTGGCGTTAGTATAGTCTGTTTTATTACATCTTTCAGCAAAGAGCAGTTTGGTCATTAGTTCTTCGGAATATAGCAAAGTTGGTCACAATATTCTTAGACGAGAAATAAGGTTAAAATAGCAATCTTCTTAAGACTTCAACAATCTCCCCCTAAGCTTGATATTGCCAACCTTATTTCCGATAAACTCCCCCTTAATCCAACATTTATTAAGATCTTTATAACTCAATGAAAAATACTGCAATTTTTGTTAATCTTTAAGTGAAAGATGCAAGTGAGTTCTTCAGACTCAATTCATTACTTGTAAGAAGTTAAAGAGAAAAAGACAGACAATTTAACCAAAAGAAACAGAACCATGAAACAACAAGAACATACTGAAACAACTTATACTAATGCTGATGAACAACTTATTGAATATAAAGAGACTCAGCAGATGTAGGAAGGGAACCGAAACTTGATACTTCAAAAATCTGGATCTGGATCACTATCATAGTCAGAACAGTTCTCTAGAGCACTCTTCTTATCAACTAGTTCCAAGAGTTCTCTTTTTGTTTCTTTTGCAGTTTCAGAGGCTCCCGGGTCAAGCTCTTCTAGTTCTCAAAATCCTAGTCTCCTCGTTGGCGGAGGATTTTGAGAAGACGAGTGATTTTGTTCTTGAGAGATGCTTCTTGAAGATCCTTGTTATCGAACTCCCAGCTGCCAAACTTCCCAATCGTGTGAATGAGAAGCTCAAGTTTGTGGCCAACTTCACCAGCTGCACAACAGTATTCTGGTGGTTCTCCCCCTTTGGCAATGTCAAGCAGAAATTTGTTGGGGGCCTTCTAAGATCCAATCTTTCTCAGAATGGATTGTGGTCAAAGAGTGAAGATCTGATAGCTGCGAAGCTGCTGAGAAATATCAATGCCAAGGAAATCCAGCATGCGGGTGATAAGACCAGCAAATGGTAAATCACCAACGAAGCGAGTGGAGGTTCCAGCCTGCATTGCCCGGATGATGAGGTGTGGAAGGCTGATTGGATGTTGTGTAACACAAGCATTGTACAGTATCCATATGTCCAGTGGTGTGAGCTCATCTCTGGCGGTTGATCGAGGCAGAAAGTGGCGGGTGATCAGAAAATGAAGAACTCGCATGTGATTAGGCAGGCACATTGCAGAGATGTGGAAAGGATTGTCAAGAGGTAAGATGGCAAGATGTGATTGAAGCGCCGAGATGTGATTGAACCCATGTTCAATCATATCGTAATTATCTGCCATGATTAGACCATACAATTCCATTGGAATTATAAAAGCTAGGAACTCAGGAGAGATAGTGAACTCAATACCGTTGACTATAGTTTGAAGCCTTAGAGGATTGGATTGAGTGACTTGGAGGTTGGAATAGAATAGCCGGACAGGCTCCGGACAGTAGGATTGAGGATAGGGGGAAGCGCATTCATCCAGCCAAGGCTATTGATTAACTTCTGGACTTGAATATTATACTTGTCGAATCCTTCATAACGAAACACGTAGGTAGGAATGATATCCTTACGGCGAAAGTGATGGACATGGCGACGATAAGCTTCAGCGGATGAGTGGATGTTGCCAACATAGCGAGCAGAGTTCAGGAAAGCCGCCATATTAGTGATAGGAAAGTTGGAAGATGCAGAGAGTAGAAAATACAGGTGAGGAAAAACTGTTCGGTAAGGGGGCTATTTAAAGGGATTTTAAAGCAAAGAAAGAAAATTGAAGCATCAGTAAAAAAAGGAAACGATTGATTTTAAGACCTGTCAGAGAAGAGAATACAGAAGGACATGTTCAAGAAAGGAAACAAATCAAGAGAAAAGTGGGAAAATAAACGTTGGATATGAGAACTTGTCTTAAAGAAAAGGGAAAGAGAAGAACAGGTTCATGAAAGGAAGCGAATAATTAAGAAGGAGGGATTTGGGAATGATCAATCATTCCTAATTCTCCGATGATATAATTAAATCGATCCTCTTTTAAAGGTTTAGTGAACACATCAGCAAGTTGTTCATCTGTTTGGACAAATTGGATATCAATTACCTTAGTTTGAACAAGATCATGAAGAAAGTGATATTTGATTTCAATGTGTTTGGTACGGGAATGCTGGACTGGATTTTTGGACATATTTATAGCACTTGTATTGTCACATAACAAAGGAATCGTGGAAAGGGAAACTCCGTAATCTTCGAGCTGTGATTTTAGCCATAGTAGTTGAGTATAGGAGCTGCCCGCGGCGATGTACTCAGCTTCAGCAGTGGAGAGAGCAATGGACGTTTGCTTTTTACTAGACCAAGATACTAGGGAGCGTCCTAGGAAATGACAGCCACCATATGTACTTTTTCTATCAATAAGACTCCCAGCAAAGTCAGCATCACTATAACCAATAAGTTGGGAATCTGAAGAAGAGGGATACCAAATACCTAGAGTAGAGGTTCCCTTTAGATAACGAAAAATCCGTTTTACAGCTGAGAGGTGGGACTGTTTAGGATTTGCTTGGAAACGAGCGCACAGACAGACACTATATAGTATATCTGGTCTGCTAGATGTAAGATATAGTAAGGACCCTATCATTCCTCGAAACTTAGTGTTATCAACGCTAATATCGGACAGATTCCGTTTCAAGTTTTGTGGTTGTGGCCATAGGAGTACTGGCAGGTTTCATATTGGTAAATTCAATTTTTTCGAGGAGGGACTTGATATATTTCGTTTGATGTATGAAAATGCCTTGACGACATTGGTGCACTTGAAGACCAAGGAAAAATTGTAGTTGCCCCATCATACTCATTTCAAAGGAGTTTGTCATGGCAGAACAGAAATCTGAACAAAAGGCTTTGTTTGTGGAGCCAAAAATAATGTCATCGACATAGATTTGGAATAGGAGAAGGTCAGTCTTTGTTCGTTTGATAAAGAGTGTTGTGTCAACTTGTCCACGACAGAAACCATCAGAAATAAGAAACGGTGTCAGTCTTTCATACCAAGCTCTTCGAGCTTATTTAAGACCGTACAGAGCCCTTTTTAGACGAAAAACATTATTAGGATGGTGTGAATCCTCAAAGCCCGGAGGTTGAGCAACATAGACCTCTTCTTTGATAAAACCATTTAGGAACGCACTCTTAACATCCATTTGAAACAGAATAAAGTGATTCTGACTTGCAAAGGCACAGAGAAGTCGAATTGCCTCCATTCAAGCAACTGGAGCAAAGGTTTCGTCATAGTCGATTCCTTCTTCTTGATTATATCCTTGTGCAACAAGGCGAGCCTTGTTGCGAATCACAATTCCTTGATCATTAGTTTTGTTTTGATAAACCCATTTTGTTCCAATGATAGATTTGTTTGACGGACAAGGGACCAAATCCCAAACTTGAGAGCGTTGGAATTGATTTAGTTCCTCTTGCATTGCAATGATCCAGTTCTCATCTTTGAGTGCTTCCTTTGTGTTTTTAGGTTCTGTTAAAGAGATCATAGCTTGTTCATTGAAGAGTGAACGTTTCGACCTGGTTATTAATTTAGCCGAAGGACTTCCAATGACAAGAGAGGGTGGATGTCGTTTTTGTATATGTGGAGGAGCTTGAGGACCACAGTCAACAGGGATTGTTATATTAGGCTGAGTGGATGAAGTATCCGCAGAAGAGGAGGAGTTGGAGTCAGAGGTATGGAGAAGAGGATCATTTGCTAGAGGAGAAGGAGATGTAGGAACAGGAGAAGAAATGAGAGGTGTTGAGGAAGGTAGGAAATCTATTTTTTCCTCGTCAGAAACTGAAGTAGGTATAGATTTATCATCAAAGACGATATGAACTGATTCCTCAACCTTAAGAGATGCTTTGTTAAAGATACGAAATGCTTTACTGTGAGCAGAGTATCCAAGGAAGATAGCCTCCGAAGATTTAGGATCAAATTTTCCAAGATTATCCTTGGTGTTTAACACAAAGCACCTACATCCAAACAGATGAAAGTAGCTAAGATTTGGAGAACATTGTTTTAGCAGCTCGTAAGGTGTTTTATTTAGAATTTTGCGAATCAAGGTTCGGTTCAAGATGTAGCAAGCAGTAGCTACAGCTTCTGCCCAAAATTTTTTAGGAGTGTCATGGTCTAACAACATTGTTCTAGCTAAGTCAAGAAGAGCACGATTTTTCCTTTCAACTACTCCATTTTGCTGGGGAGTTCTTGGAGCAGAGAAAGTATGACTAATGCCCTTTCTTGGTAGAAAGCAGAGAATTCATCAGAAGTGAACTCACCACCGTGATCACTTCTGACTGGGGAAACCTTGAAAGGAAAAGAGGATTCAATTGACAGAACGAAATTTTTGAAGAGAGAAAAACTTTTACTTTTTCTACTTAGGAATAAAACCCAAGTAAATCTTGAATAATCATCGACAAGCACAAAAGCAAAGTTCTTTCCTCCTAGACTTGATATATTTGTTGGTCCAAAGAGATCAATATGTAAAAGTTGCAGTGGTTTAGTGGTAGAGATGAGAGAAGTAGATTTAAAGGAAGATTTAGTTTGTTTGCCTCTGACACAAGAAGAACAGAAGAAGTCTTTTGTAGAACTTAGAGACGGAAGTCCTCTAACTAAGTTAGATGAGCTAAGTTTAGCCATCCTAGAATTGCTAATGTGTCATAACTTCCTATGCCAGATAGATTGAGAAGTAGGATCTACAGCAGTAAAGCATCTTTCTATAAATGAACTTGCATCAGTTAGATTAATTATGTAAATATTGTCTTGACGTTTACCACTGAAAAGAAGTTGGTTATCTGAAATTCTAATAATTTTACAGCACGTAGGTTCAAAGATGACCTTATTTAGATTCCCACACAAGTGACTGATAGATAGCAAATTATGGTTAAGATTTTGAACTAGCAGAACATTATTAAACACAGGATTAGGAGCCGAACCTATGGATCCTTGACCAAGGATCCTACCCTTCTTATTGTCTCCAAAAGTAACTTTGCACCCCTTTTTAACTCCAATGATGAGAACAGTCTATCATCTCCAGTCATGTGGTGTGAGCACCCACTGTCCAGATACCACTCATTGTTCAGTGGTTGAAGTTTCTACACAATCACATTTGGTTAAATTTTTAGGAACCCAGATTTTCTTGGGTACCTTTCTTTTCGACATATAGTTAAAAGTGCAGTAAGAGGTAGAATGTTCATATGACTGACAAAAGAAACACCTGCTACCTAGATCATTATATCTGTAATTTGTATGTTTGGCTTGATAATAACTTCTAGTAATATAGTGAGCATTTTTATCTAAGACAGTGTATGTCTGCTTCTTATGAACGTCGTCCTTTTTTCGTATATTAACATAGTATAGCCTTTCCTCCAGTATACTAACTTGTTTTTTTTTTAGATTTTCATTTTTAATATGATGCTTTTTACTCAAATTATCAAGTTTCAAGTACAAGTCTTGATTGGTTGATTCAAGTTTATTTATCATTTCCATGCTTTCCGTCTTGGCTACATTATACTTTTTCTTAAGTTGTTTATACTTAGTTTTGATATTATGCATATAATCGGATAAGTCAACAAAGGCAGAAATAATGTCATCCCTAGTCATATCAGGAAAGTCAGAATCATTTACCTCATTATTAGATGAACTATCTCTAGTGTTTTCATCAAGATCTGTATGGGCCATATAGGCTTGCTCTTCTTCTTCTGATTCGGAGTCACTCAGGTGAATTTCATGGCTTTATCTCGATGTTGACTCCTGTTAGGACACTCATAACTAATATGGCCAGGTCGACCACATCTAAAGCAAGTAATCACATCTTTTTCATCATTTTTAGTATCTTTTTTAGATTTTGAGCCAAATTTTCTGGAGCTCTGTCCATTCTTCAGTTTTTCTCTATTTCTATTATGCTTATGTTTTAAGAATTGCCTGAATTTTTTAGTCATAAGAGCTATTTCAGTCTCAGAATCAGAGCTGTCATCTTCATCAATCGATTCATCTTTATGACTAGCTTTAAGTGTTATGCTTCTTTTAGATTTTAAGTCTTCATTAAACTCCGGTTGTTTTAAAACAAATTCATGAGCAATTAGTGAACCTATTAATTCTTTTAGACTCAAGGTTTCAAGATTTTTGGACTCTTCTATAGCAGTTTTCTTAGGCATCCATTCTTTGGTTAAAGATCTAAGAATTTTTGATAACTAATTCAGCTTTAGTTATAACCTTACCTAGGGATTTTAGGTTGCTTACAATATGACTGAGTCTATCGCACTTTTTCTTTATAGATTCATCAGGATTCATCCTAAACATTTCATATTCATGAATAAGCAAATTTATTTTAGTTTCTTTAACCCTAGAGGTTCCTTCATGAGTAGTTTCAAGCATTTTCCAAATTCCATTTGCAGTATCACAGCTACTGATTCTATTATATTCATCTCTGCATAAGGCTCCATAAAAAACGTTCATAGCTTTAACATTATTTTGTGCTTTGTTTTTCTTTTCTTCATTCCATGTTTCATAGTCTCCAGTTAGATCTACTCCACCTTTATCAACAATTCTCCATATATTAAAATCCATACCTTGAAAGAAGACTTTCATGCGATTTTTCCAAGCTTGATAGTTCGTACCGTCAAACTAGGGTGGCATGTTGTGAGACATGCCTTCAGCTCCTAGGAGCTGTCCTTGTTCGACGTCCATGTCTTCAGATCCTTTCTTCCGGTGAGAGTTACTCCAATCGGAAGCCTGCTCTGATACCAATTGAAAAACTACGGATCAGCCTTTATCGTTAAGAGTCGAAGCTATTAATACAATAGATACTAATTGATTTAGCGAGAGAGGAGAAGAGTAGAGAGATCTTTGTGGGTTGGGAATCACTACAACATAACATGGCTACGGAGGCAGATACATAGAGGCACATAGAATATTTGCCTCTAAACATACTTTTAAAGAACAAATACTATATGTGCCTCTATAGATGCAAATATGCCTCTAATTGTATTTTATTTATTTATTTTAATATTAATAAATAATTTTTATAGTTTTAGAGGCAAATAATTTATAATTGCCTCTATAAGTCATACGATTACATCTTTTAGAGGCAGATAATTTATAACTGCCTCTATAAGTTATCTGAAGAACTCTTTTAGAGGCAGTAATTTATAACTGCCTCTATAAGTTTTTTGTC
The DNA here is from genome assembly GCA_034768395.1 of Linum lewisii. NCBI lineage: Eukaryota > Viridiplantae > Streptophyta > Magnoliopsida > Malpighiales > Linaceae > Linum > Linum lewisii. The sequence continues at coordinate 61,954,878 of CM068299.1, forward strand.
TTATACAAAAAAACTCTTTTTGAGGCAGATAATTTATAACTGCCTCTATAAGTTTTTTGTCTTATACAAAAAAACTCTTTTTTGAGGCAGATAATTTATAACTGCCTCTATAGGTTGTATGATTAAATTTTGTAAAGGTGTCCTTTTACAAATGACCAGGGCCGTCCCGTGAATTTCGGAGGCCCTGTTCGAAATTTATTATGTGGCCCTATAAAATGATCATTTAAACCCAAATTATTTGGGTTACCCTAACTTGACTTGTTTGAGCGGGTATACTGATTGGTTTGGGACAATAATAATACCAATTTATGATGATATACATGTCCAACCTTGTGCCCACCTTGACTTACCCAATGTCATTCCAAGACTATATAAATTTTATTATCAACTAAAAAAATTGAAAAGTAAAATAATATATGAAGTATAACTTAATATCATATCATATTTAATAATAAATTTAGAGAAAACAATGATAGTAAAAATAGAAAGATCACTTCAAAAAGACAAACAGTGTTGAATAGAACAAAAAAATTAGTTTGATTTTGTCAAAGATGAGAATTGAACCCATGACCACCTAGAATAAAATAAAGAGTTAGGCCACTAGACCACATCTACATTTATGTTTATGTTTTGCACAGTTTATTTATAATATATATTTTAGGTGTTTTTACTTAACCCGAGAATTTTGAGGCCCCGATATTTTGAGGCCCTGTGCCGGAGGGCCGGCCAGCACACCCTCAGGGTCGGCCCTGCAAATGACACCTTTTGCATGTCGCCGTTTGTGGGTTATAGCCATCCGATTTGGCTAGATGAGACTTTGTTGGAGTGTTGTTTGATTTCTCATGAAAGTTGATGAATAAGATTTCGATTACTTTCAAAAAAAATTGTAAAGGTAGATAACTTGTAAACTTTGTACTATTTTGTGTAGATAAATATTAGATACTATATAATTAATTATATATATAATAACGCTAACGATTTTCTTTTCTAATAATGAGTAGAAAAAATTTCATTTTTTCAATTTTCATTTCTTTTTCTTTGCATAGTTTCTTCGTATCATTGAGTTTTGAGTTTATATTTAAAAACTACGCAGAAAATATTAGTAAGTACTCTTGAGCCAAGTGGTAAGAACTAAGAACTTAGCAAATTTCCTTGAACCACCCGGGTTCAAACCCCGTATATAGCAAAAGAGTATAAAATAATATATGTAAATAGTGGAAGAGTCCAATAAAGAAAACATCTGGGTATGAGTAAATTCTTTTTAAAAGCAAATATATCAACAAAAATAAGTGCCTCTAAAAGGTGGCTAAGATGACAGATAAGTAGCTGTTTAAAGACGTAATTACCAACAATTATATCTACCACTAATTCTTCCATTAGTGGCAAATAATATGTGCCACCGTATTTGCCTCAAAAGACCTTTAGCGACAGGAGCGTTGGTGGCACTTAAGCTATCTGCCTCTAAAACTCTATAGAGGCAGAAAAATGACTTTTAGAGGCAGATACGGTGAGCCTCCGTAGCCTGGTTTTGTTGTAGTGAATTTAGGGATTTTGACGATTGTAGTATGACTGTCTGTCAAAATGTGAAGTGTTCCTCCACTGACTTTTCTTCAAGATCAAAATGCAGCACTTAAACTATGTGGGCTTAATGAACGGAACTGGCCCAAATAACTTATTCGTTCAGTTCAAGCTTTGGGAATGGTTCAACAGCTGCAGTTGCAGTTCTTCTTCAACCTACAGTCACACAAAGCTGATTAACACAATTTAACAAAGAAGTTGTAGGGAGAGGGACTGCAAGCACGATTTTTAACGTGGTTCAACGCTAGCCAGAGCTAGGTCTACATCCACGTTTTGAGGCAAGCTCGAGAGAGTCACTTGATTGATTTCAACGACAAAGCTCTAGTCCCAGAGCTTTGAATTACACTGCCTGAACACACTCAGGACTTTCACTGTTACAAGAACCTCACAGAACTCTATCCTTCTATGAATGACACCACTTTCAGCTATACTACCACTCGTATTTTCTTCACGAAAGTTGTGTTCTACTTTGTTCCTTTTACTATTTAAATGCTCCAATCAATCATGTAGCCGTTGTTGCAAATCCTCCTTCAGCATGCATTCTTTCCATATATGTAGGAGGAAAATCAGTGCAGCATTAATCTTGCTGTATCCCTGCACAAAAGGAAAACTTCCCTTTCTCGGAACCTGGCGTTAGTATAGTCTGTTTTATTACATCTTTAAGCAAAGAGTAGTTTGGTCATTAGTTCTTTGGAATATAGCAAAGTTGGTCACAGTATTCTTAGACCGAAAATAAGGTTAAAATAGCAATCTTCTTAATACTTCAACAGTACATTTCTTGCAGTTTGTACATGGTGCAACTTTTTCACAAGTGCAAACCAAACATTAATACATGAAAAAAAGTTTATATTTTTTTGCAACTTACCTACTAGAATATTTTCAATGTTGACTAAAGAAGACCTACTCCAGAAAAAGGTGTTTCAACACTCAAACTCATATTCATGGTCTGATTATCGGATATTGAAAAACAGAGATTATGATCATTCCGAAAAATAAAGTAATACAATTTAGTATGGAACAAATAAAAATTGTACATAAGTAGATGCAGAGTATCAGAACTAACATTTTTTGTTGAACAGGGTATTGGATCAGAGCACATCGGCGTCGAAATTTGTTGATTAATCGATAAGTCCGCCGAAAACTTGTTTGAATCTCTCTGACTGAATCTCGTCGGCGTCTTCATTGAAGCTTAATCGCGATGATTTCTCCAAGTTCGGCTCAGCTCAATTTTCGGGGGATTGAATGATTTTCAATTAGGAGAAGAAAGTGGATAAAATGCGGCCCATGCCCTCATAGTGTTACCAAAATGCACGATATGCCATCATAGTTAAGATTCTGCATCGCGTGCCATTATAGTAACTTTTAGGTGCATCGCGTGCCATTATAGTAAATTTTAGGTGCACTTACCGAATTTTGCAGGTTTCTCAAATTCTAGCAGGTCACAAGTTGATGATGTGGCTGTAAGAAAATGTAATAATGATATTTATTATAATATTTTAATTTTTCAGGTGACAATTATTATTGTAAAATACTTTAATATGTTAAATAAGAATTTGAATGTAAATAATATTATGGTGAACACTCTGGTGCACCCAACTAGGTGGGTGCACTAAGTGCACCCGCTTACGTGTCGCGATCTCATCCATCCGTTCAATCAACGGATCTCAAGCCTTTGAATGAAATAGGATTAAATTAATTAGTTTTATTATTATTCTATTCCACACAGGACATGTTACATTTAAGTACCTATTATTACATGTAATATGTTTTGTGTAAAATAGAATAATAATAAAACTAATTAATTTAATCATATTTATATTCAAAGGCTCGAGATCCGTTGATTGAACGGACGGATGAGATCACGACACGCAAGCGGGTGCACAGTGCACCCACCTAGCTGGGTGCACCGGAGTGTTTTCCATAATATATTTACTTTAATATTTTAATTTTTCCAGGTGATAATTATTTTTGTAAAATACTTTAATATGTTACATTTTGTGAAAAAAAGCACCTATATTTAGAATAGGTCAAACAGATTTATCATCCCATTTCGGTCGATTTAAGAAAAGGAGAAAGAACTGATGCCTCTAGAAATCATGATGTCTTTCTATGAGATGAAAAAACATATATCAAGGTACTTCTATCAATGATTTCACGGGATTCAACTAAGTGTCTTGATCATTACAAAATTTTATTCAAAATTTAACATATTAAAGTATTTACAAAAGTAATTGTCAGTGAAAAAATAAATGTTAAAATAAATAATATTATTACATTCATAAATTTTTTAAAAATTTAACATATTAAAGTATTTTACAATAATAATTGTCACCTGGAAAAATCAAAATGTTACAATAAATATCATATAATTTTAAGCCATTCATAATTTAACTCTGAATTTAACCATAATTCATAATATAAGTTACAATAATGATTGCATCTAAATGTCTAATAATGTTTAATAAATGACAATTTATTTTTAACCACTCCATGTATGATTTTGTCTTAATCTAAGCTGCCGATGCCCCGATGCATGCATCCAATTACAATATACAATTTTATTGTAAACTAGCTTTTTGCCCGCCCGTTGGCGGACTTGAGCAAAACAACATTTTCATTTTCTCCCTATTCATAATTTATACCACTTGATCTCAATGTTCTTTACTTCGTTAAATTCACATAATACATAAACACTATTGTGTTAACTCTAAGTAATACTCAATATATCTAACCATTCAAATTAAACCTATTGCGTAAGTCACCAGTCATTCATTGTAAGAATGGTTTGTTATGTGATTAGTTCTAGATAGAAAGTTTTCTTAAAAAATCAGTAGAATAGAATTTAAATCAAAGGGGAAATATAAATTTTTAATAAAGAAATAATGTTACTAAGAAATATATATTGCAAAATATGGGATAATACTTTCACTATTTTAGCATTATCTGCAAGTGTGTTATGCAAGATGGTTATCCCAATCATGTTCTATAAAGTAATGTAACATCACACCGATCATATTCTATAATATAATGTAACATTATAATAAAATTTTATGTCATTACATTAATGAATTTGAAATCATAATTATGTAACAAAGACGACGACGTTGATACATAATATAAATATCATATATGGGGTTCATGCATGGTATGCCAACATTGTCTCTATTAATGTATATTGAGAATAGATTCATGCATGTGCAATTTGTAAATGTTCTTTAATCTCAATTTGATAGACATCAAACTACGTTTGCATTTCCTACACATGTGTACATAATTATAAGAATCAATAGAATATGATTAAAATTAAGGAAAAACTATTTATGGTAAAGAAATAATGTTATTAAGAAATATGTCTTGCGGATATGAGATAATACTTTCACTATTTTGACATGATCTGCAATTGTATCATGTGATATAGTTATTCCCAATAATGTTCTATAATATAATGAAAATTATAATAAAAGTATATGTCATAGCGTTAGTGAATATGAAAGCCTAATTATGTAAGAAAGATGGTGACATTGATACACAATATAACTATCATACATGGAGGTTCACGTGTGGTATGCCTTGGTTGAAAATAGATTCATGCACTTGTAGTTTGTGAACGTTCATTGATCTCAATTTGGTGAGAAGTCAAATTATTTTTTGATCTTTTTACACATATGTGTACATAATAATAAGAATACATATGTGTATGTCAATTTATTTATTAATAATACTTAATTGATATTTTTATACTTCTAAGATAATAATTCATATTCATATTATAGGAATGACATTTTTCATATATTTAATTTATATTATTCATATTATTTTATCCTTAAGATAATATAATATTAATCAAATATGCATTACGTTGTGATAATATTTAATAATATAATAATGGGTTAATACACCATTTTTTCCCTGTACTATGCAAAGTTAACAAACATGCCCCTTTACTATTTTTTAAATGATTTAACACCCTCTACTTTGAAAAGTTTAACAAATATGCCCCTACATTTATCTTTTCATCTATTTTTCGTCTAATAAGTTGATTATACGTGCTATGTCATATTATTTATATACAACATCACTGATCGGGATGTCCACAAGGTGAAAATATTTAAATTAAAAAGAAAAGAAAAGGGAAAAGCATTAGAATCACTATTATGTACAAATGTATTTTTGTGGTATTACTTTTTCTTTTTCTTTCTAATTTACATAATTTTGGATTGTTAACATTCCAATCAACGATAAGGTGTACAAATAATATGAAGTAGCACATATAATCAACTCATTAAACGATAAATAGATGAAAAGATAAATGTAGGGGCATATTTGTTAAACTTTTCAAAGTAGAGGATGTTAAATCAGTTAAAAAATAGTAAAGGGCATGTTTGTTAACTTTGCATAGGGGCAAAAAGGTGTATTAACCCTATAATAATTAAAATTTTATAAAAGAGAGTCGTAAACAAAAAAAAAAGTACATTTTTGGGATAATTTCAATAAAAAGGTCAATGTTAATAAATAGAACACTCACTAATCCACCAATGTTTGTAGACAAAACGTAGGGTAATTTGACTTAAAGATTGTAAAATTTTACCTTGTGGCTGAGTTTGATTGAGGAGATTAAGTCATTAATTAATTTATAGATCATAATTTGATTTGTGGTGATTAATTTAGAACAATACCAATTCAAAATAGATGAGAGTTGCATAACAAGTTTCCATTTATCTATAAATATGAAAAGAAAATCTTCTTCCTTATTACACTGTCTCTAATCGTTAAAGCTATAATGTGCCCTTTCTTCCCATGTCATCTAAAACATTACGCCTTCAGACTTGGCCAATTGTTTGGTTCGATGATTTATATGACCTCTTAGATTCAATCAGAAATGAATGTGAATCGGATTGCATATTTAGGTAAGCATAATTTAAGTTTTCTAGCTTTCACATTATTTGACATTTTAATTTTAATGAAGTTTTGTTGTTACCAATACGGACTGAATTCATAATTTTAATTTTTTATCTGCAATCCATTTCGATTGTTAGGATATGGAATGGAAGGCTTTGGAAAGAACCAATTATTCATCGACTTATGACTCAATTTCATATCAATTTGGTATAATGATTCTCTTACTTCATTGAATAGTATTTACGAAATTAGGTTACTTATATTATTTATAATTTCTAATTAGAGTGTTTATGTATCATGAGTTATGTCCATTTTTGTTAATTTGGTTGAGCTTGATTCTTGTAGATGAATATTTGACACAAAACTTCTTTACAAAAACTAAATGTCATTCACCCTTTAACAATATTTATCTATATTATGCATCTAGCTCATTTAAGAAAGAGGTCTCCTTACACAACTTGCACATTTTGTACTAGGGTTTGTTTGCGTAATTGATTCTTTGCAAGGACCCTTTCATGACTATTTAGTCAATAATAGTATGATGAGTTTGTAACAAGTTATTAATGTGCATGATCGAGAAAGTGAGAAAAGTGTGTTTGTAAACTCATAAAGATATTTTTATTTGTAAATAAAAATGTTCTTTCTCCCCAATTATATAACGTCATGATTAATATAGAAATCAACCAATGAATTTTAAAAAGGAAAAAAAAATCATTCAAACTTCTCTACAATGAATTAAGTTTTAACATGTGGGACGGCACTTAAAATTAAATTATATTTCATTGAAATTTATTTAATTATTTTGACCATCTTAACCATAATATTTGTCAATCAGATTTGAAAGAAGTGTTGGGAATGGCTAATGAATAACCAATGAGCTTTCATCAGTGTTCGGGGTAGATGCAATGTGCGCAGTGAACAACAACCCGTGCGCAGTGAACGCAGTGAACAACAACCCGTGCGCAGTGAACAACAACCCAGACAACAAGGAACCCGCGGTGTAGTAGCTAGTGTAGCAATGCTAAATGATGAAGAGATACACGAAAATCCCCTTGCTTGAGTAGTCGATGAAGGGGACTCACATGGACAGCTAATTGATCAACAAGGGGATTTTCGTCAACATGCATGGTCAGCTAATCGCTCAAGAAGGGGATGTACAACTAATATGGATGATACATCTTACTTCACCAATTTTTGTTTTCGTTAATTATTTGTTGCAAGTACTTTTGTTAATTATATACATGTGTTACTGTGACTTGGATAGTAAGAAAAGTAATAAAGTTAGTTTAGGTTATTAATTACACATTAGCAACACTAACATTATGTAACACCCCAACCAGACAGAACATAATCAAATACAGCGGAACACTAACAAGGGTGTTACGATGCACGAATATCACAAGAAACTGATTTTTCGTCATAACTCAAGTAAATCTCTTTAAGAGTTTTAAAACAACTCGTAATGGTCTGAAAACTCATGTCTTCATTTAATCATGGTCCAACAGAAGTTCCTCATGAACTCATAACAGAGGAGGAGTCACATGCTCCACAGATACCACAAGCGTTTCACAGGAGTCACATGCTCCACAGATACTACAAGCGTTTCACTTCTTCCATACAGTCCAACAAGCATTTCTCATATACTTAGTCACACTGACATCATATGGTACCGAACAGGTTACAGAACATAGACATATACACAATATGTGACTAACCATGACATATGCATATGACAAGGTAGTATATCTCAAAACGTGTGAAAACTCAAAATCAGAGAACGAGGATCAAGACACATTCTTCCGATTCTACCTGGTCTCATCACCACGCTTGCCAACCCAAATAGCTCTCCTTGGTGGCATGTAGCTCTTGTAGAATCAAGTGTACACCTGCACAGACTACTGACGGTCTGGGGGAAACAAATAAGGGTCAGTGCTACTTCACTGAGTGAGAGCCGCCCTGGGTCATACTAAGGTGCAAGCAAGTCACATAACAAGTATGGCAACATGTATCACATAAGGTCACCCTGTAAACCTAACTTGTTAGCTCATATTTTAATTGGGATCCCGGCTCACGTATGCTGGTAGACTCCCGGGCAGAATAGGCAGTACCCAACCGGTACTTCATAAACATACAGCTCTCCGCGGTAAGAGCCTCGAAAAACCGTTCAGTCATTAGGCTCAACCGTCCTAATGACCTACTCCTAGCAGAATTGACCGTACATGGTTTTCTGCAACATAACACATGTAGTCTCCAGTATACGGGCCCTATCTACGTGATCAAGCAGTTCCAGATTATTCTCCTTGAAACATCAATCTAGGTGAGTTGTTATCCCAATCAGATCACAACAGAACACGAATATCATATCAGGTATAATATCAAGTAAGCAGAACGAGTACAATAACAGATTCATGTATACATATTAATAGCAACAATTCACGTACGGCCCTAGGGTTGTAGGCCACTATCCTAGCATGCATATAATCCTTAATAATAAATAGACACATAAAGGAACGATTAACCCGGTAGGATACGCAGGAGACCCTCACCTTAGCCTAAATTCAGCCCCTGAATTCTATCCTAAAACGTCCGTCTCGTCATCCTGATTCTACAGGTTTTGACGACTCGTCAAACGGAGCTCTAACGAGTGAGTTATGGCCGAATCTCCGAATCAACATTTTTTTGCCCTGCCAAACAGCACCTTAGTGACGAACTTCTAACAAGGACCACAAACTTTCAGAAATTACCAGAGAGTCATTAACTTCCAATAATTGCAAAATGGCCGCGGAACTCCCAATAAATGCTGCCAAGGTCCTTCTTCTTCCCCTATTCATCCTTGGCCGCCGGCGAGCTTCAGCTGCCGTCGACAAATCCTCTACTGTCTCCCAACTTCTTGGAGTTCTCGGTCTTTGACCCGGATCATCCCTTGACCTTCTTCTCTCTCCTTAATTTCGACCGTTCGAACCCATCGGTCAAAGGCCGAGCTTCTTCGATTCATCCTCGACTTCCGTGTAAGACATCCGCTGCTACGAAACCACAGCCCCACCGATCTCGTTTCCTGTGCAACCCCCGTAGCCGCCAGGTCTCTCTCCCCCTTTCTTTTTTTTCTATTTTCCCGTTCTTTCCTCCCTTTCTTCTTTCTTTCTTTCTTTCTTTCTTTCTTTCTTTCTTTCTTTCTTTCCTTCTTTCTTTCTTTTCCACTTGCAGAACACACCCCCCGCAATTTAAAATTTAAGATTTTACTATTCACAATCGTCAAATTTAGACTTTTAAGATTTCACTGTTCACAGGTGTCAAATTTAGACTTTTAAGGTTTTACTATTCACATGTGTCAAATTTAGACTTTAATACTTTCGGTACGGTCGGGATGGGATGTTACAACTCCTCCCCTCTTAAAAGATTTCGTCCTCGAAATCTAAATTCCAATGTTCACCTTTAACAGTTTCATCACCAAGCTAACTATTTGTTGTTCTAGCACATAAGTGATTTCAATCTGCTAAGTAACCATCCACCAGATCAGGGTACTTCTCTCTCATTCTCATTTCTGTCTCCCACGTAGCAGACTCACTTTCATGATTTCTCCACACAACCTTCAACATTGGAATTTGCTTACTTCTCAAAGTTCGAACTTGCGAGTCCACAATCTGAAACTGATAACTCAAATCCTCTTTCAGTTCTACCCCATCAGGTTTGTTGACATGGGTAGGATCCACATGGTACTTCTTCAGCATACTCATATGAAACACATTATGATTTATGTCTAGGTCGCTAGACAAAGCTAGAACGTAAGCCACTGGTCCTGCTTTGCCAATGATATCGTACGGTTCAATATACCTTGGAGCTAACTTCCCTTTCTTGCCAAATCTCATTACACCTTTCCGAGGAGATACCTTAAGAATGACCTTTTCACCAATCTCTTAACTTACATCTCGAGCTCGACCGTCTGCATACTGCTTCTGACAATCTTGAGCCACTCTGAGTCTTTCACGAATAATTTTCACTTTGTCAAATGTTTCTTGGACCAATCCCAGAGCAATTTACCACGAGGAAAACTTAATTTTCTATTTGAGAAAACTAAAAGGGAAGGTGCTATCATTGAGCCTTGCCCACTTGGGAGTGTCGGCAAGTACGGTAAACGAGTGTGTATTACAAGATCGTCTTAAATTCGTTAGTTAAAGTATTGATACAATCTATTGGCATCTCTTGGTTCACTTGTCATCTGCAGGGATTCTGAGAAACAGAATTCTTACCAACTAGCCCGCGATTAAAGAACGTATGCACCGTCTGAGACCATACATGCTCATGTCCCAGACAGAAATCACAAAAAAAAATTAAGGATACAATCACGAATTTGAGGAAATACTAAGGCATGCGGGATGGGATTTCTATTTGCCTCCGCCGAACTGTTCCTTCGGGAGGATATTCTTGACGCCTTCGCCGGTCTATATGTTTGCATATTTTCAGGATGAAGGTGATAGCCACGAAGAGAAGAATGACTATCAGGAGGATGAAATTTATCCCACACAAAGTTTCCGTTTCATCAGAGCTAGCCATCTTTCTTTAGAGAATGACTTAAAGGAAGGCATCAATTTAAATGCGCAAAGGTCACGGTTAGCTTGTCAAGAAGCCGCCGTTCGGACTCGAAAGTCAAAAGTAAAAAGGGTGATATGACAACACCATTTAGCGGTGCCTCAAAAGTAGCGCCGATGCGGTGGACGATTTCTAGCCGCCCACGTGTCTCCGCCGAAAACGAGATATTTCTCAGCCGTCCATGTGTCCTTGCCGAAAGCGAGAGGTTTACGTAGATCTTGGATCAATGTTTCCTTCGCTTGAGTATTTATCACGGATGAAGGTCGGTTCCGAGTGTCATCCGCATCGTGCTTTGAGGGGATTTCATCGATACTTGCGGGAGGTTCGAATGGAAGGTAAAAATGCAGGAGCGACTCCATTTCTCAACCTTTTTTCCACATCCGAGAGTCCACCAGTCCCTTCTGGTAATCCTTTCTTGACCGATTTCTGTCCCTTTTGCAATTCTGTTAAAATGGAATGGACACTAGATAGTAGCTGCCCTAATCACATGACTCCGAGTGAAAACTCCTTCGTTTCACTCGATCGTAGCTTTAACCAACTCGTTTCCTTTGGAAAGGGTTCCCAGGCAAAGTCCAAAGGGAAGGGTTCCATCAGATTGGGTCCCTTAATCATATCGGACGTGTTACTGATGCCTAACTTGATCGGTAGTTTCATTAGCATGAGCCAGCTTATGGAACTGAATTTTGCCTTCCTTTTTAAGGGAGGGTTGATGACGTTAGATTTACCGCGTTTATCTCGCCACATTTGAACGACATTCCCCTTATTTGACTTCGAATTGTGATGAACTTGAATGACTTTTATGAAAAATATGTTTTATCTCCCGTTGGCCCTCTTTTGGGCAATTTGATGTTGTTTCGAGTTGTTTTTGTTGAGATTTCAGGTTACCACGTTGTGGATAACTTTTCTACGAGCTCGGCACTTCAAACGGGGATCAATTTGGAGTTCAAACGGAGCGGGAATCATCAAAAGAGCTGAAGGTCATTTCCAGGGGCAAAAGTGCGCCTAAATCCATGAAAAGTGCGCCGGCGCACTTTTCTGGTGCTGCCAGGCGCACTTTATTTTTGGCGTCCTGTAAATTTTCCATCGGCCACAAAAAGTGCGCCATTTTCATGGAAAAGTGCGCCGGCGCACTTTTTAAGTGCCGCCGGGCGCACTTTTTCCCAGGACGGATTTCGGAGAGTAAAACAGGGTTTTCAAGGGAGAAACAGAAAAAACTTCATTCTTCATTCTAATTTCGACGAACCAGACACTCTCGGAGGAGGATATTGAAGCTTTGAAGTGACGATTAAGCGAGGAGAAGCGAGGATTAGCCCAGGAGTTTCTAGGATTCGACAGGATTAGGTTTACTCGGAGTAAGATGTCTTCTTCTCCAATTCTCTTCTTCTTTGTTTCTGCGATTTCTTCTGTAGCGATGTCGAGCTAAACTCTTTAGTTTGTTCAGATTAGATGAAACTCTAGTGAGATTTTGTATGGATGATGTCGGGTTTCTAACCCGTTAATGTTAATTGAAGTTTATTCAGACATGTGATGAGTTTTCTCTTAAACCCTAATTTGAAGCTCTAAGAATCCGTTGATTGACCATATCGTAGGATTTTGTTTCATCTTTGATTTGCGGTTCTGACCATGGACGTAGATCATTCTAGAGTTTAGGAGGTCTTAGGGTTGCCGGTGTCTTGACCATAGGGCCGGTGAAACTAATCTCTTTACATATCTTTGTGGCATTTCACTGTTCTTGTGCGTTCTTGAGGATTTGCGAGTTATCTTGACCATAGGAACTTGTAGGTTTGATAGGATGGTTTCTCTGCGTCCTGACCATGGAGTAGAGATTACCCAAGGAAGTGTCGAGTCATCAAGTCTGATAAACTGAAATTGCATTGCATCATCCGTCTTAATCGAGCTAGAGCGGATTCGAGTCTGGACAAACGCCTTAGTCTATATTCAAATCTCCAATCTGCTTCACTTGTTTGCTTGTTCAATTTGCATTCTTAGTTTACTTAGTTCATTTTTAAACCATTTCAAACCCAGCACGAAAACCCGAATTGCTTATTCCACAACTGTTGAGTAATAGAAAAAGAAAGACCCTAGGGAAAAACGATCTCTTTGGAGAAATCCATTGAGTTAAAACTAGTGTGCATTAATTTGCGCATCAAGTTTTTGGCGCCGTTGCCGGGGACTTTTCTTTTTCTAGGAAAGGCATTGTGCGTTTAAGCTTTTCATTCACTCTTTTATCATCTCTTTTCTCCCCATCTTTTTCATGATTTACTTGGGTAGTGCTCTTGTGTTTTGAGATGCAGGACTACAGGTTCGATAACAACCAAGGATGGTACAATAATGGAATGCCACTTAATGATTACAACCAAGAGTGGAGTACATCATGGCAACCATGTATGCCAAACTGGAATGAGGAACCACCACCCTTGCCTTCTTGGCCAGAGCCACAAGCTACACACTACTACCGAGATTACGAAGAGGAATATCTACATTCGCACCAGTACCAACAACAGGAGTCTTATACAGATTTTATGCTGAATAAGATCCTCTCGACTCTACGAGCTCCTAATGTTGTGAACGTCGAGATTGAGCAACAGTATCAACTGATGGAAGAAGATTCTCGAGAGCTGGTCGAAGAAGAAAATGATAACCTAGCCCATGACTGTTGTGAGCTAGAGGTACCTGATGAAGAATCTTTGACAATGGTGGTAGATGAAGATGTGGAGCTTATCCATCTCTTGATTGAAGCTGAAGATGAGCATCTGGATATTGAGGAGTTATCCTCATTTGTGCGTCCGTCGAGCCAGCCTGTAGTTCCAGATAGAGATGAGCACATGGATATCGAGGAGTCACTACATTGGTAATTCAGACAACTGAAACTGAGGAGGGCAATGATTCTGAGGTGTATGAGCTCAACTTCCAGAGCAACTTGGATGACATTGGTGTGGAGCAGACTGCAATCATCGATTATAACACACCATACTATCTCTTTCCTCCTCCAGTAGGAAAGTTTGAGAAGAAAAGGTCATCCGAGCAGAACAAGGATCTACTTGAGCACCATCGACTGCATCTTGCTCCTTCTGACGTGCTATTTGGAACTAAACCGCCAGCCTTGAAGAAGCCGTTTGACTTCAAGGAACTTTTGAGTTGGGGTGCATAACCAGGTATCGTCTAGCTCAAGGACGTTAAAGGAGAGCGCTTCATGGGAGGCAACCCATGTCTGGAGTCTGTTTTGAGTTTTTGAATTAGTTGTTTAATTTTGAGTTTGTGTCGAACTGTTGTAGTTCTTGAGTCAGTGGTCTATTCTGTACTTTGAATACTCTAATCGTGTTGTGAGGTTCTCTCCAGTTTCAGGCTATCCTCAGCTCCCGCCATGACTGTCCATCGGTACTTCACTCTTGCCTCCACTGGCATCCTCATGATCTACTTCTCGGTACCCCTTTACACTTTTCTTCACTGTTGTGCAGTCCATTGAGGACAATATCCAAATTTAAGTGTGGGGTGGGGTGTTTGTTTGCATGTTTTGCCAAGTAATGGGCGGTGATTGTGCCTTGTTTTGTCACTCTTTCACAACTTCCCATTCTCGGTAGCAAGTAATTTTCCACATTGCTTAATAACTTCTTGGATTGCCTACTGTCTTCCATATGGTGAGATTGATGTGGTGCTTTGGCTTTAACCAAATGTGTGTGTGTGAGAACCTGAATTATGACCATCTCCCATTCTTCTTGCTCTTAGTAGTCTAGGAGCTTGCCCTTATCGTGTTAGTGAACAGTTGACTTGTTAATGTGTAAGACTTGGTCTGTCTGATGCTCGAATTCTCTAGTTCAATGCCTGGATCGAGTCTAGATAAGGGATCTTTTAATTTCGTGCTTTAAGTTGTTTTTGATTTTCCCAATCAAAGAAAATCTGAAAAATGAATGGTTTGGTATTGAAGTTGTGGGTCGATTCACGAGCTGGCATACGTGCCTGCCCATTGCTGTAGTCCCAAAGGGAAGTCTCAATGTGGCATTCTTCTTCTAACCTACTCCCGATCGTGGCTGGGGTCTAGGATAACGCGGAATTCCAAAGGGTTTCCGGCTGCTCCGTACCCGGTAGTATCCACACTGTACCGCCCATTCGAAAAAAAAAGGAAAAAAAAGAAAGAAAAAAAAAGATGAAGAGAAAAATGAAATGCTCTTTAATTTTGTTCTAGTCGTGTTTCCTTATCTAGCAAGTGTCCGGTTGCGTTCTAGAGTAAGTGTTGCGGAAGTAAGCGTTGTCTTGCCTTTACCAAGTCAGGTTGTTCACTAGCTCGTTAAAGTCTTGTTCCTCTTTCGCTCTGGCAAAAGTTTGGTTCTTAATTGTGTGGTTAGTTGGGTAATCATCTTGTTTGGTAGAAGCACCGTATACATCTTTCTAGGAACCAAGAGGTTTTCGGTTTGCTCATTCAAGTTGGTGCATTGTTGTGGTAAAGTTCTTGTTTGAGGACAAACAAACGTTTAAGTGTGGGTGATTTGATGACGTTAGATTTACCGCGTTTATCTCGCCACATTTGAACGACATTCCCTTATTTGACTTCGAATTGTGATGAACTTGAATGACTTTTATGAAAAATATGTTTTATCTCCCGTTGGCCCTCTTTTGGGCAATTTGATGTTGTTTCGAGTTGTTTTTGTTGAGATTTCAGGTTACCACGTTGTGGATAACTTTTCTACGAGCTCGGCACTTCAAACGGGGATCAATTTGGAGTTCAAACGGAGCGGGAATCATCAAAAGAGCTGAAGGTCATTTCCAGGGGCAAAAGTGCGCCTAAATCCATGAAAAGTGCGCCGGCGCACTTTTCTGGTGCTGCCAGGCGCACTTTATTTTTGGCGTCCTGTAAATTTTCCATCGGCCACAAAAAGTGCGCCATTTTCATGGAAAAGTGCGCCGGCGCACTTTTTAAGTGCCGCCGGGCGCACTTTTTCCCAGGACGGATTTCGGAGAGTAAAACAGGGTTTTCAAGGGAGAAACAGAAAAAAACTTCATTCTTCATTCTAATTTCGACGAACCAGACACTCTCGGAGGAGGATATTGAAGCTTTGAAGTGACGATTAAGCGAGGAGAAGCGAGGATTAGCCCAGGAGTTTCTAGGATTCGACAGGATTAGGTTTACTCGGAGTAAGATGTCTTCTTCTCCAATTCTCTTCTTCTTTGTTTCTGCGATTTCTTCTGTAGCGATGTCGAGCTAAACTCTTTAGTTTGTTCAGATTAGATGAAACTCTAGTGAATTTTGTATGGATGATGTCGGGTTTCTAACCCGTTAATGTTAATTGAAGTTTATTCAGACATGTGATGAGTTTTCTCTTAAACCCTAATTTGAAGCTCTAAGAATCCGTTGATTGACCATATCGTAGGATTTTGTTTCATCTTTGATTTGCGGTTCTGACCATGGACGTAGATCATTCTAGAGTTTAGGAGGTCGTTAGGGTTGCCGGTGTCTTGACCATAGGGCCGGTGAAACTAATCTCTTTACATATCTTTGTGGCATTTCACTGTTCTTTGTGCGTTCTTGAGGATTTGCGAGTTATCTTGACCATAGGAACTTGTAGGTTTGATAGGATAGTTTCTCTGCGTCCTGACCATGGAGTAGAGATTACCCAAGGAAGTGTCGAGTCATCAAGTCTGATAAACTGAAATTGCATTGCATCATCCGTCTTAATCGAGCTAGAGCGGATTCGAGTCTGGACAAACGCCTTAGTCTATATTCAAATCTCCAATCTGCTTCACTTGTTTGCTTGTTCAATTTGCATTCTTAGTTTACTTAGTTCATTTTTAAACCATTTCAAACCCAGCACGAAAACCCGAATTGCTTATTCCACAACTGTTGAGTAATAGAAAAAGAAAGACCCTAGGGAAAAACGATCTCTTTGGAGAAATCCATTGAGTTAAAACTAGTGTGCATTAATTTGCGCATCAAGGGTGGTGTGCCGTTTTTGATCAGTTCGGAAACCCTTTTCTCTATGTACCAAAAGTAGGCAGGTGCTTTCCGCTTAACATGGCTCATGTTACGCAGACAGGTGTTGCCATCAGGGGAAAACCAGATCAAACGGAAACAGTCAAGGTTTGCTGCGGAAAGAAGCGGGTTAAGGATGGGATTCAGGAAGCGGCCAGTAAGATACTGGAGGCCGACAAGGGGAAGAAGCGAGAGCGTCCGATCGAGTTAGTGGATCTTTCACGGAGTTAGTTCTGAAGACACGGCCTGAATGGCCGTTTTGTATGACCAGTTCATGTACCCAGTACCTTCTTAACAATAATAATAATAATTTCCTTCTTCCGCTTTTATTCACTCAAACCAACTCAAACGCAAGATCATAACTTAAAACATGAATTACGACAAGAGTTGTACGAAACTAAAGTGGTCTACTCATCATGCAAGTTCTTGCGATCGAGTTCCCAACGTCGTTCCTCCGCTGCCTCTAACGTCAGCTTCCAGAGGACGAAAATTTGACCACACAAAAGGATTAAGGCAATGATTACCAACCCTACGTTACTCTCATTGCCATCCTCTTGATAGCTCATTTTCGGAATTGAGAGAGTTTACTAATCAATGGAGAGGAATGAATGAGAGATGGTGATGGTGGTCAAGTTTTCAAAACTTGATCTTTATGGAAGCCAATTTCGAAAAGAAAGTGGTCACAATAATTGTGACACCACTCACTCATGTCGGTACGTAAGGACAGGAGAGGTGGCCAATAAGTCAAGGGCTAGAAAAAATAGGGTTCATCCCTTTAAATAGACGGTACCGAAATGCCTTGGATAACAGAGTAGAGGTCGGAAAGAAATACCTCATTCGTCTCTTTTATATGCACGAAATGGCTACGATTCCCGTTTGCCAGTGCGAGGAAGCCACGATTGTAACCGCATCCTGGACGGAAGAAAATCCAGGGCGAAGGTTCCTTAGCTGCAAAAGACGTCGCTCGGTAAGTCAAAAATGCTTCTCGAGTTTCGACTATCCTTTCAATTAACCAGAAACTCATCTATCCCCTTGATCTGTGACAGAGGATGAACAGCTATTGTAATTACTTTGCATGGTTAGATCCCCCGATGCAACCTCGAGCCAAAGTCGTAATCAACGGGCTCTTACGAAAATTAAACATCTACGAGCGTACCTTCGGAAGTGAAAGACAAGCAATTTCAGGGGAGACCACTCCCGATACTGCTACATCATCTGCATCTTCCGTTAGGAACAAGGCTAATAATGGTTTTTGTAACATAAAAGTTACCTACCAGACTTCCTTAGCAGTCCTTGTCTTTGTTTGTATCCTTATCGGAACTCTTATCGTTCACGTGTTAAGCAAGTAAATTCTTGCTTTTATCCGTGGAGGTTTCTATGCTTTTCCTTTAAAAATCATAGGAATGGCTTCCGCATCAGATCGATTTTCCAGTGTTTCTTGGTAACCCGACGCTATAACATATGAATCCTCAGCATCTTGAGACATGGACTCCCACCGAGTCCTCGCGTGCCCTCGAGGCAGGAAAACAGAGTAGCGTAGTCGCTCATCCGGTGTAGCGTTCAGATGATATACACCATTCTCGTATCACGAAGCCAATCAACGGCTACTTGAAAATCCGAGCTTTCTCCCTCAAAAGGGACTCCACCTAACTTTTTTATCTTATCATAATCTAATACTGCAGGTGGCGGTTCAACGGAACATCGTCACCTTGCACAGAATTCCCGTGTACACTTGCAGGAAGAAGGGCTCTTTTAATGATCCTCTTTCAGAAAACATTCAATAATCAGAAATCTTCTTTTTCACTTTAAAAAGGTTTTCAAAAATCATTTTCAAAAATCATTTTCAAATCATGATGCCCATGTACAACTGACAATGCATCACACAAGACATGACCGCTCGATCGCCAGTGCAAGTACGGGTATGGAATACCTCCCCTCTTTTGGGGTTCGCGACGTCCCAAGAGAAGAAGGTAGCATACCTATAATGCAGAAGACAACCAGCTCTGATACCAACTTGTAACACCCCAACCAGACAGAACATAATCAAATACAGCGGAACACTAACAAGGGTGTTACGATGCACGAATATCACAAGAAACTGATTTTTCGTCATAACTCAAGTAAATCTCTTTAAGAGTTTTAAAACAACTCGTAATGGTCTGAAAACTCATGTCTTCATTTAATCATGATCCAACAGAAGTTCCTCATGAACTCATAACAGAGGAGGAGTCACATGCTCCACAGATACCACAAGCGTTTCACAGGAGTCACATGCTCCACAGATACTACAAGCGTTTCACTTCTTCCATACAGTCCAACAAGCATTTCTCATATACTTAGTCACACTGACATCATATGGTACCGAACAGGTTACAGAACATAGACATATACACAATATGTGACTAACCATGACATATGCATATGACAAGGTAGTATATCTCAAAACGTGTGAAAACTCAAAATCAGAGAACGATGATCAAGACACATTCTTCCGATTCTACCTGGTCTCATCACCACGCTTGCCAACCCAAATAGCTCTCCTTGGTGGCATGTAGCTCTTGTAGAATCAAGTGTACACCTGCACAGACTACTGACGGTCTGGGGGAAACAAATAAGGGTCAGTGCTACTTCACTGAGTGAGAGCCGCCCTGGGTCATACTAAGGTGCAAGCAAGTCACATAACAAGTATGGCAACATGTATCACATAAGGTCACCCTGTAAACCTAACTTGTTAGCTCATATTTTAATTGGGATCCCGGCTCACGTATGCTGGTAGACTCCCGGGCAGAACAGGCAGTACCCAACCGGTACTTCATAAACATACAGCTCTCCGCGGTAAGAGCCTCGAAAAACCATTCAGTCATTAGGCTCAACCGTCCTAATGACCTACTCCTAGCAGAATTGACCGTACATGATTTTCTGCAACATAACACATGTAGTCTCCAGTATACGGGCCCTATCTACGTGATCAAGCAGTTCCAGATTATTCTCCTTGAAACATCAATCTAGGTGAGTTGTTATCCCAATCAGATCACAACAGAACACGAATATCATATCAGGTATAATATCAAGTAAGCAGAACGAGTACAATAACAGATTCATGTATACATATTAATAGCAACAATTCACGTACGGCCCTAGGGTTGTAGGCCACTATCCTAGCATGCATATAATCCTTAATAATAAATAGACACAAAAAGGACGTCTAACCCGGTAGGATACGCAGGAGACCCTCACCTTAGCCTAAATTCAGCCCCTGAATTCTGTCCTAAAACGTTCGTCTCGTCATCCTGATTCTACAGGTTTTGACGACTCGTCAAACGGAGCTCTAACGAGTGAGTTATGGCCGAATCTCCGAATCAACATTTTTTTGCCCTGCCAAACAGCACCTTAGTGACGAACTTCTAACAAGGACCACAAACTTTCAGAAATTACCAGAGAGTCACTTAACTTCCAGTAATTGCAAAATGGCCACGGAACTCCCAATAAATGCTGCCAAGGTCCTTCTTCTTCCCCGATTCATCCTTGGCCGCCGGCGAGCTTCAGCTGTCGTCGACGAATCCTCTACTGTCTCCCAACTTCTTGGAGTTCTCGGTCTTTGACCCGGATCATCCCTTGACCTTCTTCTCTCTCCTTAATTTCGACCGTTCGAACCCATCGGTCAAAGCCCGAGCTTCTTCGATTCATCCTCGACTTCCGTGCTAAGACATCCGCTGCTACGAAACCACAGCCCCACCGATCTCGTTTCCTGTGCAACCCCCGTAGCCGCCAGGTCTCTCTCCCCCTTTCTTTTTTTTTTCTATTTTCCCGTTCTTCCCCCTTTCTTTCTTTCTTTCTTTTCTTTCCTTTCTTTCTTTCTTTCCTTATTTCTTTCTTTTCCACTTGCTGAACACACCCCCCGCAATTTAAAATTTAAGATTTTACTATTCACAATCGTCAAATTTAGACTTTTAAGATTTCACTGTTCACAGGTGTCAAATTTAGACTTTTAAGGTTTTACTATTCACAGGTGTCAAATTTAGACTTTAATACTTTCGGTACGGTCGGGATGGGATGTTACACATTAGTGGTGAATTTTGTAAAATATTAATAACATAAATTTTATAAAATCTGGAATTTCAAAATTCCCTAATTCGAACTTATGGTAACACTCGAAATTCAAATGATTCATTTCTTGGATTGACTTTCGTATTTATTTTTAGACTAATTTTTGGCTGACTATAAATCGATATTTAGGGAAAAAATTAGGGAATTCGTTATCATATCAATTCTTATACATTAAAATTTGAGTTGATTAATATGAGCATAAATATATGTCACTTCTTTTGTTTTGGAACAAATTGAACTATTTTCCTAATCGAACACCAAAATGAGATTTCATTATATAGATCCACTCTTGTAAGTTAGAAAACACGAGCTTACCAATTTGCGTAGGCCCAATGAAGACAATTAACCACGTTGCCAAGTTACTATTGTGGATGAACAATCTTCCATTTTCAGTTTGTAACTAGAATATTATAAATCTAGATTCCAATAGCTACCTATAACTACAACGAAGCAATCAAAATGAATATATCCAAATGAAGGCAAACCCTAATAAGAAAATAGACAACAAATCTAGCAAGGCACATAACTGAAGTCGAAAGAGGAATGGATAAGGAGAAGCTATGTAGAGAGATACATAACCCTAAGTTTTTTTTGGAAAGTTGCAAATTTTTAGTGCCATCTCAAATTGTTTTCTGGTACAAGTTATCCTACTGCTAACCTTTTTTCCCGAGAATATGTGAGTTGAATGTCAAGAAATAAAATGGCTTTTTGATCTAAACCTTAGAATTTTAATATGACCAAGTTGATGTGGTTGAAGTTCTAGAAATATTGGACTAACATTCATGAGTTTTTGGCTATTGTTGTTGTCCTAGATCCTCAATATAAGTTATACATTGTTGAATTCTATAGATAAAAGATATGCAATTATGTTTGTTGTGTTTATCGTAAGAAGATCAAGCAAGTGTTGATTGATTTGGTTTGTGAGTATCAGTCAAAAAGACCTCGATTATCAAATTGCCATACACACTCATTGGTCCCTTCCCCACTTGGTTGTCTCACACTTTGTACATTTTTTACGATTTCGTACATGGTGCAACTTTTTCACAAGTGCAAACCAAACATTAATACATGAAAAAAAGTTTATATTTTTTTGCAACTTACCTACTAGAATATTTTCATTGTTGACTAAAGAAAATGTTCCAGAAACAGGTGCTTCAACACTCAAACTCATATTCATGGTCTCATTATCAGAAATTGAAAAACAGAGATCACGATCATTCCAAAAAATAAAAGTAATGCAATTTAGTATGGAACAAATAAAAATTGTACATAAGTAGATGCAGAGTATCAGAACTAACATTTTTTTTTAATAGGGTATTGGATCAGAGCACATCGGCGTCGAAATTTGTTGATTAAGTCCGACGAAAACTTTTTTGAATATCTCTGACTGAATCTCGTCGGCGTCTCCATTGAAGCTTAATCGCGATGATTTCTCCAAGTTTGGCTTAGCTCAATTTTCGAGGAATTGAATGATTTTGAATTAGGGAGCAGAAAGTTTAATGTTTGTACACGAGTTTATTTCCTTTTTATAAAGTTTGTGCATGTTGTAAATAACGTTATTCCCCTGAATTTTTAATGGCTATTAGATCAAGTATCTCTAATCTGGTGGCCAGGCTCTATCTCCCCCAATTGCCATGCATACCATTTACAATATACATTTTTATTGTAAATGGTAAAAGTACATTTATACATGAAAAATATAAAGATCACATATTTAATTTAAGGGTTAATACATATTTTTGTCACCATACTATGCAAAGTTAACAAAGATACTCATCTACTATTTCTCAACCGAATTAAACTCCTCTACTTTTACACTTCTAACAAATGCGCCCTTCCATTAACTTTTCCTTCCATTCCCCGTTAAATTCGTAGACTAGACATATTAAGTAATCTATTTTTTACACATGGATGTTGAGATAATCAGAAATTTGTAGAGGTGATGTGTTTAGAAAGAAGAAGAGAAATGGGAGAAAAAATGTGTGTTTTTTTTGGCCAAAAAAAACCCCTTCAATTTTATTTTTTTAACCAACCTCTTTTTTTTTAAGTCTTAAATTTTTAGATTTTTTAGTTTAAAGTTTTCTTCAGAGATCACATGAATAAATAGTCCAATGTGTCATGTAAAGTCGACATAATAGATGAGAAATGGACGAAAAAATAACGGCAGTGAACATTTGTTAAAAGTGCTAAAGTAAATGGGATTTAATTCGATTAAAAAAATAATAGAATATTATGTTTGTTAACTTTGCATAGTATGATGACAAAAAATTGTATTAACCAAAATCAAGATTGAAACATGAGTTGTGTATAATTAGGCTTAAATTAAATACATTAGATTAGGTAGAGTGCTTAAATTATAAATTAGGAGCATACTCGGAATTAATTATAAAATTGTGTATATAATCATTTATTATTATTATTATTTTGCCATGGTGGCCAAATAATATATTCGTTTAGTCTTAAGCATAGTCGTTATTTAATGAAATTGAATTTCCAATCAACTAACTCGGATATTCTTAAGGACTATTGATCCGATTAACTCAGATTTTCTTAAGGACTATTGATTAGAACTGATCAATATATTCTCTTAAGATATGATTTCTTAAATTATTTAGACTAATTAACAGACAGAGCACAAAGTAATGAATAATGATACGTTGATAGGTGAGGAGGCGACATTGGCATCTCAACAATTCTGATGTGATTTCCCAATTCCCATTGTGGGAACGGAATTTCTATCACACTGACCATTCTGTTATATGCCAACCGGGCGGACAATATTAATTAATCAAAACACTACCCCATCTCTAAATTACTATTATTATTGATGGCAAAATTGCTTCAATGGTCACTAGATTACCTTTTGCAAATTAATCACTCCATCTTTTTCTTTCACCAAATATTATTCAACTAAATTATTTTTTTTAAGACGTAACCAACCTTTTTTTTTTATAGGTTTTGTGGGGGTGAGTTCTGGTTTGATGTTGGGGGGGACTTGTTTTTTTTGTTGTTTGTTGTAGCATGGCATGTATAGTTTTTTTTAGTTTTGTAGGAAGCTGGGTAGTTTTATTGTGTGTTGTTCTTGTTTTGGGTGCAACTGGGCAGTTTTTTTCGGCTCTGCTTTGGGTGAGGGTTGTCTTCCCTCTCTCTGAACCCCGGGTGTTATGTGGTGAGACATGTGATCATTCTATGTAAAGTGACTTGTTTTCTAGATTTGTTGAGTTCTTTTAGTAATATATTCATCATTCATTTAAAAAAAAATTGTTTTTTTATACATAATACCACTAGACTCTCACCTCCATTGCACCATATGTTTGGTAATGGTAAATTTGCGGGTCATTTGGATGGGTGCATTCACGAGGTGAATTGAAGGTAAATTGGAGTCATTTCACGAACTTGGGTGAAAGTGTGTAATTACATTGTTTGTGAACGAAAAATGGGATGAATGCATTGGAATGAATTCAAATTCACCTATAGTGAGCCCGAGTGCAAATATAGAGAAGAGAGATTCACCTTTGATGATGGGTGAATTGAACTTGATATAGTAATTAATTTTTTAATTAATATCTATTTCATTCCATTTCACCTTGTAAATCACCCATCCAAGCAGGTGCATTCATAAATACATGTTCACTCATGATGCACCTGCTAATTCAATTCACTTTTACTCCAATTCACTCATCCAAACAACCATTTGATATACAAGTGATTGAAAGAATAAAACGATAGAACGAAAGTGAGAATCAAATGATATTTTGCAAAAGAAAGACAGTTAAGTGATTAGTGCACAACAAAACTAAGAATCAAATGATATAATACCGTGCAAAAAGAAGAATCAAGTGATTATTATGCAACAAAATAAGAATCCAGTGACCATTAGTGCAATTTAATCCCATTATTGTTGTCAGATGGGATGCAGAGGACCCAAGCTCTATCAAATCAATTTATACATCTTTCAATTAATCAAAATCATATACCTCTATTAACTACAGATTAGTGATTGATTACACATCCCTTGTACAATTGCGAGAAATCCGGAAATATAATTTTTTTTAAGTATAATAAAGGAAAAATAAAAATTAAAAACAGCTACTAGAATTTGTCGTCGTTGTCACCGTCGCCGGATATCTCCGGACCAAGCATCAATCCGGGTCTTGACCCGTTCAAACTCCGCGAAGGGGCAAGGAATCGTGATGCCACCTTCCTGATCGAAACCGTACTCTTCCTGCGCTTCCTTCAGCAGCTCGCCGAACAGAGGATGGTTGATGTATATCACCGGCACCAACACTCTGTGATACACATCGCCGCCGTCGCCGTCCTTTTGACCCACGTATACCGCCAATTGACCCTTGGGGACCGGTTTTACGCAGGCCCGGGAGTAACCGGACCCCAACCTGCGGGTCGGGTTGCAAATCGATCTGGCTCTGGTGGTTAATCGGCGGCCCCAGCTTCGGATCCTATTAGTGATCTGGGAGGATCGGCGTGGTGACGTGGAGGTGGAATCGCTGTCAGCGTATGGGGAAATGAGCCGATTGTATAGAGATCGGTTCCTCCGCCTCCGGCTGAAGATCCAATTTGATATCCGGAAAATTCCCTTCCCTAATTTGAATCCCCTGAACCTTCTCATGATTTCTCTCTGTTGGAGCATAAAACTGAGCGGATCTAATATCTGCTTGGACCTGTGAACTGTATTGGCGGAGGCAGTGGTTGTGCTTGGGAATCTGATGATTGAAAACCGTCGACTGTGCCGACGGCGACGGCGGCGGCGGCGGTTAAATGTAGGAGTGTGAACCTGTGAGTGGAGGAAGAAATGGAGACGAGAAACTTGGGGAGAACACGCGACACTTATATATATACAAATAGAAGAGAGTCTTGTTTAATCGAAATATGAGTTAAGAGATAAATCGGATAGATTTAAATCTTGGGTGTGCACTTAATTTTCGGAATGTATCGGAATGTATTATCTAATGGCAAAAAAAGAAAAAAAAGAAGATGATGGGGAAGTTAAACGAAGTGATGTGATATTAAAAAGGTTTTTGGACATAAATTTTAGGAAAAATAACATTTTGTCGTCCTCTATTTTGGTAACTTATTAACTGATATTCTCCTACACTATAAATCTTTTTTTTTTTACCTCTACTACTTTAAGCATTTTGTCTTTTGAGTATTTTCATACAACTACATACGGCTCGCTTACTATTGGATCTTGGGGGAATCTCAATCGTAGGGTTGAGGCCAGCACACTCAAATTTTATCACATGGACATTCGTTCCTTGTGAGGCGAAACTCTAATCGCGTCAACCATCAAAGTTATGAGATCCTAGGCTCATCAAGGCCTTGGGCAGCTAACCAAATATGTTCGGTTGATTTTGGCGTCCCAAAGACTTATACCTATCATCTTGATCTAAGACCTCTCCCGAGTCGACTTATCAATTCCCCCAAAAACATGTTGCCTTGCTCATGGCTAGGCAAAGGGCTTTCTAAATCAACCAAGTGGGCTCATTAAAATCTAAACTTTCCATTTTCTTTATATATTCATCTAATTGTTTTCTACATGGCATTAGAGTATTTTTACAATTTAATTAGATCGAAAAGTTCTACAACTACCGTGGTGGATCTAATTAATTCGTCCAACTACCGTCTAATCCAACACCTTGGTTCATGGGAGTTACGCTTCCCTGCGGTGAAAGAGAGTTTACTGGCAACTCGTGCCATTATAGGAACTCCTTGGTGCATGAGAAATAGCATTCCCTTCACTTAAGGCGTGTTCATCAAGAACTCCTAGCATTTTAAAGAACGCCCTTGGTGCGTGGGAGTTAGGCTTCCTTGTAGTTGAGGAGACTTCACCCAACACTCCTCAAATTTTAGGGAACGCCTTAGTACGCACGTGAGAGTTATGTTTCTCTCAAGATAAAGAGAGTGCATTGAGAACTCCTAGCATATATATTAGGGAACACCTTGGTCCATGACCAGTCTCGACTATGGTAGTGCACACAAGTATCCCTAAAAGGGTAGAAACTCAAAAACAAAAGATTTAGTGATGTTAGGATAGAAAATACCTTTTGCAAAGAGAAGGGCACTAGTAAAGTCGCAGAACACCAAACCAACTATTCTACCTGTTAGGATTAAGATTGCGTCGTCGACATTAATCTTCAAGTATGAAAAGAAAATGGCGACCAAACTCTCATTCACAAATTTTTTAGAAAATGTAATGCTTACATGTAAACATTTAACCTTTTATATCATATAAAATATAAAACTAGTCCTTTAATTTATGAGAGAACTGTTGAAACCTATCACAACTACAAAAAGAAAAAAATTACTAAAAATCTAATTTGAGGAGAGCATATCTTTATTATCTGATCTAGCAATACGATCTAATTTCTATAGGCATCAAAGAGTGGATTGAAATGACAATATTCAGATCTCTCAAAGCAACAAGTAAAATTTACCATATCACTATTCGCTCAAATTATTGAGAGGGGATTAAGACTGATTTTGTTATTAATTCATAATAATTAACAGTGATAAATTAGCATTCATAAAAAAACATACAAAAAACGATAGAATATATGTGTATTGGCAGGGTTCGATTTTTTATTTTTATTTTTTGGTGGAGGGTTTCTTTTATTTTTTATTAAGGGATGGTCGGTATGAGATTCCAATTTTCGGTGAGATATAAATGGATAAATTACTTTAAAATTTTGGGTTGGATTACAAGTAATCATAAAACTTCAAAATGTTACAGAATGGTCCTGAAACTTTGAATTGTGTTACAATACAGTTCTATAGTCGTTGGTGGTAGCATATTCCGGCCATTTTGTCACGTCACCACTAACACATCATCAATAATTTAATATTTTATTAATTTTTGATGACATGTTAGTTGTGATGTGACAAAAAGACACTAACACATCATCAAAAAAAAAAAAAGTATAACATTATTGATGACGTGTCAGTGGTGATATGGTAAAATGGCCGAAATATGCTACCATTGACGACTGTAGGACTGTATCGTAACATGATTCAAAATTTCGGTACCAGTCTGTAATATTTTGAAATTTCGGGACCACTTTATAACTTGTCCCAAAAATTCAGGATGTAATTAATAATAACTTAACAGTGGGTGGGAGGATGTCAAAGGTAGATACTGGCCATATTGAAGTCAGCAGAATCCGTTGACCAAATTGGCTTGCAACAAGAGACCATACCTTTTTTTTTTTTAATTAGGAAAATCCAACTTATTATTTTAACAAAATTTAAGAGGCTTTAGAATTGGGTAGTTTTAACTCTCTAAATTATATCATATATGTCACTTATGTTTGTCTATAATGCATTTTTTTTGTCCATTTTATATAGAAAAAATTATTATATTTAGTTATTTTATTATCACATCAGGCCACACCTTAGATTTTATTACTCGTATCACGCTTATGTGATAGTTGATTGATTGAAAAAAACAATATGTTCAACATAAAATGTTTGCTTAAAATGTAATTTATAATTTATTCTAACTTGGTTTTTTCCTTAATGACAAATAAGCGTCCGACGTAATATAAAATTCAACGTATCATATGATATGACAATAAAATAAAATAAAAATTAACTGCGGTGTGTAAGATGGACGGAAATTTTACCAGTTATATTAAAAACCAAAACTAAGTAATATCCAGTGCTAAAAATGTTAGTATTAGTATGCCCAGTTGACATATAATCGAGTGCGACTCAGTGAGTCCAAATAAAAATAGTAAAATACACAAAATATTTTTTTGGTAGAAAGGCGGATGCGAAGTACT
Source organism: Linum lewisii (assembly GCA_034768395.1). NCBI lineage: Eukaryota > Viridiplantae > Streptophyta > Magnoliopsida > Malpighiales > Linaceae > Linum > Linum lewisii. Next base: position 61,983,810 of record CM068299.1, read on the forward strand.
CATTAGAAGAGATCAAACGGAGAAACAAAAATGCTCACAATGTCACTAGTAATAGGTCTCTCGATTTCCGAGGAGCAGACAAAATTGAAATGGAAACCCAAGCTAAGGTCGTGTCCGTAATCAGAACTGGCAAAATGCTGGCCCGACCCGATAAACCTGCCCAGCCCAGCCCGACTGACCAAAAAGTCAACAGTCCAACCCGCAACCCGACTAACCCGCAACTCGATGAACCCACAATCCGACTAACCCACAACCCGCAACCCGCCCACCCAACCCGAATAACCCGATTGTCACACAATTCATAATATCACGTGCTTCAAATATCAACATTATGTCATTATTGAAGATATAAAATTTTCATCCACTTCTGACTTCACCAAGTTTATTTCCAAAACAATAAAATTAAAAACAAAAACAAAACGTTTGGCCTACAAATTTCATAAAATGGAAGTGGCTAGATTTGATATTTTTTTTTGAAAGAATTATCTAAATTTATAAATTACTCCAATGTTAAACTCTAGAACTTAAAAGCTAAATTATATTCAATTTTATTTTATTTATTATAAGTATATGTAATTTATGAAAATGAATTATTATTTTTAATATATAAATATCGGCTACATCCTACAAGCCTTAAGCCTACCCGCGAATAAAAATTAATATTTTATAAAATTATTTATCACATAACAAAATTTATATAAAATTTTGCAAATTGTAGTTGAGAGTTGAGACTAGTAACCCGTGCCGTGGGCAACCCGAGACCCGCCCGGCCCGTGACCGATGAACCCGCGACCAGATAAACCCACGACCCGACTAACCCGCAACCCGGCAAACTCGCGACCCGACTAACCCCAACACGATGAACCCGACCCGTGACCCGCCCAACCCGCCCGTTTGATCTGTAATGAGCCAAGAGGTCAGCAACACGATTTCTTTCGCGAAAGTAATGTGATAAAATATTATTCGTAGTATGACCGTTGAAGATAATCCGAACCGGTACTACTGTTACAAAATTACCGTTACTAAAAAGATATTGTTATAGGCAGACTGTTCAACGCTAATTTACGAATAAAATTTTGATTTTATTAGGAAGCATCCGCGTGGGAGTATTAATGGGGGGAACAGAAGACTAATGGAAGCCATTAATTAGGTTATTAGGTACCTTCTTGGAAAACTGGTCAAACGGTAAGGTCAACGGAGGAGGGTCGTCGGTCGATGTGGTTGGAATTGTAGAGATCATAAGAATTTTAAATCGTAACTAATTTGTATAATATTTTATTCTTAAACACGTTTTTTAAATAAAGTTTATGAAAGATGATTAAACTTGGTAAATATTCACAAAATTTTGTTATATTAGAAGGTTAATGAAATTTTATTTGAGAACTTTTTGATCGAATTAAACCGTGATAATACTCTAATACCATGTAGAAAAAAGTTAGATGAATATATAAAGATGAAGAAAAGTTTTGATTTCTATGAGCCCACTTGGGTCGTTGACTTAGAAAGTTCTTTGCCTAGCCATGAGCAAGTCATCATGTTTGGCGCAGGGGGAGGGGTAACTGAACCCACTCGGGAGAGGTCTCGGATCATGATCTAACCAGTGGCTTGTCAAGATGATATGTTTTAGTGTTTGGGTCGCAAATCATCCGAATATATTTGGTCGGTTGCCCAAGGCCCATAAGAGTAAAAAAAGGGTTTGTAATTTTGGGATCATAATTACGTAACTATGTACTACCAAAGATACGATATCAAAATATATCCAGATTAGGACAAATGTGAGGCCGAACCAGCGCCTAACATCCTGGGAGCTAGGCGCTGCCTATGCTGCTAAGCGCTGGCCCCTACGGATAACAAAATACAACAATGCACGTGCAAGCAACTTTCTCACATTCACGTATGGTAAAAATCCATTCTAATGTATTCATGTGCATGTTATGTGATATGGAAGATGTCTCTTTGCTCTTCTGCTCAAGCATACATTTAATTTTGATAATATATACTAAATTGACATATTTTTATAAATTAGGAAAAATAGCACTTTGCCCCCTCTACTTTGTCAACTTAACAAATAGCCTCCTATATTATATATTGCTCATTTTACATCCTCCTATTTTGACCACTTTGCCATTTGGGACCTTTCTTTTTAACATTTGTCTTTGTAACGTTATATCTGGACACATCTGCCCCTAACAGAGAGAGATATCAGAGGTAAGAGTTAGCTAGGGAGGTAAATTGGGAGGTACATGAAGAGTACCATGAAATACGAAGAATTTTAAAATCACACATTTTGTTCGTCGATCATATCCCCATTTAACAATATTTGTCTATACTATGCATCTAGCTCATTCGAGAAGGTGACTCCTTACACAACTTGCTCAAATAGGGTTTATTTGCGTAATTGAATTATTTGTGAGGGCCCGTTTCATGAATATTTAGTCAATAATACTATGACACTACATGAAAACAACATTTTAGTCACGGTTTTTAGGCTACATTAGTCACAGTTTTTACCGTGACAAAAAATTTAGTCACGGTATAAGAAACCGTGACTAAATCGACCAATCAAAAATAATATAGTCACGGTTTCTGTGTAAACCGTGACTAAACGCTAGTCACGGTTTACTCAGAAACCGTGACTAACGTTAGTCACGGTTTTGGGATAATAAGATGCTTCAAGGTGCTCTACTGCAAGAGATTTTAGAGGGATGCGAATTGCATTTATCGAGTCCGGAAAAAATTAATGTCTTAGATGCTATGAATCTTGCAATCGCATCTTAGATGTCGGATGTTCATCAAGTCACAATAGCAAATTGCTTCCGACATTGCAAAATCTGTTCAAGGGATGAAGCCGGCTCAAGTGAAATAAATTTAGAAGAAGATGTTAATGAACTTGAGGGTATGATTAATGATATGGGTTATCGTAACATGATGTATGTAAGTTGGTTGTTGGAGTATCCAGGTGAAAATGATGAATGTATTGCGGCACAAAGTTTAGAAGAAATTGTGGCCGACGTCGTTGGGAGTTCGATTGAGGATGAAGGGGATGATGATTCAACACCTTTGGAACCGGTCCCGAGAAAGGAAGCGCTTAAAGTCGCATCAAATCTTCAAAACTACTTGTTGCAATTAGAGAAGACAACACCAGAGATTTTGAGTGCACTAAGAAAAGTTCACGATGAACTTCAACTAGACTTGAACTTCAAGAAGAAACAAACAACTATATATTCATATTTTTCTACATTATCTTAGTTATATAAATTTCTTAATGAATTATACTTATTAATTTATAGAATTAAAAATTCATGTATTTATATAGGTTGGTTCTAAAAAATATTATCTTATTATTTTATTAAATTTGATCATTTTTTACACTGGCCCAAATCGGGACCGAAAAATTATTAATTTATACTAGAATATTAATTTGCCGAGTATTAAATTATAGAGGTTTTACTGTATATCATACTCAAATTAAAATTTGCTCCATAATTTTAAGTTTATGAAAAAGAAATTTTGACTTAGTGCATCTTTGATTCCTAATTTCTCTGTCGTCTATATATATTGAAATCTAAATATGATTCAACTATTAATATTTACTCTTAAATATTTTATTTACTTTGACATTTATACTTAATTTCTCATGGTCCTTAAGATTTGGTTAAAAGTTTCAACGAGATTTAATAAAGAACATGAGAAAAATAGCTCATCGATTGGTTGTAGGTAAATGTAGTGGTTGATTGAGGAGATTAAGTGATTAATTAATTTATAGGTCGAAATTTAATTTGTGGTGATTAATTTAGAACAATACCAATTCAAAATAGGTACATAACACACTTATATTTATCTGTAAATATGAAAATGCCATCTTCTTCCTTATTACGTCGCTATAATCGTTAAATCTATTATGTCCTCTTTCTTCTCATATCATCCTAAAATATTATGCCCGCTTGACCAATTATTTGGTTCGATGATTTATCTGATCTTTTAGATTCAATTAGAAATGAATGTGAATCAGATTGCAGATTTAGGTAAGTCATCATTTATGTTTTCTAGCTTTCACATTGTTTGACATTTTAATTTTAATGTGGTTTTATTGTTGCCAACAGAAACTAGATTCATAATTTTAATTTTATTTGTGATCTGATTCGATTGTTAGGAGATGGAATGGAAGGCTTCAGAAAGAAACAATTATTCATCGCCTAGTGACACAATTTCATATTTGGTATAATATTCTCTTACTTCAATGAATAGTATTTATGAATTAGGTTACTTATATTTGCTAATTATATTATTTATAATATATGAATTAGGTTACTTATATTTTCTAATTATATTATTTATAATTGCTAATTCGGGTGTTTATGTATCATGAGTTATGTCTATTTTCACAACACTTGTTAATTTGGTTGAGCTTGATTCTTATAGATAAATATCATTCACCATTTAACAATATTATGCATGTAGCTCATTGGATAATGTGACTCCTTACACAACTTGCTCAATTTTTAAATTCTTTGTGAGGACCTGTTTCATGAATATTTAGTGAATAATAGTATGATGATCATTAGTATTCAGTGGGTTACTAATGTCCGTGATCAAGAAAGTAAGAAAAACGTGTTTGTAAACTTATAAGGATATTTTATTCTATAAATAAAAATGTTCTTTCTCCCCAATCATATAACTCCATGGTCAATAGATATCAACCTATGTGTTTAAAAAAACCATTCAAATTTCTCCTCTTAAGAATTACTTTCGGACATATGGAGCGACACTAAAAATAAATAATTATTTTTCATTAAAGTTTATTTAATTTTTTTATCATATTAACAATAATATTTGGCAATTAGATTTGAAAAAAGTGTTGTGAATGGCTAAGGAATTACCAAGGAGTTTTCATCGTTGTGCGGGTAGACGCGATGTGCGTCATCTACAACAAACCGAACGATAAGGAACCCGCAGTGTAGTGAATAGTGTAGATGATAAAAAGCTACAAGGGATCTCTTTGGCTCAGCAGACGATGAAGGCAGAGCACATGGAGAGCTAGCAACAAGATAGAATATATGGATGTTGAATCATGAATCACAAAATTTTACTTTTATTAATCATTTATTACCATTTTTATTAATTATATACATGTGTGATTGTGACTTCGGTAGTAAGAAAAGTTACAAAAGTAGTTTAGGTTTTTAAGGCCAAAAATAAATTTGTAGCCAAACCTTTTCAGGAAATGTCAAACATAGCAAAAACTATTTGCGTCACAAATTTTTTTTGTGTTTCTAAAAGAACTTTTATTTTTTAGGACAAACATAGCCGACATTCATTAAAATTTTAACACTGTTAGTGACTGTACAAAAACGGAGTTGACGTGGCATTCACTTGACCGGTCAACTAGATGTCACGTCACATGCCATGTCATTATTTAAATTTAAAAATAAATTAATTAATTCAAAACAAAAGTAAAAGAAGAAAATAATTTTAATTTAAAAGCTTCAGTCGACATCTTCCTCCACCACCACCAAGCTTCACCGTCGTCGCTCCAGCCGTCGTCACTCCACCAGCCAGCCACCAACGCTCCACCCGCCACCACCAAGCTCCAGCCGCCGTCGCTCCACCCACCACCATCTGTTCGGTGATTTCGAAGCAATTTATTGGGAACGTTCGGAAGAGGAGGAGGAGGAGGACGGTGCCAACAATTTCACCTGCAAGAAGCTTATGGATTTCCTCGCCATAGCCAAGATTCCACTTGTTGACCGACCTCCTCCCGACTTCAACTCCCAATTTCGCCGTCGCTTGTAGTCCGATTCGTTTACCTAGCTGGATCTGGAAGAGGGTTGGAACCCAACAACTGTTTGTATAATGGATTGGAGGCGGGTGAAATGGGTTCCGGCCATGGTGGCCTGAGAGAGGAGGACGGAAGCCGAAAAAGGAAAGGCGAGAAGGGATGGAGTCGAGGCGAAGAATTGGAGGTGTTGGCCCTCCTCTCTCTCTCTCTCTCTCTCGATCTCCCTCACTTCACCGACACACAGCCACCACCAGTAACCAATTAGGCCGACGCGCCCAGCTTCACCGTCCTTCTCCGATCCACGCCACAACTGTCTACCCAACATCAACCAACATCACTCCGATCGACATCCCTTACTTCTCCATATCCGCCGCCCTTCCTCCGGATTAAATCGAGCAGGGGGAGGCTTGAGGCTTGGGGGGTTAAATCGACCTGAGGCATGGAAGAAGAAGAAGAAGAAGAAGAAGAAGATGAGCATCGGCGAAGAGAGGGAGAAGAAAGGTCACCAAGTTTTTTATTATTATTTTTGGGTTAAATGTTCATTTATTATTTTAGTGAATAGTTTTAATTAAAAAATGATTATGTGGCAAAAAGTTGTACACATCAACTGACACATCATTCTGGGGGTTAGATTTTCGTTAACTTTGACGAAAAAGTTAATAGAAAATAAAACATTGCCATTTTTGGGGATTACGAATAGTTTTGGCTATGTTTGACATTTTTCGAAAAGGTTTAAAGTTTGTACAAAATTTTAATTTTTTCAAAATCCTTTTACGAGATTATGGTAGCACTTTCTGAAATATTAATAATATAAAGTTTGTAAAATTTAAAATTTCAAAATCCTTTTACGAGATTATGGTAGCACTTGAAATTCAAATGATTCATTTCTTGGATTGATTTTTAGACTGATCTGTTGGTTGACTATATGATGATATTTGGGTAAAGAAATAGGGGACTGATTATCGTACCCATTCTTATAGATTAAAATTTGACTTAATTAATTTTAGCATAAATTTATGCAACTTCAATTGTTTTGGGACAAATTCGGCTATTTTCCTTATAGAACACCAAAATGAGAGCTCATTATTTTGATCCACTCTTGTCAAAAGATATGTAACACCCCAACCTAATGAGACACAGTCAAATGCAGTTGAACACTAACATGGGTGATATGATGCACAAATACCACACGATACTAATTTCCGTCGTAATTCAATTAAGTAATACTACATATTTTTTTTAGAACAAGCTCGTAATATGAAAACATATATCTTCATTTATACATAATTCAAACAGAAGTTCCTTAGGAACACGAAACGAAGGAGGAGCCACATGCTCTAGATACTAACAAGCGTTTCCCAGATACTTTGTCTTACTTACATTTTATGTTACAAGCATTTCACGGAACACGTATATACACAAAACCAAACGAAATATGACATATACATATAATACGACACTATATCTCAAAAACATGTTTTAAAATTCAAAAGCAGAGAACGAGGAAGACACATAGCAAATAATTCGACACGTATCACATAAGGTTACTCCTGTAAACTTAACTTGTTAGTCTGTATTTTAATTGTGATCCCGGCTCACGTATGATAGTAGACTCCACGGGAAGAACAAGCAGTACTCAAACGGGTACCTCGTAAATAGGCAGCTCTCCCGGTAAGAGCCTCGAAACCGTTCAGTCACTAGGCTCAACCGTCCTAATGACTACCTACTCCTAGCAGAATTGATCATATATGATTTTCTGCAACAGAAAAAGTATATTCTCCAGCATACGGGCCCTAACTAAGTGATCAAGCAGTTCCAGATTATTCCCCTAAAATCATCAGTCTAGGTGAATCGTTATCACATTCAGATCATAACGAAACAAGCATAACAAATTAAATCGGATATGATAACAACAAAGCAGAACATGTACAATAACAAGTTCACGTAAATGACAATAATGACAATTCACATACGAGCCTAAGGTTGTACGGCCACTATCCTAGCATGTATATGGCCTTTAGCGTTAATAGACACATAAAGGAAATGCCTAATTCAGTTGAATACACAAGAGACCCACACCAAAAATAACTGACAGAACCTTGCCAGCTACTAGCTTTCAAATTAAAACTCTATTTTCAAACGACCTCCATTTCACGAACCGACACATTAGGGGGTTATTTGGTATGGGTGCTATTGATCTTAATAGCACCCAATAGCTAGCTATTCGAAATATTATCGTTTTTTGTTGCCAGAATAGCTAGCTATTGGGTGCTATATTGAATATCAAATAGCACCCTTTAGATATTCACCTAAATAGGTGGATATCTAATACCTAGCCCAATATCATCCTATGTACAAATTTTACCCCTTACAATTCAACTCAATTACATGCCACTGGACTCACACAAATAATTACTTTTTACCCCAATTTTTATATAAAAGTCATATCTTTTACATACGAACTCGGAATTGAAATTTTTTTGTGTCAATATCTTAGTTTTACGAAAACGAATCCAACAAGACCGCTCTCGATATATTTTCAATAATGGTGTTTACATATGACTTTGACGAAAAATAAAGTCGAATGTATAATTGTATAAGAAAAACCATTCTCATTTCATATCCAATACTAAATAAGAATTTCATGTTGAATATCAATATCTTTCAATAGCTAGATATTTCTCCCCTATCAAACGACCCCTAAAGCTTTTTAACACGTTATCGCCTCTCAAACTTCTTACGTATGTTCCTTATCGATGGCCTAAGGCCATATTTATACTTCTCCTAAGCGGTTACCCATTACTTCTTAATGAAGCAATTATATGTGAAAGTTGACACATGGCAGTCACTGGCGAAGCTAAGGGGTCTACGGGCCCGGACCTAGGGTTCCCTGATCTTAAATAATTAAAATATAAGTATTTCCGTATAAAAAAATATTAAGCTCATTATATTTTAGGTATCGGGCCCAGAATCTAATACCATCGTGGCTTCGCCACTGATGACAGTGCTAAAAGGTACCACACGTTGCTTTCTCAAACCTTAAGCAAATGCTAAGTAATTTGCTTTATTCTTTGTCATTATCTTTCATTTTGAAGAATGACACCTTACATGCCACGTGGTGAAAGATGGGTTCATGTCCCATGCACGCCATGAAGCTAAGGTAATGTGTGAAAATCCTTGTAATAGTGTTATGTAAAGATAATAGCTAGACACTTCGTCAAATTAACCAATATTTTTGATACGTTCGGAACATGATGTTACACAATAAATATGCAATATGAAAATTGGTAAGTCCATAAAGTTCAACCAATGATAATATTGACATGAATTCATCATTTACTAATACTCCATTGAGACTTTACTCTACACAGTTTGGTTGACCTTCAAAGTGAATCCACGTAAATGAGTGATCAATCAGTAGTAAGTTTGATAGTCACAATCTGAGACAACCTCTTTGAGTTCCCTTGTAACACCCCACCCTAGAAGACCCGGTTAAAATACAAGTTAACCAATGCAACACTAATGAAGCGCCACAGACTCAATTCACCACAATTAAACATACATCACATTACAATAATAGAAACCCGAATCAATATCATAAAATAAGGAAATGACTAAATCGGCTCAACCAGAACATGAATCCTTACATCCAAATAATAAAAGAGAAGGAGAAACCAGAATCAATTCAATACATCCATAACAAAAGGAAATCCCTGAAGCCTGATCAAAACAATAAGTCAAAATGGGTCTGAACATCTCACAGTACCTAGCATGAACCGACTCGTTGGCATGCTCAGCATGTAACACCCATCCCGAATCAACCAGGTGAAACTCGTGGTTGAACCGGTTATCGGTATTACCAAGTAAAAACCAACAAAAAAGTCGAAGTAAAACCAAAATTAAAAGGGAAAGTAAACGTATGAGGCCTCCATAAATCCATGAAAAATGTATAACCGAGTACAAATCCAATCTCGACATAAATCCATAAAATCTAACATAAACCCAAAAGTACATAAAACCCTCAAAATATCCAAGGTCAACTGAAAAGGAAGAACAAGTCAACTCCGAGTGTACTCCAGTCTTCAAGGCGTGACTTCTCGAAAACAACCTCCACTTTAGAACACCAACAACTCCACCCACTAGCCACGAGATCCTGAAAGGGGAAAGGGATCAATTTCCTATTGAAATTGAGTGAACCCGCCGGGCTTACCTACACGTCGTCCTAAACCAAATGAGCGGTTCCAAACTCCGCACAAGACATCGACAATGAAACCTAACCTGACCCCTTTCCAGATTTTAACATCCTAAACAGTCTAGGTGATCACATAGGTTCAGTTCTTCATTCTCATTCACAAACGCAACATTATAAGCATCCTTGCATCAATATACATCACAAAGCAGGAACATGTAACAGTTTACAATCATCATAAACACATCCATCGTCACACATCACACATTCACACATACAACCACAATTATTAAGCTAGGTGAGTTATTAGGCGCCAAGGAGTTATCCACACCGCCACCGCTGGCCATCACATCCACACATCCCGTAGGATCTTTCCCTCATGGGGAGATAACACGACGCATCCCCTAAGGGATCCTTCTTCCACGGAGCTATCACGACGCATCCCATAGGGATCCTTCCTTAACGGAGATTTCAACCACCATGACTCCACGTCATGGGATTCACCCCAGTGAATCGGACTTAACTCAACATTATTTCGGGCGGGGTAGTGTGGGCTCCTTTCAGTTCTACATTCACAATCAATTCACAACTCAAAGATTCTCATCACACACATACCATTCACAACATCACTTGATTCCCAACCATCCACATAATACCACATTCCGATCACATCCTCAACACATCCACTCAATCGCACAAAAGGGCAACCGGATAGCTCACCGGCCACCCCCACCTGCAAGTACATGGGTAGCCATGTCATGAGTCTAGGGATCACCCACTTGTACCTCTTACTCAGAATGACTCCACATTGGCAGGGCCGTTCTCCTGCATCAACAACTGACAGTTCATAATATCATATCACTTGTACCCAAATTCCCCAATTCACCCTATCACTTGATTCTATGGCAATTCATTGTCATTCATCTCCAACCCTCAATCTCAACAATCATCAAACAGGCAATCAACACACATTCACATAACAATTTATCCCCATTTTTTTTAGTGACGAGCCTCGTTGACAAAAAATTTTACATAGATGATCGTCATCGTTAGATCTATGATTCTGGAAAAAAAAAAGAAATTTTCTTGACAAATTTTCCGTCGATAGTCTGTACAGTTTGTATACGATCTATATAAATTGTATACACTTCGTACAAATGGTTGTACAAGTTGTATACAAACTGTGTACACTTTATACGAGAGTTGTACACTATATATTTAGTTTTGTACAATCTGTACGGGAACTATATACATTTTGTATAAGTTGTACACTATGTATTTATTTTTGTATAATTTTAGTGGAGTTGTATACACATAGTACAGGATTTGTACACTCTGTATATAATTTTTGTGAAATCTGTACGAGATTTGTATACATTTTGTATGGGAGTTGTACACTTGGTATTTATTTTCTATAGTTTGTTTTTACGTATGATAGGGTTGTAAATAATTCATACAAATTGTATATACTCTATATGAAATCCGTACACTATGTATGAGAATCGCACAACCTGTATATAACGTACACTCTGTATGGAGTTTGTACAGACTGTATTGACAAAATAATTAAGTATGTCATTATCGGGGAAGCCGCCAAGTAGAAACGACGTCCCAAAAAATTAATCTATCTCCGACCAACTTTTCCTCCGGTCGAAAAAAAAATTGGTCAAAAAATTTCTAATTCATACGAGTTGGAGAAAAAGGAAGGAACAAGTGAGAGATGATGACAGTTGATTAGATGGATGGTTGATATTCTTGCTGGTTTGGAGACCGTATATGAACTATTGTCTCCGGCACCGCACTCGACGTTGGATTTTGGACGGAAAATTTGGTGAAAGTGGATAAAAATTTAGCGGGTTGCTATATGCAGTTTGTGTTTTGCTGTACGCAGTCTGTATTTTCACATAAATGGACAATTATGTCCTTGCAGTCCGTTTTTACTAACGCAGTCCATTTTTACTAACGTAGTCCGTTTTTTACTAACGCAATCCGTTTTTACTAACGTAGTCCATTTTTACTAACGCAGTCCGTTTTTACTAACACATTACCTTTTTTACTAACGCGGTCCGTTTTTACTAACGCAGTCCGTTTTTTACTAACGCAATCCTTTTTTACTAACGCAATCCATTTTTTTAATAAATTAATAATATTGATGAAAATATTGATGGAAAATTATAAATGTTGAAATAAAATTAGTGATTACTAAAAATTATTGTTGATGGAAAATTATAAATGTTTAAACAAATTAATAATAATGATGCAAAATTATATACGTATAATTTTTTTATGAAAAATAATAAAAATTGAAATAAATTAATAATATTGATTAAAAATTATATACTTCTTAAAATTAGTAATTTTGAGAGAAATTATTGCTAAGAAATTATGTAATTAAAAAACGGTCGCGTTAGTAAAAAACGGGTTACGTTAGTAAAAAATGGGTTGTGTAGGCTGCATTAGTAAAAAACGGACTGTGTTAGTAAAACACGGACTGCGTTAGTAAAAAACAGACTGCTAGTAAAAATGGACTGCGTTAGGACTACAATTCTAGTGATAATGATGTAATTTTGTTGCATCCAATGCAACAATTGTCATCCACCGTTAGATCTGATTTGTTTAATCATGTGGTCTCAATCCTATGTTTATAACTCCAAGTTATTTTAGTTTGTCGGAGTTTCCTCCCATTTTCCATCACCGAAAAGTTTCTCTACGAATTTCCCGATCACACGAGCCTCCGTTGACGAAATTTTTTCCACCCACATGATCGTCGTCATTAGATCTATGATTCTGGAAAAAAATTATTTTTTTGAAAAAAAAATATTTTCCTCGACAAATTTCTTGTTAGCTCGTCTATACAGTTTGTATGTGGTCTATACACACTGTATACATCTCGTATTGCTATTTATAAAAGTTGTATACAAACTTTATACACTTTGTACGAGAGTTGTACACTCTGTATTAATTGTTGTGTAGTTTGTAGGGGAACTGTATATACTTTGTATGTGAATTATACACTCTGTATTTATTTTTGTGCAATTTGTACGAGATTTGTATACCAACTATATACACTTTGTACGAGAGTGGTACACTTTGTATTTATTTTTGTACAATTTATTTTTTCGTACATTAGGATTGTAAATAGTTCATACAAATTGTATACATTCTATATGAAATTTGTACACTTTGTATGTCATTGTACAACTTGTATAGGATATACACTCTGTATGAAATTCGTACAGACTGTAGAGACGAAAAAATTCAGTGCGTCATCATTGGTGCTCTCATACATAAATGATGTCGCGAAAATTAGGATCTCTCTCCGGCCAACTCGTTATTCGATCGAGAAAATAGTTTGCCGAAAAGAGATCCCATTCATATGAGATGAAAAGTTTAAAAAGAACAAGTAAAAAATATTAACTGTTAGATTAAATGAAGGGCTGAGATTAATGTTGCGTTGGAGACAACATTATTATTGTTGTCTCTGAATTGTGCTCACTGCGTTAGTAAAAACGGACTGCGTTAGTAAATATGGACTGTAAGGGCATAATTGTCCATTTATGTTAAAAATACGGATTGTGTTAGTAAAACGCGGACGACAAATAGCACCACCCATTTTGCTGCTATATATAGTCTGTATTTTACTTCGCGCAGTCCGTATTTTTTCAGAAACGGACCATTATACCTTATTGTGTTTTACTTCGTGCAGTCGAGGTTTTACTTCATACAGTCCGTGTTTTACTTCGTGCAGTCCGTTTTTGCTTCTCGCAGTTCAAGTTTTACTTTGCGCGGTCCGTTTTTACTTCGTGCAGTCCAAGTTTTACTTTGTTCAGTCCGTTCTTACTTTGCGCAGTCCAGATTTTGCTAACACGGTCCATTTTTACTTCGTGCAGTCTAAATTTACTAACGTAATCCATATTTGAATAAATTAATTATTTTTATTGTTTTGAAAGTAAAATAAAATACATATTCAAAAATACGACACATTTCATTTCTAAAATTAATTTTCTAGTAAAATGAAAATAATTACATTTTCAAAAAATAAATTGAATAACTATAAACCATTACATATCTTCGAAAATATCCAACCAAAAAAATTAAGGTTATAATTATTCAAGTTATTAAAATATGGACTACGTTAAAATTTTGACTGCGCGAAGTAAAACCTGGACTGTGCGAAGTTAAAATGGACTGCGTGAAGTAAAACCTGGACTGCGCGAAGTAAAACCTGGATTGCACGAAGTAAAAACGGACTGCGCGAAGTAAAACATGGACTGCTCGAAGTAAAAACGGATTGTCCGAAGTAAAACATAGACTGCGCGAAGTAAAAATGGACTGTACAAATTAATAAGGGTATAATGGTCAGTTAAAAAAATATGGACTACGCGAAGTAAAATATGACGGTCTATAGCAAATCGCAATTTAATTCATTACTAAGATTAAACTTGAGTCGTGTCTTTATTAAAAAAATAATCTAAGTGACTGAAATATTACTTTCTTCAAACTTGAGTGAGGGAGAATGTTATTAACCCAATTGAGATCGGAGCAGAGCAGTAATTGTGGAAGAAGAAGAAGCCGTTGAAACGAAGGAAGACAAGAGCTGGCGAGATCGAGCTGCAAATGACGGATCCAAGTCTGGAACTGCAGGAATCAGGTTGGGAAGAGCTCAGGCGAGAAGCTCGCAAGATCGAAGGAGATCTCGACGTTAAGCTCTCTTCCTATGCTAAGCTCGGCGCCCGCTTCACTCAAGCAGGTGTTTCAACTACTCCCTTCGCCTTCTTTTTTCCTTCCCTCGTCCTTGTTTCGATTTGCTTCTGTGCTCTGATCTATCATTGGTGCCCGACCACATTTTCGATTTTACTATGTGATGGATTGCGATTTGAGATGCGGAATGGTGGAATTGATCGCGCTGTTAGTTTCAATGTGGAGTTTTGCATTGCAGTTTACTGTACGGTATTGCAGATAATTGAATTGCATTTTTGCTTCTGAAGCTTGTTTGTTATTCTGATTACAGGATGATATGCTTAATCAGTTTAATATGCTGTTAGGAAGAAGCATAGAATTCTTGTTTCATGTATAATTGGATAGCATTCGTCTTGCTGGAAATGGAAGGATTGTGTTTCCTGCAATTCTTGAACTTAGTATCTGATTGGATCTCATTTCTTACTCTCACTGTCTGGATCAGATCAGTTTCCTTTTAATTATTATTTCGTCATGTCTCATTTGGAGGCTAAATGATGGTGGAAAATCGTTACTTTTCAATAACTAGAGTTGTTAGGAAAGGTTCTGAACATTAATGGAAGTCCATGAAAGACAGTTGAAGTTTGCATAGGTTCCCGTAACCTTTTGTATGTGAATTGGTTATATTATCAATAACCATTTTCATCTCAATTACTCGAGTTGCTAGGAGAGGTTCATAATTAGCTTATATAATATTCCTTATCATGCTCCCTCAAACGAAAATCCATGAAAGGTGATTGAAATTTGCACTGGTCCATCTAGACTTGTGTTGATTATATCATGGAGACCCATTGCATCCCAATAACTTGAGTTTTTTTCGAGAGGTTTAGAATTGGTTTATATAGCATTCCTTAACAGTGCCGACTTAGAAGTTAGAATTAAGGATTTAGCATATTGTTGTTGGATGTGTTTGCTCTATTTAACGTGGCCGAGAATCTGATGCTGATATTGTGACTTGGATATCTTTGATCTGGTCTTCAGCTAGCCCTTTTAACCATTCTTGCTTGAGATTTTCGAGACTTGGTTAGCTGGGTTTCCATGCTTGATTCTGTAAATATCTGTTCTTATGATAGAAGCTTGGATTCAGGATATGTTGAGACTGGTTCCCAAACTGTTGCCTCCGGTGGATCTTGGAAATCTATGGACATGGAAATTCAGTCACTACTTGAGAAGCTATTAGATATTAATGACTCGATGAGTAGATGTGCTGCATCTGCAGCACCAACTACTTCAGTAACTCAAAAGCTTGCGAGACACAGAGACATACTTCACGAATTCACTCAGGTTCGTAATGTCCTTATCTTTGCTATATCAGGTTTCACTATCTCGTTTCTTCTGTTCGGTAACTATCATTAAACAACAACGCTCCAAGCTAGAATTACGACAAAACTTATTCTTTTCCCTTTTCTCCATTTGAATCTTTACTACTGCTGCAATGTGTTTCATCTATTTCAAATTTTCAATATGTGTGGACGGATATGTTACTGCTGTTACATAGGCATGAACATCGTGTCAGATGCCAACCATGCACTTAAGGTGTAGAAGAGTATTTGGAGTCTTCTGGTCCTGCCGTAATCCATTACTTTCAGTCTGTTTTTAGCTACTGGCCCTGTCTATGACCATCGAAATGTGTCAGATTTCGTTTCAGGAAAAGTTTCATGGGTTATAGAGAGCCTCTTAATCTTCTTTCA
The DNA here is from genome assembly GCA_034768395.1 of Linum lewisii. Taxonomy (NCBI): domain Eukaryota; kingdom Viridiplantae; phylum Streptophyta; class Magnoliopsida; order Malpighiales; family Linaceae; genus Linum; species Linum lewisii. The sequence goes on from CM068299.1 coordinate 62,000,206, forward strand.
TGTGGTCACTTGATTTCTTGGACGCGTATTTTATTCTCTCTCTGTTCCTTACTTTCTTACCTGAATTCAGAGATGACTCCAAATGCTGGATTTTATTAATGTTCGAGGACCGGCTCATGCTAAGAGGTTGTAATTTTCACTTCAGGAATTCAGACGAACCAAGGGAAACATACACTCAATGAAGGAGCATGCTGAATTACTCAGTTCAGTGAGAGATGATATTAGTGAGTACAAGGTGAGAGATTGTGTATATTCTGTTACATATAAGGCTTGAAATCAGGGCGGGTTCTGGTACCTGTCCCCAATCTCGCCTGAATTGGCGTCCCGAGTCCCGAACCCAATTGGGTGAATGGGTAGACGGGTACCGTAATCCTATCCGGACGACATTTGAGAAATCACAGTTTCCCAGTCTACGGGTCAGGTTCAGGTAATCCTGTTACCTGATGGGTTAACTTCCAGCCCTACTGTTACTTTCTGGAATGTGCCATAATCATTTTTCCTCAAAACTGAGTTTCTTATTCTGGTACAGGCTTCAGGAAGCATGGCCTACTGTTACTTTCTGGAATGTGCCATAATCATTTTTCCTCAAAACTGAGTTTCTTATTCTGGTACAGGCTTCAGGAAGCATGTCTCCCAAAATGCAAATACTACGTGAAAGAGCCGCCATTCATGGAAGCATTTCCCATGTAAAGCTTTCTTCTTTCATTCAGTGAATCATCTGATTGTGAGCTACTGTTAGTGTTACGATTTAAGAATACATTATGCTCTTAAACTGGATGTGTGATGATTACTGATTTCTAGAAACTCGTACTGATCGAGGAGGTGAAACGCTTTCCTGTATGCAGATAGATGATGTTATTAGTCAAGCGCAGGCAACCAGAGCTGTGTTGGGATCACAAAGGTCGTTCTTTGGAGACGTTCAAGGGAAAGTGAAACACTTAAGCGACAAGTTCCCCGTCATACGTGGTCTACTCGGTACTCCTATCCATCCCTCGTTCCTCATTAAAACTAAACTAAGCACGTTCTTTCATTAACATGTTACCTATTTCTGTATCATTTCAAGGTTCGATCAGGAGGCGACGTTCGAGAGACACGCTTATTCTGTCTGCTGTCATTGCAGCTTGTACGTTGTTTCTCATCATCTATTGGCTCTCTAAGTAATAACTGAGAATTCACTGATTACCGAACAGGATGATTCAATCAGAAACTGAAATTGGTTAGGTTATTCTATAATGAATTCAGCCTTGGTGTACCCACCTTAGATGTGATTTCTTGCTGCTAATGTATAGATATCATATCATATTCGTTATGGGTTTGGGTTTCCATAGGAGCTCAGTGTTGGTCCACCCGGTCCGACCTTTCAAAAACCTTGAAATGATTCAGGTTGGTTTGATCCGGTTGTTAGAAAAACCTCTCAAAAAACATGCTAGTTTAATGTCGGTCTAACCTCAAAAACTATGAATCGGTTTTCAGGTTGGGTTGATTTGGTAAAAAAATCATCTTAGGAAATCTATTGGAGTGATGTTATTGAATTAGTAAGAGTGTTCAAACTGGTTTTTATAGTTGATTAACTCAACTCATAAATGAAATGATGATTTTCTCTACGGCTTATGTATGCGATCGTGAGTTGAACAATCAAGATTGTTAAATTACTATTTTTGGTATGACATTGTGTTTTGTTTTGAACTAATGTTTATAAATATGTTATTTAAATTAATTTTTGTGTAGCAATAGTCACTGAATTCTTGAACGAATTTTTTAAAATTATGAAATTTTTGCTGATTTGGTTCAATGTTTGGTTTGGTTCTAACCAACATTGGAAAAAAAATGCCACCAATGTTTATAAAATAACCACTAGTTCATTGTAGTTTTCCTTCACCCTTATTAAAGTAAATGTCTTCCACTAATATATAAAATTGGCCCAAAATTAGTCAATTTTGACTTTTTTGGAACAACGGATTATGAAAAACCAAGATCCATGACTCTTATTTTTATTTATACAATAAAAGTATAAAACACTTCCATTTTATTCAGCCAAGGAAAAGGATCCAAATGATTACAAAAGGGGAGGGGGCCATTAAGGTAAGAGAGCCACGAGTTAGGAAGGGTTTCATGAACTTACTTCCTAGTAAGCTAATCCGCCTTAACATTTCTAGAACGTGGAGTGAACCAAATCGTCACCTAAGGAAAAGAGTTAAGAATGCCTAATGACTCTGCAATGCGGGTCGCATAATCCCAAGGCCATGGGTGAGGGTCTTTGTTGAGTATGTCCACAAGCACTTTGCAATCTGAGAAGATCCTCGCATGGACCACGATGCGTTGGACCAAAGAAATGGAGTCGGGAAAAACAATAACTCCAGCCGCCTCGGGGGAAGAAACAACAACAAAACTAGCTTTATCATAGCAAACTATGCCATGGGAATCTATAATGACAATCACATAAGTCGTCGTCCGAGTTTCATTAAGGAACGACCCATCCCAATAAATCTTCAATAAGAAGTTACTAGGTAATGGATTCGGATGCAATCGGGGGTGGAGGACTGATAAATGGGGGGTGATGGGGATGGGGGGGGGGGGGCACATTGGATGACCTCTAGAGGTTGTAATCACGGTTGCACCAGGAGGTTGTAATAGTGACTTTGGGGTTGACGTTGTTGAAGAAAAATCATTGCTCCCTTCCAGATGTTCCAGCGTCCTGCAGCAACCAATGGCCACCTGCCCTAAGGTAAAGATCCGTGAGCAAAAATAACCAAAACATAAAATCAATAGAAGAAGGGAGGAAAGAGCTGGAATTACTAATGCTCAAGTGTCACAAGAATGTTGATACAAGAAAAGACATGAGTAAGAGATTCTTCCTGATTGCTCAACAAACAGCAAAAGGTCGGAATGCATCCTCGGATGACCGGATTTTCATTACTCGATACACACTTAAATCATTGGACGTTAATTGATATCGGAAGAGATGCAACTCGGGTTTTTGCTAAAGTTTTCAACCCGAAAGTCTCCTCAATGAGAGATGACACTATCCTTGCTAACTTCTGCTATTTCTTGGACGCTTCCTCAACCTTACGTCATGTCATTGTTCCACAAGCAGTAAACAGAGTAGATGAATGATCCCCACCATCTCAACAGTCAACACTTGCATGATAAAGATAAGACAATTCACAAATACAATAGGTTACATTTGCCAGCAAAAGGCTGTTTATCATACACGACGAGCTTGATTCTGGAGGGTGTTTATCCTTTGATTTCAGACACACCTATTCTCAGATAATGAAACAACAACCAGATGCTACAAACCCACGATCACACCGACCACCTTTTTCCCGTTCCCGGTCTGTATCAGAACCCACTTGACTCAACCAGTGATGAATAAGATGCATTCTCATCTTCATCATTTGGTACCTTAACCTTTACGCCCCGTGTCTTGCTTGAAGCACGAATTCCAACTTTGAGTTGTCCTAGTTCCAGACCAGCCATTTGCCAGAGTGTCACCAACTGGTTCTTTGCCCCGTCCTCGTCTCCATCCCAGGATGTTTCCGAGACGATTTCCAGCGCTTGTTCTATCTTCTCCTCTGGCAGCAGATTCGAGTTCTGTAGGAAAACAAGATACACTTGTTCTGCAGAAGCTTTCCTGATCTGTGATTCAGAATGGTGTAAAGGAAATGGTTAAGAGGACTCGGAGAAAGAGAATGTACATAGGGCTTGAAATGTGGAGTGTTGGTATTGGGTATCCGCACGATAAATGAATCTAAACAGTACTCATTATTTGCCCAAAGAATCAGATCTTGCACAGTTTTGGTGTAAGAAAGGTGACCTTGGGGTATCGATGGCCGAGGAAAGTAAGAAGATGAGTTAAAGCCTGAATGTTGACAGATTCTGATGTCGAGGCAACAAATCCTAGTATAGCGATACCAGCATATAGCTTTGCGAAGTCCTTTGATGCCTTCAATTCCACAAGAAGAGACTCCAAAACACCTTTGAAAAAAGTCTGAGTCTCAGCCTGTAAAATCAAAAAGGATGCAATACAGGTTATTTGTATAGAGGTTCTTCACTTGCCAAAATCACCAGTGCACAAAAGATTCCACTAACCTCCATGTCAAAGAAAATCCTTCTGCTGAATAGGATTTCGATTGTCTGCAAAAGACGAGAAACTCAGATAATTTAGCCAGAGATGAGAAGCACGAGAAGTAGGAACTGGCGCTGCACTACAAGATTTAGTAAAATCAATCATCCATTACAGTACTTTAGGTTCTAATATGTCTATATAATATTTTCTTTACCTTGAAGGTTGGCACAATGACTCTGTCACATCTCACGTAACGTTGAAGAACCCAAAGGATGTCACTACTTAACATTTTCTCTCTTAACATTCTCTGATGTGGATGTTCAAGATAGTCGAGCAATGAAACCAGTGATGCCTTCCTCAAAGAATCTTGCAAACCACCAACCGAAATCACTAAGCCAGATACCACAAATCTACTGTAACAACTAAACTGGAGTAACTGCACAAATCGCGGATATGAGAAGTTTGGTACCTGTATGCAAGACCAAAACAGGTCCCCAGTCAGAGGTATCTTTTAAATCACAGGGAAAGTGAAAGAAGATATCTCTAGCACACCTACCGCCCATTTTGTCTCCAATTCATCAGGAATAATTTCCTCTAGCTTTTCCCTGTACGGTATGAATGGGATGAATAGCTTCTTGTTATACAGAATCCTTTGAAGAACCTTTGCAGCAGCTTCTCTTAGCTTATCCATCTTTTCTACAGCTTGCTTAACAAGTCCCCAACCACGCTTTTAGCAAGTTTTTCATCAAAAAATGGAATGATGGGGTTTCCTTCATCTGTGTCACCAACAAGATTTTCTCTTCTACGTGATTTAATAGTGGAATCCATGGAACAGATGATATATGTACAGTCCTCGAGGCCTTCCATGGCAGCTTCACGGACCCAAGAACCCACATCACCCCTGTTGTCAACAGAATAATCCTCAAGAGCACTAAGTAAACTGATCATCACTTCATTCTTCATCAGATGATACAGGGACAAGTCATCCTGTCCAGGGGACATTTCCGGAAGTTTTCTGGCCTGACTTAAGGTCTTGCACACTGATATGAGTCCCTTGACAGCATTTACTCGTGCCTCAGCATCCCTGTCATCGGGGTTATCCTGTATACAGAAACCAGTTAACTGATGTCTAAACAATGAAATATCTAGAAACTGGCCAATTTCACCAAAATGCACCTCAATTGCAGAAGATTTGCAGAGCTTCAAAATAACATCTTTCCACCTGTCGGCTAATATTTCATATGGCAAAACACCTAATGCCAGTGCAGACCCTCTTCTTACTGCAACATTTTGGTCAGTCAACTGTTGAAGGTACTTTGAAACAATGGTGCCTGTTCCTCCACTGTTTGCCGTCCCCAGATAAGCTCGAACAAAATGCTCCAGGGCTTTAACAGCAGCATTCTGTTATGTTTCATTAGAAAGAGCGTAAGCACGAGCTATTTGAAGACGTAAATGAAGAACTAAATGACGATTACCTGTATTTGAGTATTAGGATGTCTTAGGTTCTCAGTTATAGTATCAAGCAAACTCCGTCTTATCCTTTCAGGTATCGCCACACCAGAGAAAGAGATGCATTCAATAAACCGGGAAACAGCAGAGCGCATTATCTCTCCACCCTTCCCTCGATAAAGACGTGCTTTCTCAATAGCAGGGACAACTCCAGCAAGTTGCTTCTGTTTCTCTACCGAAGTTACAAGTGAAAGGTCATAAGTTGCTTGACGTTAACAAGCTCAAGACGAGCAACTCAATTCCACACCAACTATACCCAAGACGCAGAACAAGGTATATTTTTATTCCCCGTTGCTATTGTTTCCATCGGGGAACTTTAAAGACTAAAATTTGGATCAAGTTCATCATTCAGTTAAATAATTACTCAGTTCAAAATTCAATTTTAAGCCCCCATAATACAGGGACATGTTTATATATGTGAGTGATTGACGTATGTTCATTTCCTTGAGAACAAATCTATTTTACATAAAATTTAAGATAATCCTCGAATTTTTTTGGTAAGATAACCTTTTAATAATTTAAACTGTGGAACAAACAACCAATGAATTTGCTCCAATTTAACGATATAAAGGTCTTTCAAATACTGAAGCACTGCACAATGGTATCTAAGCAACACCAATGCATAGAAAACTTAAAAATTGTTTAGGTTCTGGTCAGATACAAAATTATTATCAGTTGAGACAAATCACCTACCTGTAGTAAGAGTGTATTGACATTGATGCAGAGCTAGTACAACTTCCCCAGATGCTAAAATTGCACCATGGCGCACACATAAATCAGATGATAGAGTGAAAGGAATTAATTTCTCCAAGACAAAGCGTTCAAAATACTGAGGATCATATTTGACGAGAGCAGAAAGAGCTTCGGAAGCAAGTTCTCTCAAGCCTTTGTCCTAAAGAGATCACTCATGAGTAAGTACCATATAATGACAACCACTAGACAAAGAAATAGAGACAGCATACTTGCAAAAGCAGCCAACATGCATGTCATCAAGGGAAAAACTTAATAAGTCCCACAGTGAAAAATGAAGAAAGCTGGGGAAAGCAATCACTCAACATCTACTTTCACGGACAGATAAATGAAAAGCAGGCATAGTATCTGAGTTTTTTTGTCATACCCAGTGCCCTATCTTGGTATCAAGTAGTTCCTCTGCAAATGGGTACAGGTATCCATCATATCCAGCAATATGTACGGCCACATGAAGATAAGAATTAACTCGTGATGAAAGTGAAAAATAATCTGCAGAATTGACTATGTCAATGCCATGAGGAAAATTCCCTTGTCTTCCTACATTTTCCTGAAAGGCAGCTGCCGCTGCTCTTCTGCAATTCACCTAATGAATACAATAATAAGTTTTCTTTTAGTGAAATCAATTTGTTAACTAATTCTCTGCTAAAGAATTATGAAAGGATCATAAAGTCATCATCACCTCCCGGTCATAGCAAGCCACAGTTAAGAGGTGCGGCGCAAACTTTTCCAGTATAGCTTTCATGTCTGAATGATAATATGCACGACCAAATGCCCAACAAACATATGCAGCAGCATCACGTACATGGGATCCAACACTATGTGGACCTCTTCGAACATCATAATGTAAAGCCTGAGGGGGAAATAAAGTATAGTCAATACTAATGTGTGCTTGCAATCCAAAATCTTAAAAAAATGAATTAACTGAAGGATGAAGCACATTGACCATGGCAACCTAGTGCCGTGTGACAAACAGCACCTAATGGGAAATTTTGTTAATGAACTGAGCAGAATAATGTCTAGTTTGATGGGCACACAATTCAGAAGTTAAGCTAGAAAAGTTGAGTTCCCAGTTGCAGAAATTTCATAAACCTTGGCAATAAATGGTACAACTTTGGGTAGACTGGTGGGTAACAGCAGTCCTCTACGTGCTAGTTCAGCTAAAGCTAAGCAGGCTCCATGCCATGAACCATCACCCTGGCAGATAAAAATATGTTATAGCACAACCATAACCCAGAATGTGAGAACAAAACTTGAGGACTAGAACTCCACAAAATATGCTTACCTCACCAGGAGAAAATAGCTCCAAAACGGAAGACAGGATCTCATCTGAAAGAGCAGAAGTCAAACGTGAAGTTAAGCGTCCCATACCTTTCGCGGCAGACCAACGTACAACTGTGTCCTGCATAGACAGCAACAAGAATCAGAGTCTGGAGTTAAAGCTTTCATCAAGGAATACAGCTACTCGGCTAACGAGGATAGTAAATATTTGGAAAAGGTTGCATACTCAGAATTATTGAACCAGTATAAGAGACAAAATTTCACCACCTTGTACCTATAGTTATCCAAACCTGTAAACCAAGCCCCCCAGAATATATGCCTAAACCAACAAAAAAGTACACAGGGTTTGTGCAGGCCCCCTTAGACATACCGTGTCTTTTAGTCCCGAGAGTAGCATCTCAATGATCTCTTCAATAATTTCTGGGACATCCATGTCATCTTCTTGTACATAGTCTGCACTCCTTTCAGATTCGCTAAGGTTGATGCCCACGTCTCGACTGCGACCATCAGGTCCTTCAAGTGCAGTTACATTCTCTCTGAGTGAACTTGTTTTTCCCTATGAATATGACACCACAATAATGTATGAGTGCATTTAGTTGGAGGCTTTTAAGGTAAACTGCCGTATCTGTCTCACAGTCAGAAACAACAGTTAGATCAACAGATTGGCATGCAGCAGTGCCTCAAAAACACATCATGATTCATGCATATGCCAAAAGAAAATAGTCACTGACCAAAGAGAACATACTAGGTATACTCAAATTCACAAGCACGGGGCATTATCTTTGGTTTACCTTTTCTATGGTTTAACAATTTACTCTAGAAATAGGGCAGCTAAAATATGGTGCATTGAAGGGGATGCTGAGTTGGTAGCTAATCGGGTGGCTGACGGACTTGGTGCTACATCCTTATGCTGGTGCGATTATACAGGAAATATTGGGGTAGTTGTTAGATAATTTCCACTCATACCAGTATGGTAGTATTAGACGTCAAGGAAATGGCATCGCTCATCGCCATGCAAGACATGTGCCAATATTTACCAGGAACTTCCTCAGTCCATAGTTCATAGTTTTTTGTGGGCATGAGGATGCAATTGAATTGATAAGAGTTTGGTGAGTAATTGATGTTGCCTTTTCTTATAGATCTCTCTTGTATTGAAATCCTGCTTCGTAGTCCCTGTTCCTACCCTCCCCCTTCCCTCTAAACCTCTGCCCCTTTGTCTTATCTCTCTTTTTTTCGTTTTCTTTATCTAGATAGTTACAGTGGTGTATAATTTTGGGCTCCCGCCACTGAGCTTCCTAGAAAAAATAAGCATGAAATAGAGAATATTCGACTAACCACATAACGCCAAACTGGTGCACGGTGAGGAAGGCATGTAAGTGCAATTCTCTGAGATAACTTCACCAGGAATTTACGGAGCAAAGGACTACGACAAGCCATGTTGGACTTTGTCAACAATGAAACATCATTCCACACAATGGGAACCACATCTATCAATAGTCTTCGTCCACCTGTCTGTTGAAAAAGAGGAATCTTAGAAACATCGGAAAGCCAACAATGCTGAATACTGTAATGATGAAATGAAAAGTGCAAGAAACAAGAGCACAGCACGGTCTCCTTCCTTTTTGGTTTCACTTGTTTGATGATCACTTAGAAAAGAGAATTATGCATCGCCTTAATATTCATTCAGTTTATAAATGAGAGTGCAAACCTTGAAAATGGCAGCTAACGCTTCCAAAACACCTAGTAGCCGAAAATGTGACATTGTATCATCTGTGCCAGAAGACAATACTTCATGTGTCCATCCCATAAAGCTGAATTTGTGTAACAGAAGAAGCAATAAGTAAAAGCAACAAGACAGAAACAGCAGCAGCATCCTTTTAAAACCTAAAAGAGCAGCTCAATCCAAAACCGTCACCACAAGTACGTGACAAGAACACTCTATATCATTCACAAGATTCTCACGCATAGGCACAAATTCTTAACCGTCAATAAGGTACCTAAATCCTATATTAATCCAAAACATCAACAAAATAACATAGTTGAATGCAGTGTGTATCTAACAAGAACCTGGTGAAAGCCATTGGCATATCAGGCCGAGATAGAAGCCTAGAGAGCAGCAACCCAGACATAGTGCGCATCGGACCAGCACTGGAAAGATAGTCCTTGGAAAAGTTCAGAATCTTCAATACTAAAGGAGCTGGCTCATCATCTTCGCTCCCTTGGCAACTGCTTACAATGCTTGTATCGATCGAGGAAATGTCGAATGGGACCAAGACTAGAACAGAAAGCCACAGAAGAATGACACACTGGGTCTCCATCTCGCCAGTGCTTTCCTGCCGCAGGGACGTTGCTGAAGCAGTTTTGTGGCACTTGTCTAAAAGGGAAACTGCCAGCTCCAAGTCTGATACCTGGTGCGGAAAGAACTTGGTAACAGCCTTGTATCCGCAAACAGTAACCAGAGTATAAAGGATTATGCAAATAGGTTTCATAACTTGAAGGATCTCCTCAGAATCAACTCCCAACTCAATTGTTCTGGAACGTATAATCAACATCAATGGAGACACTATGCTCTCCAGGTATGGCTCCACTAGCTGCCCTTCTTCCTGATACTTGTCCATCTGCAATCATTTCAATTAGTCATACTAATAATAATATCCAGCCCAAAATTAAATTTCATCCAGAAGAATGGAGTCTAAGTTAATTACAATGGATCGGATCCTGTTGACGGAAGAGAGATCAACGACGCGGCCATTGGAGAGGATGTCATCGAGTAGGGACTTGACGAGCTTCCATTCGAGCAAGAAGTACTTCTGGAGAACTCGTTCTTTGCTATCGTGCTCGTCTTCCTCGATATCGTATACTGGAACAGTTACTTCGTGTTCCTCGTTCTTTTCAGTTGCGGCCATTGTCAATTCTTGCCTATATCCCGATCCAGGGTTTAGCCGAAGTGTTGAAATATATTGAGTGGTGGCTTCTAGAAACGATCGAAGAAGAAGCTCAAATCCAGTTTGAAAAGACGCTAGGAATATGAGAAATGGGGAGTTCGCCAGAGAGTTTACACAGGAGGAGTTGCTGTTCCGGGGAGTTCGCCGGACGGCCGGAGGTTTTCTCTACGTGGAACTTCACTTCACACTCAGCCGGGAAATTTTATGTACTGTCTTGCCTGTTTGTTGAGTTTGGAATTTGGATGGGGTAAAAGCACAAAATGGTCACTAACTTTTGCGTCTTGCTCAAAATTATCACAACTTTTTTTTTTTTTTTTTAAATCGATTAATCAAAATAAAGCGGGTTCAGAAACATCGAATCTATTGTACATCAACAAATGGGAAAGCTTAGGATCTGAGCAGGGAACATATGGACTCCCAAGAGGATAAGAATGACTCGAAATCGCAAGAAAATTAACTACTTTATTACCTTCATGTTAAGTGTGCTTAATCACTACCTCTCAATCGCGTGCTAACAGTTCACGGAAGCTCACAACCTCCAGGTCATGATGCCACGCCTCCTCCTCGCAAAGAAAGATAGCAATAGCTGCTTGTGAGTCAAGTTGAAGTTGAACTCGACTGTGACCATCATTTCACACAATTTTCAATCCCTCAATCACTGTACGTGGCTCCGCTCGAGTAATATAGCAATTTCCGAAGTTAGCATTGAAAGGTTTGAAACAGAAGCCTTGTGCATTATGGAGCAACTCACCCCCAGCCGCCTTACCTGGACCTTGAAATAAAATAGAATATATTAAAAAGAGATTTCATATACTTAATAGAAATTTATCATATGAAATCTCACATTTTTTGTTGACACTTCGCGAATGATCTGATAAGTTTTTTGTGAGATTATTTATCATGTAATATACCAATATAGAATATACATAATTACTTCACACATAACGTCATTAGTAACTAGTGGGAAATAAGAACTCAATATTTATCAATCTCCTTAATAAGTTATAGTACTCACCATAAGAGTACGCTTTGATAGACTTGTAACTATCTTCCAAAAAAAATTACACAATTTCTTGATATTATTTGTCAAATTAGATCTATAAATAATAAAAACATTGACCTAATATTGTTTTTTTCAAAATGATTGTCGAAAATTCAACCAGTAACTCCCCTTGTAATTAATAAATCACAAAATTTTAGTGTGATATATGATTAGTGATTATAATCATTAGCCTATAACAAATCTCTAACGCCATAAATTGCAAAAAAAAAAAAATTATTCAGTTGTTCATACTCAACAACAAAAGCTACAAAGCTTGATGAGAAATTCAATCAGATGAACAATACTCAGTACAACATATATTTCCTAATTAGAAGGCTGCAACAACAATTGCAACAATAACAAAAATTTGGGACATGTTCAAATTTATACAAATCGTTAAAATGAATATCACTAAGAACTTTTTTCATCTCAGCGTGCACCACCTTAGTCTAGCCTTAAACTTTGTATAAAAAACACTATTCAACTTATGTAATCAGATTGATATGCATCATGTGACACCTTTCTTTTTCCTATTCATAGTCTTAAGTTTCCAATTAAATATTTCTCACATATATATCTTTTTCAATTTGGTGACCATAATATCATCGGCAGTAAGGTCAATCCAAACATAGCCCTCGCTTTTTAGGTGCGTAAATCTGATAGCTTACCCCTAGGAAAAATAATTTTTACCCAACAATGAGATATAATTAACATATACACTAATAGATAACCAAAATAATAATTATCATTAGAATTTACTTGATAATATGTCTGCCTGACTCTGTTAATATACTATTAATGGGTAACCTCACCATTGGAATACTTTGTATGAGATTAATTGTATTTTTTCTTAATAAAGTAGACATATTTGCCTTGTTACAAAAAATTGACAAACTTAGAATGATACTTTTGAATGATAGTTTAATGTAACATACCATAACACAAATTAATCTAAGAAACAACAAAATTACATGTTGCCTTAATGAAGGTTGTCTTCTTAGATTTGGACTCCACAATAATCAAAACTCTTTGAAATCACGTGGACTTCACAACAACTTAATCACTTGATAGTATTTAATACGTTATCTATACTCCTATGTTCCTAGATTTTACTTTGAATTGTTGTAAAAGAAATTCTAATTTGAAGTTAGAAGGTTTGTGTCAAAAACGGTTTGGTAAATAAGGAATTCAATCAAACAAAGTAGTAAAAATAATAGTACATGATAGACTTATAACTACCTTGCAAATATTTCTTCACTGTCTTTTGATATTATTTGTCAAATTTTACCTCCAACTAAAACTTGATATTCTTATATAAAGTGATTAATGATCCACAAACATTAATGTGATCTACAATTAATGGTTACAAACCCCCTAGCTAGAACCAATATTTTGCCCCGTACGTGCCTAAAAAAATATTCAACTATTCATACTCAATAACAAAAGTTGTAGAGTTTTATGAAAAATTTAATTAGATTAACCTTACTTGGTAGAACATATATTTTCTAATTGAAAAGCTACAACAACCGTTGCAATAATAGCAAAAACTTGAGACATGTTCAAAATTTTATAAAAATTGCACCATGAAATATCATTGAGAACATTTCTCATCTCAATATGCACCATCTCTGTATAGCCTTGATTATTTTTTTTTATAAAATATACTAACCTACCTTTTATAATCAATTTGATCGTCATCACGAGCCACTGATGTATTTTTACATCTTACTTTTTTCTATTCCTATAATCTTAAGTTTTTAATAAAATTATGCCTGCAAATCAACCAACACAGAGATATACAAACTTGCACCTTATGAAATTACTAGCAAGGTAATCTTGTAGTGGTAGCTACAATATTTAACATTTCATATATATACTTGACTGTGCAATACTAGATATTTAATAATATCTTTCAACAAAATTAATAACATTTTTCAATAAATTTAAGGAAGATAATATCATCATAAAACCAACACACCTCACTCAATATGAGGCTTCATTATCTTGCAGGCTACATTTATCAATCATCATATTTCTTACATCTTTTTGCCTATACATTCAAAATATATTCTGAAACAAAAGAAAATAACATTGAAGATTAAAAACATATTATAGTACGTACATGGATCTCATACCTTTAAGTTGATTATCGTTTCCGTCAAAAATCATTCTCACTACATTAAACAAGAAATTCAGAAACAAGTTATTCAAATTATTTGATATATCTAACCCCATATCTTTTTGCTTATTAGGACCTCGTACATCAGCATGTTTCGCACGTAGACGATGATGTAAATTCCTTTTCCTTAATTCTTACTTACTAATTCTTCTAAAATTTTGTTGTTTTACCATCATGCACGCGCGAATAGAAATCAAGTTTTGATTCATCTTAAGATCCTTCTCCATCAATTACAGTTTGATATCAACTTTATTTTCCAAACAATTGTTAAATTTTTTTCCCAATACAAATTATATGCATGTTGTAGGTATAGATCAAGAGGATAAATTTCTTTGTGCCCATCGAGCTCCAAAAAGAAGGATGTAATAGTGTTGATAAGTAATATACTGTCTATTGTGTTCGGAGTAATAGAAATAAAACAATGAAAACATAGTATAAATACACATGCTTAATATATTAAAGGGTTAATACACAGTTTTGCCCTCCTACTATGCAAAGTTAACAAACATACTCTTGTACTAATTTTCAACCAAATTAAGACCCTCTACTTTCACACTTTTAACAAACGTACCCTTCTGTTAACTTTTTCATCCATTTCCGTCAATTCTTCCATGAATTTGTCACTGATTCTTCTTGTTTAGTTTCCAATGATCTGATTTGAGTTTATTTTCATGTGATTTCATGTGTTTGATCATCTCCTCCTTCTTCTTGTTGGGGTTTCACTACTCTGTAGTGGGTTCATGAATATTCCTTAATTTGATATGTTTCTGCTAAACTAATGGATCCCTTCTTGATCACTAAGTAAAAACCAAAGTATTCCTTTAATTTCTCTCGATGTTCATCGCTGATTTTTGGTGGAAATAGACGAAAAAGTTAACGGAAGGGTATATTTGTTAAAAGTGTTAAAGTAGAGGAATTTAATTTGGTTGAAAATTAGTAGAGGGGTATGTTTGTTAACTTCGCATAGTAGGAGGGCAAAAATGTGTATTAACCCTATATTAAATATATTGAATACTAAAAAGAAAACATTTACTCAGTTGGTTGTCAAGTTTCTGATACGATTTTAAAAATTCGGAAACAACTTGTCCATATCTTTTGATATATCTAACAACATGTCTTTTCACTTATTAGGACTTCCGTGCATCAACACGATTGTATGTAGACGAGAATACGAAGTTTTTTCCCTAAATTCCTCTTACCATTATATTTTTTTTAATTTTGTTAGTTTTACCATCATACACACGCGAGTAGAAGTCTATTTTTGATTCATCCCATCATATTTGTCCATCAATTAACAATTTGATATCAACTTTATTTGCCCAACAATTGTCAATTTTCATTTCTTAATTCAAATATTCTGCATGTTGTCGGTTATAGATCAAGATGATTATAATTTTTTTTACCCATCAAGCTCAAAAGAGCAGTTTGCGATAATGTCAATAAGTATTTTACTCATTCTTCTGTGTCCACGATACTAGAAATAAAACACTGACTACATAATATAAATTCCTACATATATCGGTTCTACAGATTATTGCACCAATGGATCTAATCGGAACAGCCAATGCATCACCAAAGTAGTAACAAAAGAAGGTGCAGCTACAACAGTTGCCACCACTAAGGCCCGTTTACTATAAATTATCTTAAATTATATAATAGGATGAATTATATAATTTAGATAATTATAATTCATAATTGAAATGTTGTTCACTTAGGCAATTGTAAATTATGAAATTAAATAATTTCATACTAATAATTGTGTTCATTACTTAAAAGATGAATTACAAATTTTTCATACTTCTAAAATACAATGGAAACACATATAATACTCGCCTAAACTCGACTAATTATTAGCACATTCATCACTCCACATCTGATTTGCAATCCATCACGCTTAGAAGCCATTTAGTGCATTTATAATTCTCTGTCAACCAGTTTTCGAAAAAGTGGAGGATACAAGATGTCCCTTCTTCATTTCCTCAAGCATCGTGTCAAGTAGGAAATTTTCTATGACTGGAGGCCATACCAATGATTCACCAATCTCCACACAGTCGTCGGATTGTTGTGGTTCATGATTCATACTAAATACTAATAATCACATTATAATGCGTGAGCAGGAACATATAAACAGTATAATCATGATATGAAACATAAACTCACAAATTTTAGAGCTTACATACGAAATGACATCTAAATCATTATGACTTTACGCTAACAAACTGAAAACAGCTTTTTAAGATAGATATTTGTCCTAATGGTAACACAACTATGATTGTCTAACAAATCCAAAAATTTGAAACACATCTATGTATAACATATTCATCCAACCACGTGTTGGACACTATGAATTAGTGTACATGTGTCATTTGGAGTGAGAAAAAAGCTTACAATCCCACTTTCTTCACTTTAGTGTCCAGGTGCATTACATTGACACTTACAAACCCACTTTCATCGAAAACACATTCCTTCTATGTTAACTCTTCACCTTCTTATTCTTCTACTTCCTCTTTTCTTTATTTCCCGATCTCATCTTTCTTCTGTCCTCCGATGCTCGATTAAGTCCCACGGCGAGGTAAACACGAGTTGGGGACAACGATACCAGTAAATGAAGGAGAAGATAGGAGAAGAGGAAGCAGAAGAGAAGACGAAGAGAAGTAGAAGAAGATACGTTGAAAATCTATCCCAGCTAACAAGGAAGAGGAGATAATTAATACATTTTTAACATACTCCATTTCTCCAACATAATCATCTTCTTATCGAGCTTTGTTTTTTTGTCGTTGTAGTTTAACAAAGCAAGAAGGTCCTCTCTAGATCTTGGTAAAGTTGAGGCAATACAACTTTGATAATATCTAATACATCCTCTATAAGTCATTGTTTTTTACTTTGAAACTTGAATTTTTGTAAAAGATATCCTAATTTCAAATTATGGGGTTTGTGATAAAAACAATTTGTAAATAAAGAATTCAATCTTACTAAGAGTACATCAAGATAAACTTATAACGGTCTATCAAATGTTTATTTACTATATTTTGATATTATTTGTCAAATTAGACTTGCAAATAAAATATGAACTACTAACTTTGTATTATTGTTACGATGATTGCAACTACTAATCACACTTGCAATTAATGATCGGCAAATTCTAGTGTAATGTACAATTATTTCTTTTCCCTTATTAAGACTTTCGTGCATCAACATATCTCGCATGTAGACGAGAATACGAAGTCCTTTTCCTAAATTCTTCTTACCATTATTTTCTAAAATTTTGTTAGTTTTACCATCATACACACGCGAGTAGAAGTCTATCTTCGATTCATCCCAATATATTTGCCCATCAACTAACAATTTGATACTGACCAACTTTATTTACCCAACAATTGTCAATTTTTGTTTCTCAATTCAAATAATTTCTATCATAAATAACATATGTTTTGCATCCACTGATACACTAATCCACGTGATAACGTTTTGCAAGAGCATGGAGATGGATCCGTGAAGTGTTGAATATTAATATAACATTATATATTTTATATATATATATATATATATAATATATATATATATATATATTATAATATTAAATTAATTAATATACTTTTTATTGTTGACAATTTAGTACATTTCAAATTTTATACGATCAAATTTAGTACATGTGGACATATTTTGACGTTTAGCCATTGATGGTACATAATTACGTAATTATGACCCCAATACATAGCTACGTAATTCGACATAGTTACCCTATAAATTCATCGTTAATTGAAAATATATATTTCACAACCAAAAAAATTTAAAAACTTATTATTATTATTATTTTAAAATATATATATTCGTATGAAAACAACATTTAAAACTAAAAATACAGAGTTAGAAACAAGACTAGGTATTAATAAAGAACAGAGTATTAATTAATTACTATGAACATACATTAGAACAACCTCAAAAAAAAAAAAATTACAGTAAATCAACTTGATTTTGAACTTGTTCAAGGATAATGGCGTTTGGATGCGAACCCATCACCAAACCTAGCAACAACAAACCTCTGAAACAAAGCCAGAGCATTACTAGCAGTCTCAGCAACGTTCATAACCCTAACCTTAATAGTAGCCCTAAGCTTACTCATCTTCCTCCCACGAAACTCATTCAGACACGTGTCAGCATCCGTCTGGGCAGCGCTAACCCAGCTCTCCACGTTCCGCACGTGCCAGTAAACGTCTTCGTCTCTAACGCCGTTATCGAGGCTACGCAGCTCGACGATGGACTTGCTGAGCTGGCTGATGCCGTCTGCCAGCTGGCCGAGGCAGTCGTCCATGACGTGGTAGTCACGTGGCTTCCTGGTGTTGAGGTCGTGTTTGACTTTGACGAGGAAGGATCGGGTGAAGCGGGCTCTGTATAGGCTTACGGTGAGGGCGAGGCGGGCTAGCTGCTGTGGGGAATGGTGTGATGTTGAGTTGCCGAAGGTTGAGAGACACTGCACGCAGAGAGATGGGTATCGGGTTGTTTGGCATTGTTTGACTATGTATGGGTTTGACTCCGATGAGGGTTTGACCGCCGTTGACTGGCCGGCGAGGAGGATGGTTGTGAGGAAGAGGAGGAAATATTGGGTAGCCATTTTTAGGGTGGGTGAGGAAAATGGTGGGTTTTGTCATTTGAGTGAAGGTTGTTATATAAGGAAGAGGATTGTCACATGGGAGAATTTAATTCGAATCACATGAAGGGTTTAATTGAATAGAATAATAAAGATATTTTCTATCAAGAATCGACAGGAAGAGTGAAGAAGATATATACAATCAAATTTCAGTTGACCATTGGGTTCAAATTGTTCTAATGGTCATTTGAGTTTGAGTGTTGGTCAGGGTGGTTACTTAAGTTTAAAATTTGGACAACTTGATAATTTGAGTTTGATTGTGGTCAATTGGTCATGGTCGATTATCTTTGTCTTGTTTTGTTGTGAGTCTTGTTAATTATGTTATGTTGTTAGAGTGACTAGTTTGTGAGTGTGGGACTGTACGGATTATTGTAACAGTGACTGTGCGGATTATGGTAACAGTTAAGGTACGGCTTCAGTGCATGATTTAGGCAATAAACAGTTACGGTTAGCCGGTTTGACCAGTTATGGTTAATCGCTAACCGACCAATTTTCACCCCAAATCATTTGATGTTATCAATGGATTACTTTATATATGTTAGATGTCGAATAGCGATTACTTATTTTTTATGGCATGCCGCGTTTTGACGATTGGAGTTACATATATAACACTATAATAGTAACAACATTTTATAATGACGTGAAATGGTTTTTTTATGACGGAGACATCTGACCAACCATGTCACTCTTCAGATAGTCCAACTTGGTGAAACTCTGGTCTTGCTCCAGAGATAGGCCCCCGCGCAAAGACTTTTGATTCACTGTCTCATTTCATTGTCGGCTACCAACACTCCAGTCCAATCTAATAGCTTTGTCTAGATCCAACACAATAATCAAGTCCAACACCACTTGGATCAACCAAGTTAAATCCTTGTACTTGGAGAGCAATGAGTCAACTAGGGACAATCTTGTTCAACCAAATTAAATCTCAACTTTTAGGAGAAGTCAGGTTTCAAACTCAAGTACCCTTAGGTATCTATTGTTACACTAGTTGACAACCTTAACCAGCTAAACTAGGCATCATTACAAAAAAGTTTACTTTTAGCTACTACAAAATACAACGACATGAAAATGCAGTAGCAAATAGTTGATATTTGCTACGGTAATCACTATTTCAGGTAGTAATTTGCAGTAGCAAATACTATTTGCCACAACACTATTTGCTACACCCAGCATCCCCGTCATTTAACCAAAAAAAAGCATCCCCGTCGCAAATAGTGGTGTGACAAATGGTATTTGCTACTGCCAATTACTACATGAAATAGTGATTGTCGTGGCAAATATAAACTATTTGCTACTGCATTTTCATGCCGTTGTAATTTTGCAGTAGGTAAAGATTATTTTTTTTTAGTGCATATTTAATGACATACCATGTTGATATGGCATATTTGACGAAAAATATAATGGATTGGGCCGAAGATACCATACGGTGAAAATTATGAAACTCAAGTGATGAGTTGGCTGAGTTTTAAAACATAAGTGACCAATTTTACACAATATATGTACCTTAAGTGACCATTAAAGCATTTTGAAGCATATTCAGAGTTTTAAGTAAAGAAAAGGCTTGAAGAGATGGAAAAGTAGTGTGCATAGCCATATCTTGTGGGAAAGGAAAGAGCAAAGTAAGCTTCTGAGTGCAAAATGGTCAACTGTTTCAAGGCATGGGAATTTGTCTTTTTGTGGTAATGAATAAGTGAATTTGCCGGTGGATTACCCAACCAAATACCACAAATCAAGGTACCAGATTTTCAGATTTCTACTTCACAACCATGCGGTGGCATTTGCTTCTTTCTCTGTAGTACACTTCATCGTGTGGGTTGTTGCCATAGTGAGCTAACCCAATGAATCCATCCGATTCAAACCGATGTTAGATCGACCCATATCTCGAATTTGATCAAAAGCTAATGGTCTGTACCAGCCCATGATCCCCAAGGATGTACACCCCGATCAACCCAACAATTCAAAATCAGGCGAATGTATATTCGTACCAATTATTCTTAGTATGTGGAGGTGTCAAACATGCGAGTTAGATAGTTCACGTGCTAGTTGAGTTATGAGTCGATCGAATTGCAAATTCATCAAGCTACGAATTAATAAGATCGAAGGTCAATCAAATCGTGCAGATAGTCCAAGAACACCCTTATTCTTCAGTTGTAGAGGAATTTTTGAATTGTGAGATACCTCAATATATACAATGCTACTTCTTGAAATAACTCGAATTTCAAATCATTCACTTGCTAACTACTCGTGATATGGTGCATTAGATTGCAAATTGAGCGGGTTACTAGTTGATAACTTTCGATCATTTTGGGTCACAAGATAGGCTAGATCGAGTTGGTCAAGTTGCAATATAAATTTAAACGGATTTTATAAATTTTTTAAAGAAATATATTTTGAATGAGTCGGGTCTATCAAGTCACTAATCAATCAAGTTCATCAACTCACAAGTTCGACAAACCACGGCTCGTTAACATATAGTCAACCTAAACAAGAGTCAACCTGGCTTGAGCTAGGCGAATTCGTCGAATCAAGTCAAGCTATCAACAGTTCTGCTGGTATCACAAATTGGACAACCTATTCATAGTAATCCCAACTAATCAAAACTCAACTACCCATAACCCAACCAATCCCAACTCAGCTCAACCAGCCGAGTTGACCCTTAGGTAATCCCAACTAATCAAAACTCAACTACCCATAACCCAACCAATCCCAACCCAACTCAACCAGCTGAGTTGACCCCTTGGGTTGAATGGAGAGTTTTGTTGCCGGAGAAGTTTTTTTTTTTTTTTTTTTTTTGATGAAGTTGGAAAGTCGGTTCCTTTTCTACAATATACAGCAAAACTCAATTCTGCTGAGTTGTCCATCTTAGAAACTTTAGGAAGAGTTCAAGAGTGGAATGGACAAAGCTTGAACAGGAAGCCAAGATTGATTTTCATTGCAACTCAATTACAAACGATAGCAGGGTACAAACTATGAAGAAAGGGTCGAAGGAACAAGCAAAAGCAGTTGCAGAGAGAAACACACATTTCTAGCTAAGGGACAACAAAGGGTTACAGTACCTGAAATATGCGCCCATCATCATTCAGCTACCTTCATGCCAGTAAGATACACACGGCTCTGAATCACACTACCTCCTACCCAGAATCCAGGCATGACCATCAGACCGACTTTGGGTTTCGGGTTGCTCTCGTCGAGTATCAAGTTCTTCACTACGCTTTCCATGTAAACTTCTGTGAACTCGCTTCCTCGCTTGACTTGAAAGACCTTGACGTTCGGGTCAAAGGAGTAAGCTAGCCTGTGCAGAAGCCAGATTGACTTGGCCAGTTTCAAGAACACTAGGTAGAAAGCAGTCCTCGGATGACCTCCGCCCATTACGTAGTTTCGCTGGTCGAGATTCCCGAAGAAAGAAGCTTCCATTTTGGGATGAACAACCATCAAGTACTTGCTCCTGCAGAATCTACCGAATATGGAGTCTGGATTCTGCCCTACAGCATCTAATGGATCCATCTCCTTTAGTGCAAGATACTGGTGGAAGAAGCTCTCCTTCGAGACGGTTATGTCATCGACGTTAATAGCAAAGTTCTCTTGCTGAAAGCCACTGAACATCTTTTGGCATATATGAGACTCAAATGCATACTTCTTGTGTGCTCTCCTTGCATAAATAACACTGGGCTCGATGGAGCCAGCTGCAGCATCAAGATCCCACCCTGCAGCTTTCATCATGTTGATGAGTGGCTTGGAAAAATCGTGAATGGCTTTATATGCAGCTTCTACAGCAGAAGTGAATAGCTCAGGGGTTAGATCTACATGAAAGAAGCCATTTTCTTCTGCGGAGCCTTCTGATCCTTTCGTCGACAATCCCCTGAGCTTGAGGTTCTTTTCTAGTTTTGATCTTTTCTGATTTGCCTCCTCAATCTGCTGCTGCATCTGATGAATCTCGGAATCCTTGTTGTGGATTTCGGATTGAAATTTCTTCACCATAACCTCATATGTTTTCAACAGGCTCTGCTGTTCTTGAATTTCAGCTGCTAAGCGAGAATCCTGAGGGGAGACACTCACTGGCCTGGGATTGTTTTCTCTGTAGTAATGCTTTAGCTCGGACAGGTTCTTCAGCTCGGAAATTACAAGTTTATCAGCAGCTTGGATCTTATCAGGGTCATAAGGAGTATGAGCAGCTTGGAGTTGGATATAAGCGGACTTCAGAGAGGATATGTTTTGGAAAATTCTAGATATCAAGGTTTCAAGGGCGTCTGGATTCTGATGCATAGACTCTTCCATCGGTTGGGGGTGGACCTTTTGGGTATTGTTCTCACGGAGTTGATTATCCTTCAAACCAGTGGGTAGCATAGCTGCTAATAAATAATTTCTGGGTAAAGAGGACCCTTTCCGGAAGAAACACTGCTGCAACACAACCTGCAAGCTCCCATGACGTGTTAACTACACATATGATTATAAGAGTATGATAACAACAGTTTATGTAACTCGTATAAACTAGTACAAACATCTCAAAATGATATTCATAACAGCATTAGATAGCAGCTAAGATGATCAAACAAGCACACAACTAACCCTCTCCCAACAAAAGCAGTAACTTAATAATACACTCAGTGGGATGTATACAATTTCTCGGTGTTGTTCCACGGGAGAAAAAACAGCAAGAACAACCAGTAATGGGTAGAATTTACGAACACAGTAATCTAGAAACTTTCTAGTCATGCACAAGCAGCATAACGGCATATCACTCTTCTCTATGAGCAACCAATTAAGACTTCTAGCAAGATCAAAACTTTCATCAATGACGCCTCAAAGATCGAACAGCAGGAACAACAACAACACATTTGCTCACCTATACAGTGATATAGTAACCCCTCCAGAAGTACATCCAGCAATCATAATAACCTTTCACCTGAAAAAAAAAAACCCATGTAAGAAAAGCAGTTAGACTATGCTACAAATGACACAATCGTATTCGTGAGTGCAATAATCCGTAATTAACAGTAGACTAGACCACTAGATCCCAATGTGAAAATCCCCAAGCAAGGATGGCCCTAAATCATTTGTTAAGATACCGCTCACTCTGCTAGATCTACAGAACAAAGAACTTGATGTAGCAAGAAACCTCAAAACCGTTCTAGATTAATTACTCCATCATCAAGAAAATGTTGAAAGAAATAAGATGAAATTTTATCCCTTCCTCCAACCTAGTGGAGAGAAGCATTTTGATGGCCACCACAAGAGCAAGCAGGACGATCCACGAATATAAAACAAACTCGACTTAGTAACTAAGATAATCACTAAGCCAGGACTATGTAACAGAAAATGGATACCCTCAACATTCTAACCAAACACTTGGCACGAACCAGCTATTCGGAACACAAAATTAGAAACTAAGAATCAAGTTCATAGCTAGTAAAATCTCATTTCAGATTAAAGCACCCAGCTGTACAGTAAACCAACAATCAGTTTCTCAACCTAATGCTAAGCCTACAAAACTCAGTCAGTATCGACGAATGGAAATGAAAGACGCAACAAAGGCTTAGGAATTTTCGTGAAAACAAGAAATGAATCGGAGAAATTAGAAAAGTAAGGAGATCGATGGAAGAAGAAATGGCAGGAAGGAAAGTAAAATCAGGGAGGTGAAGTATCAGATGCCGAGAAAATAGGAATCAGATTCGTCATCGGAGAAGTGAATCGTACCTGATCGGAGAAGATGGGTGTGGCGGAGGTGGAAATGCGAGGAAGAAGGGCCAGGGATGTAGGAGAGAATATAGAAAGTATATTTTGGTAAAGTTCAGTTTGCTGCTGACAAAAATAAGAATAAACCCTACCATGGAAACACGGCTTCCTAGTTTTTTAAAATTTTCTTAATTTTTTTATTAGGGTAAAAAATTGTTAATCAAATACTAGGAATTGATCGAATACTTTAAACGATTCAATAACTTTGAATTGTGTACATAGTGGTCACCAATGTAGTCAAAATCCCGATTTTAATCTTAAAATCTTACGGTTTTACGATTTCACTAGTCTCTAGCGATCTTGATTCCACGCAAAATCTATGGGTCGTAAAATCTTGTAAAATCTCGATCAAAATCTTAGAATCTTATAAAATCAACGATTTTTGTATTTTACGATTTCACTTTCTAGGAGAAATTACCAGTTTGTACAACTACATATAAGACAGAACAAAGACATTTAAATTAAATTGGTTTTATTTTTAGATTTTTATTAATTAAGTTAGAAGTTATTACTAAAAATGTCTAAAATCTAATTATTACTTCCTAGAATGACATTTATTTTTAATATGTTGCTGACTTAAATGTTTCGATAGTAGTTCATAAAATCTTACGATTTTACGATTAAAAATTACGATTCGATTCCACCCATGTTTTCGATTTCACATGGAATCCCGATTTTGACTACATTGGTGGTCACATATCTTTAAAATTGAATCACTAAATCGTTATTGTAATTTTGTACGTTGTAATATTGTCATGATGGATGATTACATTTTCTAATTAATTTTTAACGTCACTATTGACATGTCATAAAAATGTCTTTCAAACTAATTTGGACTGAACTCTAAAATCTTTAAACTAGATTTCATTAAATTCTTGTTCATTTTCTCATTGAAAAAAAGTAGAAAAGAAGTCAAATTAATTTATGAGAAGAGCCATGAAAATTTTCAAGGGATTCTTATCTCTTTTCTCGCATACTCGAAGCTCAAACCCAACATGGAAGTTCAAAGATGGAGTACCCTACTTTGATCAATAGGCACTATAGTCAAAATCTTAGAGAAGCCAACCTCCTTCCAAATCATAGAGTTCTCTTCTCGACAAACCAAACACGAACGATCGAGAAGAGAGAAGGAGATGATGGAAAATTGTAATGAAGATAGAGAAAATTTGTAGGATTACCATCATAATCTACTGATATCATAAAAAAACATAACACAAAAATGAATATCACAGTAGAAACCAATTGCTAACACCATACATAAATGAAAAAAAATGAGGATATTATAAAAATTATAGGAACTAAATACAAAGTAGCAAAATCTAAACATGATCATACCCAAAAAAGAAAGAGAAACTCTAACCTAAATGGGAGATATTTGGGAAACATCATAAGTGACCATAAGGATAAAGTCAAACAAATTTTACTTGCCCACAAAATTTTAACATACCAAAATAAAACTAAGAACATCCAATTCACCAAACATCACTCAAATCTAGGGTCGAACAACGAGGCGGGTTTGGGTACCCTATACTACCTAAACTTAACTGAGTTGTTTGAATTGAAAGGGGAAAAATCAGATATTCTTTATAGAATTTCTCAGCTTCCTTTACAGTCTTGAACTCCAACAAGGACCAATTAAAATCTACCATAGGAACATCTACAAACAATTAAACACATAGTTAAAAATATTAGTATTTAATTATATGAAATACTAGTATTGAATGAATATAAACATAGTGTTAATAATAGTAATATTGATTAACTATTCAATTTGGTTGATTAAAAAAGCGGGTTGCTATTTGCAGTCCGTGTTTTGCTGTACGCAGTCCGTATTTTCACATAAATGGATAATTATGTCCTTGCAGTCCATTTTTACTAACGCAATCCGTTTTTATTAACGCAGTCCATTTTTTACTAACGCAGTCCATTTTTACTAACGTAGTCCGTTTTTACTAACGCAGTCCATTTTTTACTAACGCAATCCGTTTTTACTAACGCAGTCCGTTTTTTACTAACGCAGTTCGTTTTTACCAACGCAGTCCGTTTTTACTAACACAACTCATTTTTTCCTAACGTTGTCCGTTTTTACTAACACAATCCGTTTCTTACTAACAATTCCATTTTTACCAACTCGATTCGTTTACCAACGAATATCCTTGTTCATAATATATTAGAAAAATAGGCATAAAAATACAAATAACACTTTAAATATTTAAATAAATTAATAATATTGATGAAAAATATTGATGGAAAATTATGAATGTTGAAAAATAATTTAGTAAAAAATGGGCTGCTTTAGTAAAAAACGGACTGCGTTATTAAAAACGGACTGCATTAGTAAAAAACGGGCTTCGTTAGTAAAAACGGACTGCGTTAGTAAAAAATGGACTGCGTTAGTAAAAACGGAATGCGTTAGTAAAAAATGGATTGCGTTAGTAAAAAAACGGACTGCGTTAGTAACAACGGACTGAGTTAGTAAAAACGGACTGCCTTAGTAAAAAAGGACTGCGTTAGTAAAAACGGACTACGTTAGTAAAAACGAACTGAGTTAGTAAATACGGACTGAGTTAGTAAAAACGGACTGCGTTAGTAAAAAAGGACTGCGTTAGTAAATACGAATTGCAAGGACATAGTTGTCCATTTATGCTAAAATTACGGACTGCGTTAGTAAAACGCAGACTGCAAATAGCAGCACCCTTAAAAAATGGAAAAAAAATGATATTTTGCCCCCTTTACTTTGTGAAGTTAACAAACAACCCCCTACATTATGAAATTATCAATTTACCCCCTTCTACTATAGCCAACCTAACAAACAGCCCCTTCCATCCAAATTTCCATACAAAATTTGGTTAAGTGATGACTCACCAATATGACTCATCCATAATTAATGATAGTACATTGTCACATTATCGACTCACCGAAAATATTAAATATTTAATTTAAATATAAAATATTTAAATTATGTGTGTAAAGTCTTAAATACTCCTAATAAATTTAGACCATTAGATTGGTCAAAGAGTTAACTTAGATCTAATGATTGAAAAATGTTTGGAAGTTTCAAAACCTTGAAAAGGTTTGGACATCGATCCCTCCTAAAGATAGATAGATAGATATTTACACACATAAATATACAAATTTTCAGAAAATTACACCCAAACGGAGCCTTAAACACAATAGACGCACAAAGAGTTAGAGAAGATTTACATGGGACAAACTTCCAAACCCCAAATTTATCTGAGAAATTGGAGGTTGGGATTAAGATTATATGCTCAAGCCTCAAGGACTCTCCAACGAACCAACGCCACTCTTCACTTCGTCCTGCCGGCTAAAACCACACTCCCTCATTCCGCTCTCTGCATCGCAAAACCAGAAGCAGCAGATGATTCGTTAGATACTGACGCCATTTCCCTATTGCTGTAAGTTAGTTCTCTTTTGCTTTGGACTTCTGTGTAGCGCGATTGAAAGTTGGCTGTTCTGTTCAATCCGAATTTGAATGTATAGTTTGTGCAAATTGTCCGATTTCCTTTTCCCATAGTCGGCGATTGTTTTAGAGCTTCCCGTGCATCCATCGGACGAAACAAATGGCAGCATCCACGTCGCCGATGCCTTTCCTGCCGAGAAATGTTGCTATACGCCTGAAATCTGGAGCTCTGAATACGAGGTTCATCTTCTGCTCTCGCTCAACTCCTCACCGAGGACTCTCTTTCCAATTGTTGTTGCTGAGCCGTATTTGATCAACAATTTTGAGTGAGTCAAGCTGAGGAGGCATTTCACGTTGGTTAGGTCAACTTTAATTCATACACTAATCAGCGGTTTGTTGTTCCCTCCTATGGTTAACCGCTTATGCGTCAGTTTGACCGGTGCAGGAGGATGATGATGTGGAGAGCTAGGAGCAGCACCACCGAGGGCGGCCAATTTGGCTCCTCCGATGACAGAACTGGCGGTGGAACACGGTTAGTTAGGGCCATTCGTGCTCTTCAGGCGAGGATTGACATAAGATTTCAGGAGTTGAGGAAGAATCTCCCGCTGAAGTTGCTGTTCTTCTTGGTTGGTTTCTACTCTGCCACTGCTTTTGCTACTATGATTGGTCAGACGGGTGACTGGGACATTCTATCTGCTGCATTGGCTGTGGCAGTCGTGGAAGCCATTGGAGCTCTCATGTACAAGGGTTCTCTGCGCTTGTTCAGCAACGTTAAGAGCTTGGTCATTATGTTCAACTATTGGAAGGCTGGTCTTTCTCTTGGACTCTTCCTGGATTCATTCAAGTATGAAGCAGACAGTCTGATAAGTTTCAATTATATCCTCCATTTGTATTTTGATTTCGATTTCTTCCCTTCTTTTTATTATACCGTTTAAAGGGCAGGACGCAGATTGTTGATTTTGTGCACCGTTTGAATTGTAGGTTTTAGAAGATGATGCCAATTGCCAAGAGGCAATGATGTATTCACTGAACAGTTCTTTGTGAGTTTAATCTCTACTGGGCAGAAGCATGGTGGCTTCCTAAACAATCTTCCGACCTCGGGATCAGTATTTTGAAGGGGTTGGCAACTTGAGAGCTTTTAGGACTACAAAAGTATGGCTCGACTGTGGGATCGGGCAAATACCCTTCCTCTCAAGATCAGCCAGACTCGAAGGGGTCTCTAAGATCAGCCTCGAAGGGGACAATCACTAGAACCAGGGGACAATCACTAGAACCAGTTGTTTGTTCGTTAGGATCTGCTTCTCAACAGAGACTACCAATTGTTCTGTTGACAGTGTTTAGCTCATGAAAAGGATCTACTCTGATGTAGTAGTAAGGCAAGGCTTCTATTCAATTCGGTTGGAAGGAACTCGGTGGAGAATCTTCTGTATGGTGACTGTGTGTAGCAAGGCTATCAAGATCAGCTTGGATGGAGGCAAAAACCATTAGGTTTCCTCTCAGATCCATTCCTGTCACAGGAAGAGAAGATTGATGGCCCTTTATCGTACAAGAAAGAAGAAAAAGAAGTTTCCAAGAAAAAAAATAAGGAGGATTATGCTCCTTGCAGTCGCATTGCATGATAAATCATAACTGAAAGAACGAGAGTAACGATGATGGCTGGGCATTTGATTTACAATGCCTGGAAATCCACAGGCAAGTCTCTTATGCCATGTATATCTGGGGTGGCCTTTGTAATTTTGTGGTACTTGCAACTCTGCCACGTTCTACACATCTGCTTAAGGGTTATAATCTTCTACAGCCTAATGAAGGTATTCTACAGCTAAACTAGGAAAAAGTGTCTTCATTCCTCTTCGTTTACATTGCTTAAAGCTGATAAGATTGTGATCAAATGAGTCTTTCATGCATCCATATCAGGCCCAGGATAAGCTGGAAGACTCATTATTCGCTTGTCCAAAACAGGACCTCCAACAGTGAAGTGATACAGACTCTGAAATTCTGACCCTCTTAATCCAAGGAGCTCATGTACTGCACAAAGAAACGACAATTAAAATGTTAATGGCGGCTGACATGGAAATTTCAAATGACGAGTGGGGCTACTAAACGCTTACCAGGGTCATCAAAGAAGCAGCCGATTCCAGTAGCAGATATCCCCATCGCATGTGCTTCGAGGTACAGAACCTGCCCTAGAACTCCAGTTTCCCAAAACAACCGGGGATACATCCATGCACCCTCGCTGCGCAAGGCAGGCTCGAAGGAGCCACCATTCCGAGGCTAAAGCATCCATCTCCAGCAATGTCCTGGTGGCATGAAAGTGCCTTTGCAACCCGCTGGCAATCACCTATAGCAAGCTCGTAAAGAGGTAAACCTTCAGGACATCCTTCTGGTTTCTCCCACTTAAAGTCATGTCTTGTAGCCTTTCTAAGCTCATCTAAATGTTCCTCATTCCTCACCAGGAAATACAATCCTTTCGGAAAGCCATCTACCCTGTGAACAAACAATGCTGCGTGCACTTCTGCATCCCACGATAGACTTCGAAACGGCAATGCCGATTGCTTCTTCTGCTTCTCCCACCGTTTCCAGAAGGAAGACAGTGTAGCATCATCTGATAAAATGCATCCCTGTCTATCTTGGTCAAGCCATCCATTTCAACTGCACTCCTCCTCTTTCGAACAACTTCCCCGCTGTCAAACCTCTGTAAGAACTCTCACTGTAAACTCCACTCCCTTGAAATGGTTCAATGCCGAATTCATCTCCGGATGATGATGATGACGAAGGCTTCTTGGTGGCCTCAGCTGTTCTGTAGATGATATCCCAACAGACGTGCTCTTTGCTAAGCAGATTCGGTTTCCCTTTCCAATCCAAATCCTCAAATTTCATAGCTGCAGAGCATAGCTCCTCATAGTTCAAACTCAAGCTACCGAGACTTCCATCACCAGGGAAAACAAGCAGCACACAGTCAGGATGCTCAAACTCAATCTCTGGAATCTTTCCCTTCAACGGCCTGTCAGGAATTGGAAAGCCCTGATACCTATGAAGCCCCATTAGCATCTCCAGCTCCTTGAACCCTAATTCATCCAGCAACTTCACATCCCACCCGAGCTCAGCGGCAGCCATGGAAACGGCGGCAATCGCATGACCCACGTCGTGATTGCAGTAGCGAAGCGCCCTCTCTCCGTACTTCCACGCCTCCCGCCAGAAGATGGAGGAGATCCCGATGAGGAAAGAACCTTTCCTGGGGAAGATGAAATCATCAGGGATCGTGGCTCTGACTTCCAGAGCATGCTCCTTGGGAGCATAGTGAGCGACGAAAGCGGAATCAGAGAGGGAATCAACGGGAGGGGAGATTATGTAGGATTCAGTGGGATGCAGATTGCCGCTGCTCGGGTTGACCCGGAGGGACCAGGTGGATGACCCGATGGTTTTCCAGGCGGAGAGCGCCAGGGAACGGTGGAAGAGCTGAGAGATTGTGGATTTGGAGATTGGGTGAGGAGGAGAAGGAAGCGAACTGAAAAGAGTGTGATAGAGAGGAGATGAAGGAGACGATGAATTGTCGTGAAGCAAAGGGAGGAGAGGAGCGGAAGCATATCGCCGGAAGGGGTTGGGCTGGTTGGACCAGTCGAGGCCGTGAGGGCCTCTGGCGTACTTGTTCATCGAGTGCTTCGTCTGGTTATGGTACGTCAGGACTTTGCTGATGTTGTCGGCTGCTTCTGCCGGCGGAGTAGAGGAGGAGGACATTGCGGCGGCGGGAAAGGATGTCGACGGCGATGGACGGAGGATGAAATGCGAGGAGGAGGTGAGCAAACGTGACGGTGGCATTTTAGTGCGTTTATTGGCAGCTGACTGATTTCTGGTGTTTTTCTTTTTCCTGGTTCGTTAGAGAGGTTTGTTCTAGAAGTTGCTTCCAACGATTCCGGAACGAGCCACGTGGCGGGTGGAGGAGAAGGAATAATTGGGCTTCAGGCTGATGGAAATCTGACCGGCCTACTTAAGATTTAGGCCCATTGGGTTTCCATCACTCATTTGCTCAGAATAGATTGGTGGTGGTTCTGCAGAGAAATGTCGATGATTCTGCGGAGAGGGATGCACTACTTGGAGAGACTGAAAGCTGCGAATATTCCTAATGATTTGATCGAAAAGGGCCAGAACCGAGTCATAGACGCTTCGCTTATACTAATCCGAGAGAGAGCTAAGCTCAAGGTACTCTCAGAATGTTTTGATCTCGTTTTTTCCTTGCTTGTTTAGAGTGATTATAATTGATGAGAACTGTTGAGAATTGAGACCGCTGCCTTTTTTTGTAATTCAATTGGATGTGTATTTTTCTAATTGAGATCTTAATGCTTGGGGAGGGAACACGGCTAGTAATGTTTGTGAATGGTGGATTTGTACAGGGAGAGCTTGTACGTGCCTTGGGATGAGTTACAGCAACTGCAACCTTGCTTGGAGACTGGAGTACCTCTGGGACATTGCACAAACTCGACTACTGAAGAAGGTATTGATTTCAATGTCATAAGCACGAAATAAGAGCTAGCTTATACTGTCATTCTAACCTTGGTGATGTATTCTCTTGTCGCCTTCTTTGAATTCCCTAGGTTATGGAGACACATTTCATTTGACAATCTTGTGTTGTTTAAATCTACTGTTGTGTTGGGACCTGAAATTTTGCTAGCCCTTGTATCTTGAATTTGCTGTCTCGTTCCCTGTGATTTTATCATTGATCTCCCTGTATTAGTAATTGATTCTAGGATTAGTATCCCACAGGGAGGATAGTTGAGCCTTGTTATGTGATCATGGAGTCTCATCTTGAAAATTTGAAGATTGAAGTGTTAGACTTTTGTCTTTTGATACATTTACAAGTACGGATGGGATAGATAAAGTAGGAAGAATCTTCACTCTTTCAAAATAGGGTTTTATCATAAGAATCTTCCTCATTCATACTCATTCTGTCAAACAGATTAGAACCCTTTATATAGGCTCTCCACACTAACCCTACAGCCGCCGAACCAATAGAACAAATAATAATAGTAAGATTAACTAATACAACAAGGAAACCAATACTATTTCTAAACAGAGAAGTATAACTAAGTATTACTAATATAACTTCCTAAAAACAAATAATGATAAAAAACAAAGACAAATAACTGTAGAAGAAATATGTTAGAAGCCTAAAATATAGTGTGAGAAGAGTAATAGACATTAGTACAATTTATTTATTTTGAAAGAATAAACAAACCAACTGAATAATCACGGTAGTATCTGAATTTTGTTAACAGAAAGATATTTGTACAATATTCAGATAATCTAGGTTTTGAGAATTAAATACTACACAGACTTTTTAAAGGGGGATTGAATCCTCCTTATTTTCCTGTCCAAGTTAATCTCCGATTACCAAATTTTAGAAAGTGATATTAATCACTTCAATTAATATCGGGAAAAAAATATATTAATAAGCGAACAGGACATTGACTCGTAATAAACCTCTGCTCTTCTCTTCTGTTCCATTTTGAAAACAATTCAAACTTCAAGCTGTCTCCCCCACCCCCCCTAGTTTATATATAATCTTCCTTCTCTTCTTCTTCTTCCTCGTATTTAAATCTCTCTTTGTCCACCAAAAATGGCCAAGACACCTCCCAAACATAAGTGTGATCCTTCCAAGCATAAGTGTGATCCTTCCAAGCATAAGTGTGATCCTTCCAAACATAAGTGTGATCCTCTCTCACTCCAGCTAGGAGTGGGAGTGGGATCCACCACCACCAAACCCCAACCCACCATGAGACGAGCAAGGAGGCCAAGGTCGAACCCTGTACCGGAGGGCAAATCGGTGACGATACCCCCGCCGTACCCGTGGGCTACAGACCGCAGGGCGAAGATCCACTCGATAGAGTACCTAGTCGCGCACGGGTTAACCACAATCAAGGGAGCGGTGGAGTGCAAGAGGTGCAGCAAGAAGTACGAGATGTCGTTCGAGCTAATGTCGAAATTCAAGGAGGTTGCGGGGTACATAAGGGAGAACAAGTACACGATGAATGACCGTGCCCCAAAGGTCTGGAGTGACCCGACATTGGGGGACTGTAGTCTGTGTGCACAAAGGGAATGCGTGAAGCCTGTGATTAAGAAGAGGAGGGACATCAATTGGCTGTTCTTGCTATTGGGGCAGTGGATTGGTTGCTGTAAGCTTTGGGATTTGAAGTATTTTTGTAAGCATACGAGTAATCATAGGACAGGAGCCAAGGATAGGGTGCTGTACTTGACTTACTTGGCCGTTTGTAAGCAGTTGGATCCCTCTGGTCCATTTGATGTTTGAAACTATTGGGAGTGGGATGGACAAAAAGGGATCAAGGAATAGTCTTTAATTTGAGATTTCTATTTTTTTTTGTATGGTTTCATTTGGTTGCTTAGTTTAATATTTATTGGAAGGTTAGAAGGATTTCTTCATTGTATGTTTTTAGTATAAATGTCTGATTTTTGTGCAATATCATACCTTTTATACATCCCATAATTCAGTCTGGTTTCTTCGATCTCGTTCCGTACTTGCTTGTTTGGAGTGATTATTATGGATGAGAACTGTTGTGAATTGAGACCGCTGCCTTTTTGGTAATTCAATCGGATGTGTATTTTTTTAATTGAGACCTTAATGCTTGGGGAGGGAACAAGGCTAGTAATGTTTTTGAATGCAGGATTTGTACAGGGGAGCTTCTACGTGACTTGGGAGGAGTTACAGCAACCGCAAGCTTGCTTGGAGTACCTCTGGGACATAGCACAAACTCCACTACTGAAGAAGGTATTGATTTCAATGTCATAAGCACCAAATAAGAGCTAGCTTATACTGCCATTCTAACCTTGGTGATGTATTCTCTAGCCCTTGTACCCTGAATTTGCTTTCTCGTTTCCTGTGTTTTTATCATTGATCTTCCGGTGATCATAATTGACTCTAGGATTAGTATAGCACGAAGATAGTCAAGCCTCATCTCGAATATTCGAAGATTGAAGTGTTGGACTTTTGATTGATACATACACAAGTACATATGGCCGCATGGGGTATGATATGATAAAGTAGGAAGATCTCCTCTCTTTCAAAATAGGGTTTTTATCATAAGAATCTTCTTTATTCATCATCTTTCTGTCAAACTCTTTAGCAGCCTATTGCAACAAATAATAATAATAATAAATAGTAGTAGTAGTAGTAGTAAGAGTAACCTGCTAATGCAACAAGGAAACTAATATAGAGTCTCTGTATGCTTCATCTGCTTCTATGATCTTACTTAATGGTTCTCATCTGCAAGTTTTCAGTGTTGCATCGTTTCTGTTCGAAATGGTCATATGAGAGATGATGTGGCATTTGGCTTAATGCAGGAAGAGAGTTGCATGATCCACGTGTTCTAACTGATGTTGGTGATGACCCTGTACAAGAAATCCGAGATTGTGGTTTGGATGACGATCGATTGATGAATGCCATGGTTAAGGTTGTGATGGAAGAGGTAATAGATTTTATCCTTGTAGTATGCAGTTGAACTTATCACTTAAATCAGAGGTCCTGCTACAGTAGGAGGTTTTTCTTTCTGTTCATGAGCTGGTTGAAAATTTGCTACTATGTCCTGTGGTAGTTTTACCTGTGTAAAGTAATGCCCTTGTTTCATTCTAGGTGGTTAAAGAAAGGCGGCTTTACAGACCTTCATCAGCCTCGTCAGACAGGTCACCCGTCGGTTGTTTACCCTGCTGGTGCATCGGGAAACCTTCTTACAGTGCACACGGCGGATGAGAACCGTTCCTGGCTGAGGTGGAGGGGTAACAATAGCATTGCCCAATTGTCGATAAACTTCCCGTCAACGCTGGAACATCCACGCACTACGAATCAGTGGACCCAAATGAATCTCAATCGGTATCATAAAGTCACCTTGTACGTGATCTAATAAACCACAGTTAAAGCAAATTTTGGAGAGACCCCGTATAGGATTGTTTTTTCCGGTCGCACCACCACTTCCCGACGACTAAAGAGCCCTTTAGTTAGGTTGAGTTTCCCTCAAAGGAAAGTCCCTGACTCATCACCCAGACGGAACAGAGCAACATCGAGGACGATGCCAAAATCTTCAAAAAATTGTCGGCCGAAAGAAACAATGGCAAATTCGATAGGGATTTCTTTCAGTCACCCAAAGGACCACAAAATGCAGAGATAACGCTAAGTTGTCGGACGGAGTGGACCAAAGAGCGACCGAAAACCAATCTATGTTGCCTTTCGCTTCCGCTCAAATTTACCGGCGTACGTTTTTTTTCTCTCGGATAATGCCTCCGATATCGTTCTCATCCCGCTTCTACCAATCCATAACCTCGGACTTGCTCTGATCTGTCATCGTTGGCTGAACGAGTTGATGGACAGTGGATATTTAAAGAGTCGGTTCTCAAATCCTTACCAAAGTTTTCAGATCTCTACAACAAGGAAGGCGATGATTTCATATCTGACATCTGCTAGCTTCTAGTCTCCTCTCCTCTCCTAGCATCTGCCTCCTAGTCTTTCCTTGAGCAGCAATTATGGTAGCCCATTATGTGTGGCTCGTCATATTTCTCGCCGTCTCCCATATCATAGATTGGTAAAGCTATCAACTGAGTTTGACACTTAGAGGATGTTTGGTATTTTGTGATTTAAAATACATGGATTCTTGAAATTGGTGTATTTAAAATGTATGTTTCAAAATTAGTAGTTTTGTGAGATAAACATGTTTGGTATTTGTGTTCTAGATTCATAAATTGAATGACATATTGTCCATTATACCCAAAATTATTAGTGATTAGCAACTTTACTTAAAAAAATATAGTAGGGGTATAAGGTGGGAAAGAAAATAGGGGATGAGGATTTTCCACAATCTCACCTAAAAGGTGAGATTCTAAATCCATGTATTTTAACTTTTTTGGGAATTACAATACATGGATTTTAGACTGAAATATGACAAAAAAATAAGATATTAACTGAAATACATGTATTCTCTAGAATCACCAATCCAAATCACAAATACCAAACATCCCTTACTGTTTTTCTAAATGCATGATTATCTCTCTATCCCTGCAGGAGCTATCTAAGGCAAAAAAAAAAAAAATCTATGTTCCAAAATTATTTTTGAAAATTTCTCAATTTCTTTGGGTGTTGTTCACAAACTTTAGTATTATCCACTTTGAATTAGTCTATACAAATTTACGCAATTTCCCAACATGATCACCAAAAAAAAAAAGTAGTGGATGGTATCGGTGGCATTTAACAGGCGCACAACCAACCCACCCACCCGATAACAGAACAAAAAACCATTCTTGAAATGCGCGACTTTAACTTTCCAATTTCCGTTACGATGACTCGTCTCGCCACCACTAGATTGGCGACTCAGTGACTCACCAGTCCACCATTTGTTGGCTTCTTACACTCAAATGACATCTATACCCTTTCCCTTCCCGCGCAGATCTTCTACCATCAGGTGGGAGTCCAGTTTACCATCAAATAAATTTAGCTTCTTTGATAGTGTCAAGGAACAATCTCAACATTGATTTATTTTTTCAGATCTAATGGTTTAAATTAAAAGGATAAAAGGGTCATTTCCCAATTTAATTTAATTTAATTTAATTTAATTTTAGTTTTTTTAATTCAAGTGAAAATAGCTGGTGACTGGAGCTCCGGCGACCAGAACTCCGGTGACCGGAGCTCCGGCGACCGGAGCTCGGCGACTTCTCCGATGAATTTTTTGGACGATCGGAGCTCCGATTTCGAAAAAAATTTCGGCACCAGACCACCGTCGTCGGGCCTATTTTTCTGGAAATTTTTTTCGGTGACGCTTCGTACTCGTTTTTAATGTGTACACACTTTTGTTCGTGTGTACACACTTTTGTACATAAACTGTGTACTCATTTGCAAAGATTTTTCGTACACATGTGTACATGTTTCTATACATGTTTTGTACACATTTTATACACGCACACGTTTATGTACTTACATTTTTTTATATGTGTACACTTATCTTGTAGATATGTACACACGGTGTACACGTGCACACACCTCTTTGTACACATGTACACTATATCTTACATTTTGTTTATGTATACGTATACACACATTTTATACACGTGTACACCTATTTGTACACGTGCACACTTATTTTTTACACTAGTGTACACATATTTTGTATACATCATGTGTACACGTTTTATACACGTAACATTTATGTACTTACATTTTTTACACACGTACACTTATCTTGTACACATCTATAAATGTGTACACCTATTCGTACACGTGCACACTTATTTTTTACTAGTACACATACTCGTACTCGTGTGTACATATTTTGTATAAATCATGTGCACACTACTTAATAATGTAATGTGTGTACATGTGAACGCGTACACGTGCACACTTATTTTATATACTAGTGTACACATATTTCGTACTCGTGTGCACATTTTTTTACAAACTATGTGCATCTATTTAATAAGATAATTTTATTGTTATATAATATTACTAAGTACTTAGTAGCATAGTGGTAGGAGTTTAATATTTAAATTGAGAGGTCATGATTTCGAATTACATCACAACACTTTTTTTAATATATAAATTATCTAACTAGGGGTAGCGGCGGAGGTCCGGCGACGGCGGCGGAGATCCGGCGGCTGGGCGGCGACGACGGCGGAGGTCCGGCGGCTGGGCGGCGACGGCGGCGGAGTCCGGCGATGCGAGCGCGACTGGCGACGAGGTCCGGCTGCGCGATGGCAGAGTCGGCGACGGTGGCGGAGGTCCGACGACGGCGAGACGCAGACGACAGTTGAAGGTGCTGGCCACCTTTTTTAAAAATACCTATAATACCCTTCTTTGATGGATCAAGAACTCACTTCCTTGATCCCAAGCTGAACCCTCAGCTGGACAACACTGTACTTTCCCTTTTCTTTTATCTTTTGTGTTTTTTTTTTTATTGTTATTTAATTCGTGCATGGATTCTTCTGCTGGAGTTCCCTTACTTTACTGATCACTCCCTCTCCCGTTGTAGTTAAATTCCTCCGCTCGTCGTTGCGGTTTTCGGACTCTTCCGCCATCCTGCAGCTCGCCGTCTCTTACACTCCAGATTGATATCTCGATTCCGCCTCTCTTTCAGGTAAGATAATTCGTCAATCGGTACTCCTATATTTCCCTCACGGCAGCGCGGTGTATATATGCAATTCACAGTGTAACGATTTCGTTTTTCGTGTGATCTTTTAGTTTCTTAAGCTTGAGAAATGTCGATGATTCTGCGGAGAGGGATGCACTACTTGGAGAGACTGAAAGCTGCCAATGTTCCTAATGATTTGATCGAGAAGGGCCAGAACCGAGTTATAGACGCTTCTCTGACTCTAATCCGAGAGAGAGCTAAGCTCAAGGTACTCTCAGAATGTTCCGATCTTGTTCCTTCCTTCCTTGCTTGTTTGGAGTGATTATTTGGATGAGAACTGTTGAGAATTGAGACCGCTGCCTTTTTTGTAATTCAATTGGATGTGTATTTTTCTAATTGAGATCTTAATGCTTGGAGAGGGAGCAAGGCTAGTAATGTTTTTGAATGGTGGATTTGTACAGGGAGAGCTTATACGTGCCTTGGGAGGAGTTACAGCAACTGCAACCTTGCTTGGAGTACCTCTGGGACATAACTCTTCATTTCTTCAAGGCCCAGCTTTCGCTCCTCCTCGAATTAGGGAGGCCATGTGGTGTGATAGCACAAACTCCACTACTGAAGAAGGTATTGATTTTCAATGTCATAAGCATCAAATAAGAGCTAGTTTATACTGTCATTCTAACCTTGGTGATCCATTTCCTGCCCTTCCTAGCTTATGTAGATAAATTTTATTTGAAAATCTTGTCTTGTTTAAATCTACTGCTGTTGGGGACCTGAAATTTTGCTAGCTCATGTATTCCGAGTTTGCTGTCTCGTTTCCTGATCTTTTATCATAGATCTCCCGGTAATTGACTGTAGGATTAGTATCGCACAAAGATAGTTAAGCCTCATCTTGAAAATTCGAAGATTGAAGTGTTGGACTTTTGATTGATACATACACAAATACATATGACCATATTGGTTATGACATGATAAAGTAGGAAGACTCTACTCTCTTTCAAAATAGGGTTTTATCATAACTCATAAGAATCTTCTTTATTCATCATCATTCTGTCAAACACATTACCAGCCTATTGCAACAAATAATAACAACAATAATAATAGGCTCATATCTAAGTTTTACTGATGTAAGTTTTACTAAGAATCTTCTCATAAGACTAACCTGCTAATGCAACAAGTAAACTAATATACTACTTAAAGAAAAACGTATAACTAAGTTTTACTAATATAAGTTGATAACAGTGAAACTTATCCTGAAAAAAGAAACTGATATTAGTCTGGTTAGGCTCGTATCACG
This sequence comes from Linum lewisii, assembly GCA_034768395.1. Lineage (NCBI taxonomy): Eukaryota > Viridiplantae > Streptophyta > Magnoliopsida > Malpighiales > Linaceae > Linum > Linum lewisii. The sequence continues at coordinate 62,040,191 of CM068299.1, forward strand.
TGTCTGCCCTTCGTAAGCCACCTTTTCTTCACACTGAAAATCTAGAGTCTCTGTATGCTTCATCTGCTTCTATAATCTTGTTGGTTCTCATCAGTTTTCAGTGTTGCATCGTTTCTGTTCGAAATGGTCATATGAGAGATGATGTGCATTTGGCTTAATGCAGGGAGAGAGTTGCATGATCCACGTGTTCTAACTGATGTTGGTGATGTCCCTGTACAAGAAATCCGAGATTGTGGCGTGGATGATGATCGATTGATGAATGTCATCAGTGAGTCGGTTAAGGTTGTGATGGAAGAGGTAAGAGATTTTATTCTTGTAGTATGCAGTTGAACTTATCACTTAAATCAGCGTTCCTACCACAGTAGGAGGTTTTTCTTTCTGTTCATGAGCTGGTTGAAAATTTGCTACTATGTCCTGTGGTACTTATACCTGTGTAAAGTAAATACCCTTCTTTCATTCTACGTAGAAATTGAATTTGACGAATTTTTACTTCTCTTCAGGCACCATTACGCCCTTTGGTTTTAGGTGGCGATCATTCAATATCATTTCCAGTAGTGAGAGCTGTATCTGAGAAACTTGGAGGGCCGGTGGATATCCTTCATCTTGATGCTCATCCTGACATCTATGACTGCTTTGAAGGAAACAAATACTCTCATGCTTCTTCATTTGCCCGAATCATGGAAGGAGGCTACGCTCGGCGACTTTTGCAAGTATATCTTTAACTCTTCATATACTTGGTTCTCCCTGTCTTAGCTATTATTCTGAATTCCTCTGATAAGAATGTATGCCTCATAGGTGGGCATAAGATCCATAACAAAGGAAGGCCGCGAGCAAGGCAAAAGGTTTGGAGTAGAACAATATGAAATGCGAACTTTCTCCCGAGACAGAGCGCTTTTAGAAAACTTGGTCTCTCTTTCTCTCTCTCTCACGCCCTCTTTGCATTCATATTGTTGTTCTGTTTGTCCGAAAAACTGACATTAGCTTAAAATGGTTTTGAACAGAAACTCGGGGAAGGGGTGAAAGGTGTGTACATCTCGGTAGACGTGGACTGTCTTGATCCAGCCTTTGCTCCTGGTGTTTCTCACATAGAGCCAGGTGGCCTGTCTTTCCGTGATGTCCTCAACATCCTCCACAACCTTCAAGCTGATGTCGTTGCTGGAGATGTAGTCGAATTCAATCCACAAAGAGACACAGTTGATGGGATGACTGCCATGGTTGCTGCTAAGCTGGTGAGAGAGCTCACTGCCAAAATATCTAAATGAGTATGTAACCTCTCGCTCTGGCGTTTTCAAAGTTTGTTTTATGAGCTTTGACAGAGACTTCAATTTATAGCTCGATTGTTCGAGTCTGTAAGGAACGATAGAATGAAAGAAACTGCAGAAAGATTATATTTTCATGACAGTCATGGCTGCTGTCCATTACAGCATATAAATGATGGATTATCAAAGACATTCTCATCTACTTTATGTTATTTTGTATGTCCAAGTCTTACAAAAGCATCTGTTGTATCTATATGAGATGTTCGCATAGTCGGTCTTGATCCCTAGCGCTTTTCCATCGAAATGGGCTTAAACCTCTTAGCGACACATATGAACATTCCCAGATTGAATGTCAGTATAGCTGCCAACAAGAAGAAGAATCTGTCCAGGTGACCTTCGTTCAGATTCGGAGGAACCCATCCTTGCTGCTTACCGTTTCTGGACGTGATCTTCATCACCACTGTTAGAAGAATGCTGCTAAAAAAGTTGCCGAGGGCATACGAGACCATTGGCAGTCCTATTGAGAAGCTCCTCATTGCATCGGGGGCTTGGGTTGCGAAAAACTCCAACTGAGCAATAGTCACAAGCGCCTCGGAAATTCCCATCAGGACATACTGCGGAGTTATCCAGAAAATGCTCATGGAGCTCGTCTCTTTGCTCCCTGGAAGAGCGTGTCGTAGCCTCACTTGCTCCACAATGCCTGCAACTACCATCGACACTGCTCCGATTGCCTGCCCAAGCCCCACTTTCTGCAACTCTGTAAGTGGCTTGGGAGCTGTTTTCCTTTTCGTCAGCTTGACGAAAAAGGGAAGAATGACCTTGCCATACATGAGGATGAAACTCGAAGTTGTGACCATGTCGAAGACCGGCATGCTGGCCGGTGGGAAATGAAAATTGCTACTACCGACCTTGTTGTCCATGGCGGTGCCTTGTTCCACAAAGAGAGACATGAGCTGTACGAACACCAAGGAGGATGAGATGGTGAAGACCCAAATGGGCAGCAGTCTTAGAATGCACTTCACTTCTTCCACTTGTGTGACTGTACAAAGCTCCCATGGATTCGGAGCTTCCCCTCGCGTTCTCCGCTCCATATCCCTCGAGCTTACTATCGCAGCACGGTCCAGAAACCTATACTCGTCAAACAAGGTAAAAGAAGATCACCCTCAAGATGGCTACAGCTACAAGAAGAAGCGAAAGAAACCCGAGAAAACTTACCTGAAATCATCTGTGTGGAAAATTCTCCTGTCAGTAGCAGCATTACCTTGAGACTGCCTTTCATGGAGGGTTTGATGGTAAAGCCCTTGTCCATTTGCAGGAACCTTGTGGCTCATCTTCCGAAATGAAGCCACGATCACCTGAGAGAATCTCGAAACGGGGTTTCCAGAAGGCGGTTTGAAGTGTCTGTACCTCAATGTCCCCCATAAGAGCAACAAGTATGCAACTATAGAAACTGCAGTACATATCCAAAATCCCAGAATCCAGTAACCCAGACTGTAGAGATAAGCCAAAAGAGTTTCGGCCACCAAGGAACCAAGAACAACAGCGACGTAGAAGTAGCTGTAGAACGAGCCCTTGGATTGCTTCTCGTCTGGATCCTCCTCGTCGAACTGGTCCGCGCCTAGTGCTGCCAAAGCAGGCTCGGAGGCTCCACTCCCCAGAGCTATCAGATAGATAGAGATGTAGAAGATGGTCACCTCGAATGGGTTAGGCGCTTCACATGGCGAGCTTAATGTGCCGCAACCTTGAGGTTTTAGGAGGAGGAAGTGAGTTGACGAGCTCAGTGCCACTACTCCCTGAAAACACCCACACACACGTGAATGCACCGATGCAATTATAGTTTAGATTCAGCATCGGGTGTTATCATAGTTTGCAATGTTTGTCTGTCTTGTATCCGTTAACTTACCAATGTGGACGCCATGTTTGAGTGCTCGAATCTTATAGTGGTGTCCACATGGGTAAGTTAACAGACTCGTCATGAACAGTGCATCCTTAATGACACCTGATACAAAATCTAGACTATGATGATACATGATGCTGTTGCTAATAACTGTAGCAGTACATGTAGTCATAAGTAAGTGTTGAAACTTGTGACGTACCACGATGAGAAAGACTTCAGAGACGACGCAAGTAAGGAAGCGACCGAGAGAGGAGTCGCTGAGGAGGGCACCGAAAAGGGAGAAGAGATAGCAAGTCCCAACCCAGCGGCTGTAGGAGTTGGCAGCTTGAGCATTGGTATGCCTAAGCACTATCTTCTCGAAAAGGACTAGGTTCACTGATACTCCAGCTATTGACAATGTCAGCAGTCCCAGATTCACTGTTACCATTAAAGAAGAAACAGATGATGAAGAAAGCAAGCATCTCAATTGTAGTTGAAAGAAGAGGCGAATCCATGATTCAAAGTGAATGAAAAGAATTGGCTAATTTTAACATTAACTGAATGAAATGTGTCGATTAATTTGTGCGAAATCATTATAACCAACAAAACTTCACGAGAAAAAAAGTTGATTATTATACTTTTTTATGGACAAGTCTCATGATGAATCACCCTTCGAGCTTCCTCACTGAAGATTAAACTCTGATTTGCTCTATACACAAGACCTAGTTTGAGGATGTTTTATTAATCATCGTGGCTGACAACCTCCTATTGGTATACATTTGGTTGGTTCAAGATGAAAACTCACATACGAGAAAATGGTAAAGTTGACAACCAAAGTACTTATTCTGTCTGTGATATTCTCTAGACACAAGTCTCCACTCAATGATGTTTTATTCATCACTGTGACCGATAACCTTCTACTGCCATGTACATTTGGCTAGTCCAAGATGAAAACTCACATACCAGAAAATGGTAAAGTTGACAACCAAAGTACTTATTATGTTTGTGATATTCTCTAGACACAAGTCTCCACTCAATGACGTTTTATTTCGTCACTGTGACCGGCAACAACCTCCTATTGCCTAGTACATTTGGATGGTCCAAGATGAAAAATCACATACCAAAAAATGATAAAAATGACAACCAAATACTCGTTCCATAAACAAAATTGCTCATGTCAATTGTAGCATCACTTAAAATCAATTGTAGCATGACATGGTATCAGAGCCTTTGACCAACATGAGGTCAAGGTTTCGAATCCCGATAACCACAAATTCGTGTATGAAGCCCGTTATTGCAAGGCCCTCCAATATAGGTCGCCCCAATTCCATTGCAACAAGTCTCTTTATAACCAAGTTGAGAAATAGCAACAACCTCACAGACTCTTACTGAGAGCTTCCGTGTTTATTGACGGGAATGTGTTACTAGACAATATAAGATTCATTCAGAACTCTCTCTCAACCGCTCATGTGTTCTATTGTAGCATATATAGAACAGAGCAAAGTCATGTGAATTTGGTAATGTGGTTTGAAATAACCATAGTACTCATCCCAAAAATGAAGAAGACATACCAAGAACAAGGAGTGCACATCTCCATCCAACCAGTGATCTTCTTGGAAGCTGGTTTCCCATACCAATCAAGAGTCCCATCTCTCGTGTATCCATTAATTGACGATTGATCCACCTCTCTCCTTTCTGCAACTTCATCAGAATCACATTTCATCAGATCATCAACCAGAATGAATCAGTTCAATCGACATATACCTGAAACAGCCGTGCAGAAGTCTCCATCTCCATCATGAATGACTACTTTGAGTACTCTGTCTTGTTTGCAGGGGACTGACTGATGAATGCAAGTAAGTTATAACTCTTCTCTTCTAAGCAGAAGAAGACATGCTGCAGCCTGCATGCTGAGAATGATGGTCCCACTTTGATATCATTCAAATGGGTTCATTGGCTCAAAAGCCTAACTCTTTGCTCATCTAATTTGATACTAACAAACATTGTTATTTTCTACAAAGATAAATAGGTAAAATATAGTAGTTGGATAAAAAATTTCATCTTAAAAGAAAATTACAAGTGTTTACGTGCATTAAAAGAATTGATCTAGAAATTGAATGGCATTAATTATGGACAGATTTAGCTTTGGTTGGTAGATAAGGCTCATGAGATTCCTTTACATTTGGCTTCATGTACACAATAATTTACAAAGTTAAAAAAATTATAGCTCACTTGTCAATTCAGAACACAAATGTTTCACATTGCACTCAATTGATGACGTCACTTCCTATAAAATATAATGTAATCGCAACAAAAAAAATTCATGCTAGCTCCGATTATCTATTCAAATTGATAAATTTACCAAATTATAGTTTGGGAGACATTTGTGAACATGTTTCGTCATAGACCAAGTAGGTTTAGTTGATAATCGAGAAATGAAAATAAGACATAACGTTGAAACTGCATCCAAAAGAGTTGCATAAGAGAACATATAACCAAACTGTTACGCTCTTATCTTGAGTGTTTTTTATAGATCTAAGAGATCCCAAATTTATTAGGAGGCAAAACATAAAGGTCACCCCCCTGGCCTTAGGGCACACCAAACATCGGTCTCCCCCGCATTTAACAACAAGTTCGCCGGTCATTTTGCGGGCAGGTTTTGACAATGATCATTCCGTAGGTTTACCTGCGAAAACCTTATTACGACTTTTTTTTACAAACATCAAGAATTATTATTTTGACTATAACACTCATGTGTTCAAGACTTAAATATACACGAAAATTAAACCAACTATCGTAAAAGACTCAATTGGTATACAAAACTACGATCATGTAATTGAATCTTCAATCACAAGCTCAACAAAAAGTACACAACATACATCACATACATTCAATGGTTTACAAGTTTCAATGGACAAAAGATTAATGTAGTCAACATTTTTTGTTACAAGTTTTATCAAAAAAAACATTTTGTTACAACTCTATGGAACAAATTTGAAAAGAAAATAGATTTAGTATCATTATGTAAAATATAATAGATAAGGTACCAAGATCACAATTACCCCTTTCTCGCGTTTTTTCCTACCCCTTCTTCCTTATCTCCTCTCTCGACCTGCCGCCGTCCTCTCCTCCCGCCGACCGTCCCCCTCTGCCGCCGGCTATCCTCGCCGCGCCATTGCCTCCGATTAATTTTCAGTCACCTTATCCTCCCTTCATCAGTGTGTTTCAGAGATGCTTTCTTCAACGATTTCCCGCCTAAATATCCTCTCGAAGCCCTCGATTTGCCATGCTTGTTTAACTATCGGCGGCAGCTTCAAACGCCGCAAGCAACGATTGTGGAACCCAATCTCCGCTCCCGTTTACTCACAATCCAACTTTAATCTCACTTCCCGAGTATCCTCCTTGCCAATTCAAGCTTCTACGTCTGAAAACGATTTGGTTGTTCTGGGCATCGAGACCAGCTGTGATGACACTGCTGCAGCCGTCGTAAGCCACTTGCTTTCAAGAATCATCTGTTCTTTTCCCCCTTTTCGTTCTGCTGAGTATAAAATTCAATTCATATTGGTTATGAATTTGGTTGTGTTTTACGTGTAGGTTAGAGGTAGTGGAGAAATTCTCAGCCAAGTTATAGCATCTCAGGTGTGTAAAACTGGTGAAATCATTCTGTGTTGTCAGTGATTGTTGCTAGCTTCTAGATGTGCGCATTAACAAACTGATTGGTTTTTCTGACTGTGTCAAGGCAGAGTTGCTTGCTCAATATGGGGGAGTTGCTCCGAAAATGGCAGAAGAAGCTCATTCTCTGGTGATTGATCGTGTATGTTGGCCATGCCTTGTCCCTTTTAGAAATTTATCATTTGTGTAATTGTAGGCTTCTGCTGCGTACTCTATAGTTGCTGGCTAATTTTACATGTCCATGCCACAGGTTGTGGAGGAAGCACTTGATAAAGCCAATTTGACTGCTGATAATCTATCTGCAGTTGCTGTTACCATTGGTCCTGGTTTAGGCCTTTGTTTACGTGGTAAGTTTAGTAATTTGTTTCATGCTCTAATGGACTATGGTGCACAGTGAGTGATTCAATAAACAGCTAGCTGTATTAATTTGATGTTTGCGCAAAGTATATGATCATGCACTTGGAGGACCCAGGGAATCAACTAAGTTTAAATTACTCTACCTGTTTTTGTTGTTCGATTTATAAAGCTGTGGAAGGTGATTTGTCTAAGGAACTTCTGTGATTTTATTTGATTCAGTTGGGGTGAGGAAAGCTCATAAACTTGCTGGTGCGTTCAACTTACCAATCATTGGGGTCCATCATATGGAGGCGCATGCTCTAGTAGCAAGGTATAGAATTATCCGTGTCAACATAGTATGATACAAGAATCTTTTGACAAGAGTTTGCTGATTTGTTACAGAAAGAAAAGTTGGTTCCCCTCTCATTTTAGAAAAGTGATACACGTTAGCTTTTGTCTATGATAGGATCATTGAGCGAGATTTGCAATTTCCTTTCTTAGCATTGCTTATTTCTGGTAAGAATATTGCCAATATCTCTTGTATGTATCTTCGTTCATCAAATCGCTTCTGCAAGGCCAGCATGGTTGCAAGCATGTGATGATATTTTCCTTTTTGTAGTATCAAGTGCCACACAATAGGGAAATTTATTTATTTTAGTTTTTCTGCTTAGTTGTGCATAAAGCTTGTTCTCACTTCTCACAAGATTTTTGGCCATTCGTGTTTAAAAATGTTGTCCATCCATCACACTCATGTTTGGTTGTTCAGCTTTGTAGTATGCTATCAATTTGCTAGGTAGGAATGTGATTATGCTATCTTTTATTCTCTTAGGAGGACATAATTTGCTTGTCCTTGCTCGTGATCTTGGGCACTACATACAACTTGGGACCACAATAGATGATGCAATTGGTGAGGCCTACGATAAGACTGCAAAATGGCTTGCTCTTGATTTGAGAAAGAGTGGAGGGCCAGCTTTGGAAGAACTTGCTAAAGTTGGGAATGCTCAGGCTGTCAAATTTTCAGTGAGTTTTATTCAGTTGACATCATTATCGGTTAGTAATAGCAAACAATACAGCCAGTGGATCATTCAGTGATATAATTTCTTTTGTATTCTTCTGTTGTGCCTTCAGACACCAATGAAGCAACACAAGGACTGTAACTTCTCCTATGCTGGCCTGAAAACTCAAGTGAGGCTTGCAATCGAATCCAGAAATATGTATGTGGCTTTGGTTTCTGTCATTATGGAAATCATTTCAAATATTAACATTAATGCAAGTTCAATCAGTTAGTGATTCCTTTATTTACTGCCTTGATTACACTCTCCCATTTTCTTCTTCTCTTTACTGATTGTAATGTGGGATTCTTGCAGAAATGTTGAAATTCCCATCTCTGCCGCTAGTGACCAAGATAGAAGCTCCCGGGCTGATATAGCAGCTTCTTTTCAGGTGTTACTGATGTCCCATCAACTAATACCTAGAGCATTAGTGATGATAGCTTGTGACTTTGTATTTTTTGTAATACTGTTAACAATGCAGCGAGTAGCAGTTTTACACTTGGAGGAACGGTGTGACCGTGCAATTGGTTGGGCAAGGAGGATCGAACCGTCAATAAAACATTTGGTAAAATCAATTGTTACTTTACCAGCTGATCCTATACCATTTGATAACTGTTGTCTTCTGCTAAATTTTCAAATGATGTTGAACAACTGTTTCTCATCTAGGTGGTATGTGGAGGGGTTGCCTCAAATAAGTATGTGAGGACTCAACTTCAGGCCGTAGTTGAGAAAAACGACCTGAAACTTGTATGCCCTCCTCCTAGCCTCTGCACTGATAATGGTAAATGATACTCTTTATATACAATCGTGCTATATGTGCTATCAATGACGAAACTTATTGTGCAAAATATAATGAAGTGGTCTTCTATGCTTGAAATTATGTATCTGCAAGTAGGCATGAACTCTGTCGTACAAGACTTGGGGCTCTCCAGCTAATAATGAGAATGCTTTTTAGTTCCCAGTGGAGTAGGCTGATGAGCCAAACCACCTAAAATTAGGGTCCTGTGTGTTTGCTCAATTCTATTTTCTTCTTCTCCAATTCATCTCGTTACCAAATCCTATCCTGCGTATTTCCCAACATATTAGTGGGGAGACACGCAGTTGTTCTTCAACCATGACAACCTGCTGTTTCCTTAGGAATAGAAAGTTGTAAAACATCAATGTGATTGATTTCTGAATGAACAAGGCAGCAAAGTTCAATAATAGTTTGCAGCCCGGCCTTTACCCAAAACGAACATCATATCCAAGTCCATCTCAGAACTATCTCGATGTTGGGATAGGTGAACTTAACATGCCTTTGCAGTGTTTGCTATTCATGAAGATGATCATCTTTGTTGTTCTGTTGCCTAGGTGTGATGGTGGCCTGGACCGGAATTGAGCACTTTCGGATGGGAAGATACGATCCCCCGCCACCTGCAGATGAACCTGAAGATTTCATGGTAAGGGGATGAATAAACATTGTTATATGATCTCTCATATGAATCAGAGCTCATTTTGGTGAACTGATAATGAGGTTTTTTTGTGGATGTTTGTTAGTACGATATACGAGCAAGATGGCCGTTGGGAGAGGAGTACGCCGAAGGAAGAAGCGATGCCCGCTCGAGGAGGACAGCTCGGATTCATCCATCTCTCACATCCATCATTCAAGGTGGTCAGTCAAACCCTATGAGCTGAGTTAAGAAGGACTTGGAGCAGGCGTATTGTGTAACTTTGTGTAATGTAACAGTTGTACACCATTATGAAGTTATATCTATTCATGTACCACATTGTACTTGTACGTACACATGCATAAAGGTGTGTATACGAGCAAGTACAAGGAGATGAACTTAATGTAATGAATGTATTAGATGTGTGTAAAAAAATGGTGGACACGTGTACAACAGGTTGTAGGCAAGAACATTACGAGGGAATGGTACCATTGAGGAGGTTAAGCCATCCTCTTAGCCACTCAATCGGCCTTAACATTTCTAAATCTCGGAACAAAATCAATCGACACCAAGAGCAGAATGCCAACAGAAACTACAGTACATGTTGCACAATCCCATGACCAAGGGTCCCGATCATTGGTGCAGATGTTGACAATGGGCTTGCAATGTGAGAACACTCCAGTCAAACCACCAAATTGATGAGCTAGGACAATGGCCTCGTGAAGAGCAATTGCCTTAGACGTCATAGGAGAAGAAACAAGAGTAGTACCAACTTTCTCGTCGCAGACAAATCCATGAGAGTCAGTTATAATAACTCAAAAGGCCACAGTATGGGGCTTATGCATATAGGATCTGTTGCAGTGAAAATCTCGAAGGGAATTACTAGGTGGTAGATTATGTTGCAAGTGGGGGGTGAGGGGCTGGAGCTAAAGTCGAATGAGGAGTCCTGTCACAACTCTCCAAATCTTGTGGTCACGGTTGCACCAGGATATCGTGTTTGAGGGTGAAGGGGTCGTATCTTTGAAGACAAAGACGTTGGTCTTCTAGACATTCTAACATCTTGCTGCAACTAGAGGCCAATAGTCAAGCTCCATGGACTCCTCGAGAGAGAACAACTAGGAGGTGAAGTCATTAGATAAGGGGAGGAAAGCTACTTCCTTAGAGAAGCTACGATGAGGGAATGGTTGAGCTCCATGGCATAGGAAACTACCACGAGTGTATTTAACAGAACAAACATCAATTCGGTTGTTTTGGAATAGAAAGCAGCATAGAAGCAGCTAACTCGAGGAGTACTGGAATTGAAAGCAACAATTTGATTGTTCGACAAGTTTTAATGATAAGTTTGTAGGAATATACAAAGAGACTAGACTTATAAAGGACATAAGAATCAAGGAAATCATTTGAGAGCGAATGAACAATAGTGCATTTAGAGCTGGTTGGAGTATTTTATCCAACTGAGTTTTGGATACCAAGCCTACTCTTATTTCATCCAGCTGATTTGCAGCAGCATTGCAACTATTCAGCTCTAGTGCCTCCCTCGTTTTCCCTTATTTGGTTTAATAGGATTGTTAACATCAAATTTAAATGAGTATTATATTCATAGTATAGAAAAACTTGTTCGGTATAGCCTGATATTTTTACCTTGGGGTGAAAAGATTAACTCCAGCATAACGTCTCTATTGATAAACTTACAAAGTACTGACAAAGAGTACTCCACGATAGACTTATAATCGTCTATCAATTTTTTGTTCACTATATTTTGATATTATTTATCAAATTAAACTTGCAAATTAAATAAATTACTAACTTTGTATTATTTATAAGATAATTACAACTACTAATCACACTTGCAATTAATGATCGACAAATTTTAGTGTGATCTACAATTAGTAGTTATAACCACTAACTAGTAACAAATCTCTAACCATATATATAAAAAAAATAGTATTTAATTATTCATACTTTACAATAAAATTTGCAAAGCTTGATGATGAATTTAATAAAATAAACAATATTCAGTAGATCATATATGTCCTAATTGGAAAGTTTCGATAACTATTTTATACATCAATGTTTTTTGCTTTGAAGTTTAAATTTTTGTAAAAGAAATCCAAATTTCAAGTTAGGGTGTTCGTGATAAAAATAATTTTGTAAATTGGAAATTTAATCTTACAAAGTACCGACCAAGAGTATGACATGATAAACTTATACTTTTTTATCAATTGTTTATTCACTACTAACTATAAACAAATCTATAACCTTATGTACTAAAAAATAGTATTTAACTATTCATACTCTACTCAACAACAAAAACTGCAAAACTTGATTAAGAATTTAGTCAAATGAACAATATTCATTAGATCATATATGTCATAATTCGAAAGCTTCAACCACTATTTTATAAGTCAATGCTTTTTTGCTTTGAAACTTTTTTTAAAGATATTCTGCATATAAAGGTTCCACGGATTATTGCACCATTTACCAATTGGACATGATCCGAACGGTAAAAGAGAAGGTGCTGTCACCACTGAGAAAACCACCATATAGAGTTTTTCAATTTTGAATTGATGTTTCGTTTGCGCTTTGTTATGCTCATTGGTCATCATATTGACTATTATTGGAATGCTCTGCTAGTGTACTACTCAAATATTTTACGAACAACGCCCATTTAAAAAAAGTATCATCATCTTAGAATAAACTATATGAATAAATTATTATCATAATTTCATTCACTCTACTATCTATTCAACTTGTTAGTGTATTTCTACAATAAACTATTGGTTATCATAAAATCAATGAATGTGTTAACCAATAAGGGTGAAATGTGCTTCAATTTGTGCCGTAAAATACATAGGAGTAATGTGCTTTAATGTTTTAATGTAATTATACATTAATTTGTCTAGCTTAGTTGGTAAAGCACATAATTTTATCCTTGAGGTTGTGGATTCAAGTCTCGTAGTTACTGAAAAATTATCACCTTTATTAAAAAAATATTTTTAATAAATTTAAATCATATAAAATTCATTGATTGGCCAATTTCCTACAATTAAGGAGAGGCATGGAGAATCATAGGTGGCAATAAGAAAAAAGCTAAAATGCTTATATATATTTGTAGATATTTTTAATAAATTTAAATCATATAAAATTCATTGATTGGCCAATTTCCTACAATTAAGGAGAGGCGTGGAGAATCCTAGGTGGCAATAAGAAAAAGCTAAAATGCTTATATAGATTTATAGATTTGTTGGCTTTATTTGGTGTATCAAAATGATTGTATATACTTCAAAGTATGTTAAATTATGATGTTCCTAGGGAAGGTTGTTAACGAGCCAAGCCGTTCTTTGGCTTGTAAAAACTATTAAAACTCAGTCGAAACTCGATTCAAATAAGATATTAAATGTAGTGGCTAGATAGTAATGGAGCTTAGCTCGAGCCAACCTTACCTCGACTTGACAGTAAACGACCTGAGCTCGAGTCGGTCCTACCTCAAAAAGTAGATAGCTAGCTCACGAGTCAACTCGCTTATGAATCGTGAGCTGACTCTATGTAGATAGCTTACTCACTCGATTTAGATATGAGTTCGAGTCATTCCTAGCTCTAATTGATAGCCTCACAAGTTAGTTCGGTTTACGAGCTCCTCGATTCTGGCTCACGAGCCAGCTCGTTTATGAGTTGCATATTTGGTTCAAAAGAGTGGATGCGAATTAGGTTAATTGGGCTACAAGTAATAGGTCAATTGAGTTGCATATATTTGGTTCAAAAGAGTGGATGCGAATTAGGTTAATTGGGCTACAAGTAATAGGTCAATTGAGTTTCATATTTGGTATCTTGACCCTTACATTTTATCTAAGATCACTTATTCGGAGGAGTGTAGAAGAAAGGATCACTTGTTCGTCACACTCACATGTCTACCTTATATATATGGTGTTAAACCCCATAAGAATACGACTTATCGCAATGTATTGAGAACATAACAATGGAACATAGCATAATATGAAGACCTATCCCCTTTGATTAATTAAACAAACAATAAATAACTTAAGCAGAATGTCATTAAACAAACAATACAGTACCAAAGCAGAGAATGTCATTAAAAAGAAAGAAAACATAATAATGAAAAAGCAGAAACAGGGCATAGTTGCCATCGGTCACCGACGGGGCTTCTACGTTGTAGTCCTTGTCCTCGTCGTCCTCGTCATCCTCGTCGTCCTGGTTGTTGAGTAAGTCTACCACTATTCACATATCATCGTGGACCACGTATCCTATCAGCGTCATATCTTCATCCTGTAACAGTAACCTGGAGGTCTCGTCCTGGTTTTTGTTAGTGAGGTTACCCCTGCTGGAATAAACGCCGAACAGACGAAAAGCTTCAACGGGCATCCCCAAATCCCCAGACAAGCGATCCTTCAGATCTAGCACCTTCGAGCTTTCCTTGATGTACCAGAGGGTCTTGCTCCACGCCTCCCACCCAGCAGCCTCGCAACTGAAGAAGAGCCTCAGATGCGCGCGGGGATAATCCGCATCCACCTGCAGCATTAGGGCATAGAAAATGCTTAGGAACACGGTGTTTGCAATTTTCAAACTGATACGTTAAGCTAGAATCTCAAAGCCATTGATTCGAATCAAAGATAACAACATACAATATGCAAGTCGTTTATAAGGAATGGAAGAATGCCAGAAATCCTCGGAAAGGGTTTGGAAAAGGGAAAGCAAAAACCTATTACAATGCGGGTCTTACTAACATATAACATAGCTTTCGATATAACCTATTGCAATTTTCAAACTTGTTCGGTATAGCCTAATATTTTTACCTTGGGGTGAAAAGATTAACTCAGCATGACGTCTCTATTGATAAACTTACAAAGTACTGACAAAGAGTACTCCACGTTAGATTTATAATCGTCTATCAAATTTTTGTTCACTATATTTTTATATTATTTGTCAAATTAAACTTGCAAATTAAATAAATTACTAACTTTATATTATTTATAAGATAATTACAACTACTAATCACACTTGCAATTAATGATCGACAAATTTTAGTGTGATCTACAATTAGTAGTTATAACCACTAACTAGTAACAAATCTCTAACCTTATATATAAAAAAATAGTATTTAATTATTCATACTTTACAATAAAATTTGCAAAGCTTGATGATGAATTTAATAAAATAAACAATATTCAGTAGATCATATATGTCCTAATTGGAAAGTTTCGATAACTATTTTATACATCAATGTTTTTTGCTTTGAAGTTTAAATTTTTGTAAAAGAAATCCAAATTTCAAGTTAGAGTGTTCGTGATAAATATAATTTTGTAAATTGGAAATTTAATCTTACAAAGTACCGACCAAGAGTATGACATGATAAACTTATACTTTTTTATCAATTGTTTATTGATGACACTCGAGACACTCGATTTGACGTGATTATCAGCCTCATTTAAGCGACATTTACTTGCTTAAAACATGGTTTTTAGGGTAGAATAACGAATATTCAATCGATTGTCCTATCTCGTGCCATTTGTGTTACCTTGGCCCGTTTCGGGTCTATTTGATGGTTTTCTAGTGTTTTTGTGTTAGCACAGGTTTTTGCCGTCAAATAAAGTAGCCATGGACGTGTCTAAGGCATAGGAACCTCGAGGAATCAAACCGGAATCGATCCAAGGAGCCAGTCAAACAAAATCCTGCCCGAGTACAAAGAGATTTTCGCCGAAATTGAGCTTGCATATTCGGCGAAAATATTAGTGCATTCAACTGGTGCCGAGTCAAAGGACATCTTCGGCGAAAACATTGTACTCTTCGGACCGAAAATACAAGGCAGAGAAAGCACTCCCGAACACAAAGGAATTTTCGCCGAAATTCTTAAGGAATTTTCGGCGAAAATAATACACTATTCCGGATCAGTTAGGGTTAAGTATAAATACTTAACCCGGCGGCCCAAAACAGGGGGAGGCATTCGATACAATCATAATTTGCAAAAACACAACTTTTCGAATCAGAATTCTCTCAAGTTCTGGAGCGAAGAGTTGGAGTTCGAAGAGCCGGATAGAGATCGTGACGCCATCCCTTCCACCTCGACGAACCGGAACTAGGAGTGTAGATTACAGAAGATCGGAGTCTGCCAGAGTCGTCTGAATTAGGTTTTTCAGATTCTTTTCTGTTCT
This sequence comes from Linum lewisii, assembly GCA_034768395.1. Classification (NCBI taxonomy): domain Eukaryota; kingdom Viridiplantae; phylum Streptophyta; class Magnoliopsida; order Malpighiales; family Linaceae; genus Linum; species Linum lewisii. The sequence continues at coordinate 62,055,980 of CM068299.1, forward strand.
TCCTCTGAATGATGAACTCTTTCTTTGTCTTTGTTTCTTCTGTAATGATCATGAGTAGCTAAACTCGTTAGAGCTTAGACTAGATGAACCCTAAGTGACCCAGGGCTTTAAAGCGGTCACGGATCGGCGGTGATTAGATTCGAAATTCAATCAGTTCTTTTTCATGTTTGATTCGTTCTTCATTGTTCATGTTTCTTGTCTGGATTGATCACCTAGATTAGATTCTGGTTAAGCTAAGGATAGAAGCGAACGCTCGCCTTACTTTAGAACATCGAATTGAACAATTAACCTTATAATTGGAGTGTGCCTTTCGTAGGAACCGGTTAGGGTTAATTCACTGCAAGAGTAACTCATTAATCACTAGTAATCACACCAATTAATTAAGTCGTTGCGAGAGGCGACCGTACCCGGGCGGCTAGTTAATCTTGGTAGTTAGAACGGATAGAGCGAACGTTCGCCGGTCTTAAACCTAAGGGTAAGGAGTTATGGTGGTGTCTTAGTAATTGATTGAATGAGAATCGAAATCCGCTGATCTGTTGATTGCCAATGCTCTGGGGAACGAAGGGGGATTCAAAGTCTAAGTTCGTCTGTCATCCTTGTTTTCAAACCCTAATTCCCAATCTGCTTTAGTTTAATCTTTTTAATTTTTCTTGCATTTCTTAGAAGTAGAAGTCGTGGAACTCACACCACGCACAACGTGTTTACCTTTGAGTATTTTGCTAGTTCTGAATAACCAATCATAGAAAGCCCTCGGAATACGATCTGCTATACGCTTTTTAGCATTAGTAGTTTTTATTTGGTTGAATCCCGACCAACGACCGGGCGGTTCACCAAATTGGCGCCGTTGCCGGGGACTTCTTTTGATTGTTGAAAGAAGAACTGGCAATTTATTCCTCTACTTTCCATCTTTCATCTTTCCACCACTTTGATTCTACACCGGTTGTGTTTATTTTTGTCTTTTGCAGGATAAGAAAATTCAGAAGTAAATCACTTCCGCTCCACCTTTCCCTACCACGATGGCTGCTAGTGTTCGGTCTCCCATCTTTGTGCCGCGCAATGAAGACGATCCTGCCTATGAGATCAAGACCGCCTACTCGGAAATGATCTCGAGGGGTCTACAGTTTGAAGGGAATCCTCATGATAATCCATGCACACACTTGGCGAATTTCCTTGCTTTTTGCGAAACCTTTAAGAGTGGGAGCCTCGATAAGGATACCTTCTGCTTTCGAGCCTTCCCATTCTCACTCCGAGGCGCCACAAAGAGATGGTTCATTAGCAGGCCACCCGGTCTCTACACCAACTGGGAGGATCTCGCTCAAGGATTCATAGAGGAATACTCCCCTTCTTCCAGAACCACTGCCTATAGGAACAAGCATCTCAAGGCTCAAGGAGACCGGAGGAGCTAAGAGACATTGGAGAATAGAAGAGCTTATTGAAGCAGAAGTCCAGGAGCGATTGAAGAAAATCAATGCTTGCTCGGTAGAAGAGGTGAACTTCATTTCTGAGGGCTTCACCAACAGTCAACATGGGCTACCCCGACTACTGTCAGTCCAGACAACCTCAGGGATCTACATCGGGGAACACAAGGGATAACGAGGTAGACAGGAAGTTTGACCTGATCATCACCAGACTCGATGATCATGACAGTCAGCTCAAGGCTCAAGCTCTCATCAATCAAGAACAGATCGCATCCATCAAAGAATTGAGCAAGTCGTGAACAACATCTCGAGCATGCTAGCATCTGGTCGACCATTTGGCCATCTTCCAAGCCAGACAGAGCCAAACCCGAGAAAAGAACAGGCTAAAATGGTAACTGCTCGAAAACTTCCAAACTTAATTGCTGATGCTTATTCTGTTTTACGCAGGATCGCTGAAACTCCGGAAGAGAAAGAAGAGGAACAGAAACCAGCGCCTAAGGAGGATCCTCCTCTTGCACCGTACGTCGTGGAAACCTCCTTTTCCTAGAGCATTGCTGCCAAACGCAAGATCGAGACTGGCATGAAGGGGAACAAGGAAGGATATCCTGACATTCGTGCTAAGAAACCTGTTTCTCCGTATCCAGCTAAGTTATCTGATCCCGGTTCTTTTACTTTGCCGTTGATTATTAATGATGTTGAGATTGAACGATGCTTAGTTGATCTAGGAGCATCTGTTAATGTTATGCATGTGAGTCTATATGAAAAGTTAAACCTAGGAGAACTTGAACCGCTAGTATGCAACTCGTCTTTGCTGATAGATCGCTTAAAACCCCTAAGGGAGAGATTAAAGACGTTGTCACTAAATGTGGTCCGTTCACGTTCTTAGCTGATTATGTGATTATGGATACTAGTACAGATGATGCTACCATTCTCATAGGTCGACCTTTCATGGCTACTACTGGAATGAATATTAATGTTCCAAATGGTTCTTTAACTTTAAGAGTCGGTAAAGAAACGAAAACGTTCCGTCTTAAAGATGGCATGAAATATGACTCTAGGAATGAAGAATCTCACTGCCTAGCTGTTGAAACGGTGGGGTTGACTCCGGTCAACTCCGTTACTAATGCTTCTTCCAGTGTCTCTAGATCAGTTGTTGCTGCAGGTATTAACCAGGTTATGAAGAAGAAGCCAGAAATATCGGTTCAGAAGCCACCTAAGAAGAAGAAGGAACTGCAAGCCTCTTCTAAACCACCGAGCAGACCTCGAGGAAAGAACAAGAAGACGAAGACCCAAATGGTCTGGAGACCAAAAGCTCCACCGTCTTCCACCGAGCCAGCTGCACCACCATTTCGTTCCGAGAAACCGGCGCCGGAACAAGTATGGAAGGAGAAGCCGAAAGCGTCTCCTAAGGAAGTACTAACGATCACCGATCCTGGTGATAACAAGCCGAAGAAGAAAGAAAAAGAGAAACCGACAGTCCTCATTCCTTCCATCGTCACACTCAAGAAGGATGATCTCTCTAGAGAGCTGTTCGGACCATTCAAGTTCGTTGATCATCTTCCGATGGACGTACCAAGCTTTTGCATGCGAACGGGAAGAAATTCACGTTTACCGGAGAAGTCCCGAAGCTGTACTTCATGAACTCCGACGCGAGCGTGAAGGAGAATCTGAGTTGGGATGTCTCCTAATACCGTCCAGGTATCGTCCAGCTCAAGGACGTTAATAAAAGAGCGCTTCGTGGGAGGCAACCCACGGCTGGAATCTGTTTTAATTTTTGTTGAACTTGGTATTTTAGAGTCGGTTCGGAAGAGCCAAAAGTGTCAGTTTGTTTGATTTATTATTTTTCGTGTAGAGTCTGCATGTCATAGAGTCAGTTGCAAGTTGATTGAGGTCGTTCCGATTTTTGTGGATTTAACTGTGATTTTATGAAGTTAGCCGGATTTACGAAAATATTTTAAACCCGAACAGTTCAAAATTTTCGGCGAAACCACCCTTGTTTTCGGCGAAATCATTTTCAATTTTCGAACTCAATCTCCCTGTTCATTGTTTTCGGTTCGAAATTTTTGTTTTCGGCGAAACCATTTTAACTGATATTTTCGGCGAAACCGTGCTATTGTTTTCGGCGAAACCGCCTTCACAAATCCGGCAGTCCATTTTAACTGATATTTTCGGCAAACCACCCTCCTATTTTCGCCGAAAATAATTTTGAAAATCACCTAAAATTCCTTAAAAAAAATCCGGTCCACCCCCTCTCTCATCCTTCACTCATTTTCGTTCAACTCACCGAAACCCCCCCTTATCTCTTTAAAATCGCCGACCGCCCCCATTTTAAAAACTCGCCATCGCCGCGTAACCCGCCGCTGCCGCTCCCTTCCCTTCCCTTTTCCGATCCCAACGAGCCCTAGAACGTCCAAATCGGAGCTTTGCAGCTCCAGTTCACCGAAAACCTAGTTTTCAAGTTTTTCACCGATTCTTCTCAACTCGTTCATTTTTAGCAATCATGACTTCAAGGTAAGTTGTATAACTTTTTGATACGAATCTTTTGACATATGGATTGCTGAATTTCGTCAGGGTTGACTTTCAGTTGACTTTTTGGTTTGCCTCGTTTTGCGTGCCGACTGTTTCGTGTGAACTATGATTAACTGAACTTATAGAACTGTTCTAGGATGCTTAGGGAGTTCCGTGCTTAATTGCATATCTTTTGATCATGTGTTGCTATGCATACGATTAATTCCTTGTTATGTTGACTTTTGTGAGAAATGTCGGTTTGACTTTGAATTGCTGTGATCATTTGGCTGTCTGATGTGTTCATTCTCGTTCATATTTTCGTGCTTGCCATATGAGATCATATTTTACCGTCATTCTCCAAGTTATGATAGTCTTGCCATGATTAGGGTCCAATATGCTTAAATGTTGACTTTCTAAATGTCGGTTTGACTTTTTGAACTCTGATTGTGCTTATCCGATTCTGGCTGTTCCTAAGTATGTATTTTACTGTCTATGATTACCGGTTACTCCGCTTTGCTTACCCCACTTAGTTTCCCTCATTTCTTTGTGAAATCGAGTTTTTCTACTAAGTGTGGGGTAAGGTTTTGGTTGACTAATCTGGTTTCATTCTGGTTCTAGGAACACCACTTATGAGCGCAGGACTAAGGCGCGACTTGATGGCGCCTCGAGCTCAGGAGCTGCCGCTCCCGTCACATCTGCTGTTCTAGGTCCACCACCTGCACTCCCTCGCCGGGCTGGATACATCCCACCATCGCCCGTCTACCGGATTTCTATTTTGAGTGCTTCAGAAGATTCAGCACGTTCGGGGAGCTGACGTGCGCCCTCTCTCCATGGAGTCCCTGCACGATCATGATGAGGACTACCACAGGAACGTGCATGACGCCTTAGCACCGGCTGGTCTCCTCGAGCTGACCACCATCGCCGCAGAGTTCCTAGACATTGCCCTCCAGGAGTTCTGGGCAACCTTTGATCTGGATGAGCACAAGAGGAAGCAACGCCAGAAGGTGATCACCTTCTATCTTGGTGGGGTGTACAGGCAGCTCACCTACGATGAGTTTGCCGCTCATCTCGGCATCCCCTATGAGCACTATCACGATCATCACCTCGGTTGGGGAGAAGATGATGACGGCGAGGAGTACAACGCGCTTTGGAGCCACATGACAGGCGTACCTGGCGATCACCTCGGGGAGAGCAACTCAGTTAAGTCTCTCTCTCACCCGCTCTATAAATTTATTCATATGGTTTGGCGGAGGTCACTTTTATATGTTCGAGACAAGGATCGCCACCATATCCTCAAGGAGGAGCTCATGCTTCTCTGAGCCATCCGAGAGAGCTACCCTCTCCACCCCGGTTGGGTACTGGCTTGCATCTTCCGCCAGAAGACCAGGAGGAAGACGCCACCCCGCAAACTCTTGGGAGGCAACTTCATAGGACAGCTCATCCTCTCCTTCGGCATCAGCCATGAGTATGGCCCGCACATTCCACGACATCCAGTTCGGACCGTTGGAGGAGACTTGGCGGTTGAGTACGACTTAGAACTCGACCTCAGTCCCCATGTAGCAGCTGATCCTCCACTCCAGCTGTGGTCGAGTCAGAGGAAGAAGAAGATGATGAAGAGCAGCAGCCGCAGCCGCGCCTGAGTTTCATGATTATATACCCTCGCCACACCATCAGGCAGGGTACATCCACCAGTCGCCACCGCACACCCCCGATCCATATCCGGCGCATACTCAACAGCCGCAACACCACCCCGCGGATGTTGGAGAGTTATACGAGCGACTGCAGGAGTGGCGCATCACCGACAACGCCACTCAAGAGGCGCGATGGACTATTATGCAGCAACATATGCGTCGTGCCGATCGGCGATATGAGGCACAGATGGCGTGGCAACGCCAGCTCGGCGAATTTCTCCACTTTCCACCTCCCGGCTCACCGGACCAGCAGTGATCGGGTTGTATTCATTTTCTGGTGTCTTCTTTTTATTTATTATTTTCGGATTTCGGTCCAACTTTTTTCTGTGTGGATCCGGGACACTTGTCCCGGTTTCCTTTTTATGTTTCATTTGTTTTTGTTTTGTAGGCAATCGGTAGACTCCCTTTGCTTCAGGTTTTGTTACACTTCCCTCCGCTCTCTGAATCCGTGCTTACCCTCTGAAATCAACCGTCCTCATCCAGGTTCTTACGTTCCACTCTGAACTCTAAATTAGTCCTGTGAGGACACAGTCCGATTTAAGTGTGGGGTAGGATGCTAGAGAACTTTGCATGAACTTGATTGCCCTTGATTGTGTTTTATGTGTGCCTCGTGATTCCATTCCAGTCTCTCTAGCATTAGAATGGCTCAGTTCTTGATTTTTGATGTTAAGTTGTTGTTCAAACTTTCATAATGATGCTTAGACTGCTTAACCTAGAACTTGAGAACCAATTTGTATGCTTTGATGCTAAATTGCCTGGTCAGAACAGAATTTTAAAATCACACTGGTAGTTTGTAGCCTTAATTGCATGAAAATGACCGAATCCGACTAGCAAACCAACTGTGAGCTTTTGATCCATTGCACGTAACTTGCAATTTTAATTCTTTCTGAGTGGTTTTCTGTTTACTTGAATGAGTTAGAATTTGCATGAGACCTACTCGAGACCACACGATGACACGAGTTCTAGAAGGATAGGGGCACCTAAATTCAGCTACTAAGCCAGATAGCCTACCAAACGATAAAATCCACTAGGTTTAGACCCTTGAGCTTGGCCTGTTCTTTCGGTTCGATATTACATTACAGCCATTTCCCCATTTTTTTCATTCCCCGTTGATCCCCTGTGGTTGTAGTTCTAGATGACCTACCGGAAGTCGGTTTGTGGTAACCTGCCTATAGCCATTAAACAGGTGGTCTTAGCTAATATGTCCAACGTGTAAACCCCTCTAGCAACTAAAAGAAAAATCGGCACAAAAGAAAAAGTAAGTAAAGAAAGAAAAAGAGAAAAAAAAATTTCGAAAAAAATGAAGAAAAAGAAAATCAGAAAAAGTTCAAAGTGTAGTTCAATAGAACGTTCTTCTCCCTACAAATGGAAGAACGAAGTCAAAAGAAAAGTTGAAAAGAAAAGAAAAAAAATCGTGTAAAGAAAAAGAATAAGTGCTAGGTTGCTTGAGGGTATCATAGGGCGAGCGTTCATCATTCCACCCGTGTTTGGTTAGACGGTAGGAAGCCATAGATTAGATTCGAGGGAAGTTAGTCGAAAGCTACACCGCACAAAGCCATCATCATTCATTCCCATCATCCATCTCATTATAAACCCGAGTAGTGTAGTATTCATTACGGTCCTAGCAGGGAAGTCCTTCTTGACTAGATACTCGTGTTGTCACAGTGGTGGAGATGTGGTCGAAATGCAAACCTATGACAGAATTCGGTAACAGAAAATGATCGAGAGCAGAAACACGTCCCTAAACACAGAGAGTGAGAGTTCCCATTGTACTATATACATCCTGTGTGAGGAGTCTGGTCGGTCAGGTCAAATTCGTGCATAATTGGTTGCTAATTACTTGTCGTGTGCAGTTTATTAGTGAGACCAGGTAGTTTGGCTGATCTGTATGCATGTTAGGTTTCTTGTTCTAGGATCGATCTGTCTAATAATTCATTGTGTTTGATTGAGCTCCAATTTAATCGATCTTATCATTTATGAACATGAGCATTTCTATTCAGTTTGCTTGAGGACAAGCAAAAGCTTAAGTGTGGGGTATTTGATGACACTCGATTTGACGTGATTATCAGCCTCATTTAAGCGACATTTCCTTGCTTAAGACATGGTTTTTAGGGTAGAATAAGGAATATTCAATCGATTGCCCTATCTCGTGCCATTTGTGTTACCTTGGCCCGTTTCGGGTCTATTTGATGGTTTTCTAGTGTTTTTGTGTTAGCACAGGTTTTTGCCGTCAAATAAAGTAGCCATGGACGTGTCTAAGGCGTAGGAACCTCGAGGAATCAAACCGGAATCGATCCAAGGAGCCAGTCAAAGTCAAACAAAATCCTGCCCGAGTACAAAGAGATTTTCGCCGAAATTGAGCTTGCATATTCGGCGAAAATATTAGTGCATTCAACTGGTGCCGAGTCAAAGGACATCTTCGGCGAAAACATTGTACTCTTTGGACCGAAAATACAAGGCAGAGAAAGCACTCCCGAACACAAAGGAATTTTCGCCGAAATTCTTAAGGAATTTTCGGCGAAAATAATACACTATTCCGGATCAGTTAGGGTTAAGTATAAATACTTAACCCGGTGGCCCAAAACAGGGGGAGGCATTCGATACAATCATAATTTGCAAAAACACAACTTTTCGAATCAGAATTCTCTCAAGTTCTGGAGCGAAGAGTTGGAGTTCGAAGAGCCGGATAGAGATCGTGACGTCATCCCTTCCACCTCGACGAACCGGAGCTAGGAGTGTAGATTACCGAAGATCGGAGTCTGCCAGAGTCGTCTGAATTAGGTTTTTCAGATTCTTTTCTGTTCTTCCTCTGAATGATGAACTCTTTCTTTGTCTTTGTTTCTTCTGTAATGATCATGAGTAGCTAAACTCGTTAGAGCTTAGACTAGATGAACCCTAAGTGACCCAGGGCTTTAAAGCGGTCACGGATCGGCGGTGATTAGATTCGAAATTCAATCAGTTCTTTTTCATGTTTGATTCGTTCTTCATTGTTCATGTTTCTTGTCTGGATTGATCACCTAGATTAGATTCTGGTTAAGCTAAGGATAGAAGCGAACGCTCGCCTTACTTTAGAACATCGAATTGAACAATTAACCTTATAATTGGAGTGTGCCTTTCGTAGGAACCGGTTAGGGTTAATTCACTGCAAGAGTAACTCATTAATCACTAGTAATCACACCAATTAATTAAGTCGTTGCGAGAGGCGACCGTACCCGGGCGACTAGTTAATCTTGGTAGTTAGAACGGATAGAGTGAACGTTCGCCGGTCTTAAACCTAAGGGTAAGGAGTTATGGTGGTGTCTTAGTAATTGATTGAATGAGAATCGAAATCCGTTGATCTGTTGATTGTCAATGCTCTGGGGAACGAAGGGGGATTCAAAGTCTAAGTTCGTCTGTCATCCTTGTTTTCAAACCCTAATTCCCAATCTGCTTTAGTTTAATCTTTTTAATTTTTCTGCATTTCTTAGAAGTAGAAGTCGTGGAACTCACACCACGCACAACGTGTTTACCTTTGAGTATTTTGCTAGTTCTGAAATAACCAATCATAGAAAGCCCTCGGAATACGATCTGCTATACGCTTTTTAGCATTAGTAGTTTTTATTTGGTTGAATCCCGACCAACGACCGGGCGGTTCACCATTTATTCACTATATTTTATATTATTTGTCAAATTACATTGGCAAATAAAATGAACTACTAACTTTGTATTATTTTTATGATGATTGCAACTACTAATCACACTTGTAATTAATGATCAACAAATTTTAGTATGATCTACAATTAGTGCTTATAACAACTAACTATAAACAAATCTATAACCTTATGTACTAAAAAAATAGTATTTAACTATTCATACTCTACTCAACAACAAAAACTGCAAAACTTGATTAAGAATTTAGTCAAATGAACAATATTCATTAGATCATATATGTCATAATTCGAAAGCTTCAACCACTATTTTATAAGTCAATGCTTTTTTGCTTTGAAACTTTTTTTAAAGATATTCTGCATATAGAGGTTCCACAGATTATTGCACCACTTCCAATGGACATGATCCGAACAGTAAAAGAGAAGGTGCTGTCACCACTGAGAAAACCACCATATAGAGTTTTTCAATTTTGAATTGATGTTTCGTTTGCGCTTTGTTATGCTCATTGGTTATCATATTGACTATTATTGGAATGCTCTGCTAGTGTACTACTCAAATATTTTACGAACAACGCCTTATTCCCTCTATTTTCCGCATGATAGTTCATTCAAGAGTCGTTCGAAATCCCACTACCACATAGGCTGTCATAGTATCTTGGACCCCTAATTGTAGTCTACAACCACTAATTATATTGGTTAGGTTTGCTCTTCCTCTTATTAACTTATATTTGCATTATCGATTACTTATTGGCTTTTGTATGCTGTGATTTTATTGCTTGCATTGCTCGCTATGTGTTTATATCATATTTCATATTTTTCCATGCTTAGCTAGTCATAATCGTTAACCATTGGAAATGAGTTATCGCATGAACTTTGACACAGATTTGTCTGTTATGTTGTTTAATTATCTCATACTAATAATATATTCCTTTTTATTTATTTAAAGAAAGCCTAAGCTTGATGTAGTTGAAATCAAGTTTTTTATGAGTGCAACGAACTCAGTGAAAATGGAAAATACATCTTGAGATAAGACTTAACTATTAGACTATATACATTCATTATAAAAAGTACAAGGCTGATTGAACTTTTTACACTCTCTTTAATTGATTGATTGATTGATTGATTGCAGGCTCTTACTAAAGAATGTGCAACATTGACATCGAATTTAAATGAACCATGTTCACGGTAACATATTTGCTGACAACATTTTTATTAGAAAATTTGTGCATTCTGAACTCTTTAAGTGTATACGCGTATTGCGTAACAAAAACTTGTTTTTACTATGTGATAATTGATGTGACTTTAATTAGTGCATTTTAAGCTTATGAATGACCTATGATATGCCCGTGTTTATTCGTGAAATGACATGACTTATATGCTTTTATTTGAGATTTTGTGCAAAGTGTCATTTTGTTGTCCGGTTGCCACTTTGGAGCCAAATTCGTGGTCTATTGGAGTTGCCTCTGTGCATTTTCAGGTTATGGCATCAAAGTACGGATGACAAGGAGCGAATAGGAGCAAACGGGAGGTCATTTGGAGTCCGGACGAGGGAGATATGAGCATTACAAGATCGAGTTTTCTGCAGAGTGCAGAGGTGCACGCCGTGCAGGTGTGCACGCCGTGCATGGGTGCACGCCGTGCACTGCCCCCTGCACTATAAATACTCTTGTTTTTGGCCATTTTGGAGAAATATATCATATCTTTTGAACCCCAAACACATACCCACGAACCCTCAAACCCTAGAGCACGTTTTTGGAGCAATTTGAAGCCATTGGAGCTAGGATTGAAGCCAACAAACCTTGGGAGAAGTGCTTACAAGTGGAGAAGTGAAGATCATCTCAAGGATTCATCCATGGTGTTCTTGGTGACCATTCTTCCTTCTTTTCTCTTTACTCCCTTGGCCATGTGTGGCTGAGTTTCTAGGGTTCATCTTGGATGGGTAGATTAGTTGTGCTATGATAGAGAGATGATTGTATAGAACTTGCCATGATTGATCTTGGTTGTATGAGGATGATTCCTAGACTTGTTGTTAATGCCAATTTATGCCATGTTTGCTTAATTTGGTCCATTCATTGTGATTTGATGCATGAGAGTGCTTGGACTGCATAGATTGTAGGTCTAGGGATTGAAGTGAGTGTGTTCTAAGAGATTAGATCATCTTATTTCAACCATTTTCACTTGATTTCTCTCTTGGGCATTTTATCGAACACTTGGTGTGCATGTGGATTTTCATTCAATTGAGTTTGAAAAGGCTTTTTGGTGAATCTCTTAGTGTTAGGGCATTGATATGAGAGTGTTGTGCCTAGCCTTGTGGTCATAGAGTCTTAAGAGAGGGTCTTGTGTCTTGGCATTTCATCAAACACTTAGAATGCATCCTTTTTCACTTAGCTTGAGAGCGAGAGCCTAAGTTGAGTGGTATTAGGATAGGGATTTGGTGCTACGAGAGTGCATTGAGTCTATAGAAGCGAAATGCATGGTCATCCGAATGCAAACTCGATCTTAATTGGCTTGTTTGTTCAATTAGTCATCTTGAGCATGATGAAACTACCTACCAAGAGAACCCCTTTGTATTTGATTTGAACCGCTTTTCTTCTTGCTTAATCTTTGTTAGTATTGCATTTCTTTGCCTTTGTTTCTGATTTTCTCGCTCAAACCAAACCCTTTTTCAAATGTTTAGACCGTCTATGAGAAGTGTGAGTATTGGTCTATGAGAGGACCCCGTGGAATACGACCTTGGTAAAATCGCCTTTTATCAAGTTTTTGGCGCCGTTGCCGGGGAATCTCTCATTCCTTTGAAAGCACTTAGTAGTGGACCGATCTATTCACTTCCTTCCAATTTAGTTTTTGCTTCCTTGTTGCTCTTTGTTTACTTTATTATCCCGCATCGTTGTATTACTCGGGTGTGTTTGTTGTGCTTGTTTGCAGGAGATTTTGGGTTAGTGCATGAGGCGTTCAGCTCGTCTTCAAGCACGAATCCAAGGACTAGAACAAGTGCTCGAGTCACCTACCACTTTCCCACCTCCTACAATTGAAGAAGAAGAAGTTGATCGCATCTCACACCACACTATGTCTCATCACGAGGATGAAGATAACCATTCGGAACATTCTCACCATACCAATGATGATGATCACCCACAAAGGGGTGCAAGACGTACCTTGGCGGATTATGCTCGTCCTACTCTTGAAGGGGCAGCCTCGAGCATTGTTCGAAGACCCGTCAATGCTAGGAACTTTGAGCTCAAGCCTAATATGATCCAAATGGTTCAAAATGGAGTGGTGTTCAATGGCATTGATGGTGAATGTCCATCAAGGCATCTCAAGGACTTCTTGGAGATATGTGACACGGTTAAGAATGACCAAGTTCACCCGGATTGTGTGAGACTCCGGCTCTTTCCTTTCTCACTCAAAGGTAGAGCTAAGTCATGGTTGGAGAATCAACCGAGTAGAGCTTTCACCACATGGGAGGGCCTAGCCGAAGCTTTCCTTGAAGAGTTCTTTCCTCCCTATATGACGGATGCAATCCGAGACCGCATCAACCACTTCATACAACACAAGGGAGAGCTCTTCCATGAGACTTGGAATAGGTTCCAAGCCATTCTTCGGTCTTGTCCTCATCACAACTTCGCCGAATGGAGCTTGGCGGACATCTTTGCTAGGTCCCTTGATTTTGAGAATACAAGGATGATCAACCAAGCCGCCGGAGGTGACTTAAGGATGCTCACTCCCGAAGATGCTCTAGAACTCTTCGCGGAGATGGCCAACAAGACAAGGAGTTGGTCTCGACAACAACCTCCTAAGTCTAAGTATGGAAGTGACACGCACTATGATTCTCGGTCCGTAAGTGTTGATGCACCAAAGGATTCGTCTAGCTATGGGAAGAAACCTAAGTTACCGGGACACCGAGATGAAGATGATCCAATGATCGCTCTCCTTATGTCCAAGATCGACGCCATGGCTTCACAAGTAAGCAATCTTAGTATGCCTAAGACTCCCTCTAAAGTGGGTAATCCACCGGTTGTTTCGGTATTTTGTTGTGAAGGTTGTGGAGGTCAAGGCCACGATGTTAGTGCTTGTCCTTCCGCCACTCCTGAACTTGGCCAAGGCGACCTTGAGGAGGTAAGCTTCGCACAAGGTCAGGGTTTCCATGGTAATTTCAGCCCCCAAGGTAACTATCAAGGTAACTATAACCGACCTTGGTACAACAAGTCTAACCAAGGTTACCAAGGCCAAGGGAGTCAAGGTAGTGGTTATAGCAAGGGCTACAACCAAGGAAATCAAGGAGGTTATCAAGGTTATAGGGTTATCAAGGCAACCAATGGTCTCAAGGAAGTAACCTAAACCAAGGTAGCCAAGGGACTCAAGGAGGACCCCAAGGTCAAGGGCACCAAGGGGGAAACCAATGGAATCAAAGTGGACATCCAAGTCAAGGTTTCCAAGGTCCTACCCCACCGGGAATATACAACCATAGAGGTGAAGGACCACCCGGGTTCAACAAGCCTCCTCAAAATAAGGAGGGGGTGTTCTTCGATCTCTCAAGAAGACACCAATGCGGCAATGATCCAACTCATCAAGAATCAACAAGCTTCAATTGCCAATTTGGAGAACCAATTAGGACATATTTCTAAGGCACTCTCGGAGCGACCCTCGGGCACTTTACCTTCCAATACCGAGATCAACCCCAAAGGTCCGGAGCATTGCAAGGTAGTGACCTTGAGAAGTGGAAGACCCTTGCAAGATACAACCTCTACCCCAATTGACTCTAATGAGGTACAAGATCCTAATCTAATGGTTGATGATGATGATATTAATGATCCTCCTTCGGATGAAGTTGAGGTTGAAGTCGAACCTCCCACGGGTAATGTGAACACTAAGGTTGCCAAGGAACCTAGTAAGGCTACATCGAGTACACCACCGATCTCTTCTCCCGCACCGGGTGTATCTCCATACAAGCCTAAGCCTCCATACCCATCTCGATTGAAGAAGGATGGCCTTGAGAAGGTTTTCAAGAAGTTTGTGGAGCGGATTAGTCAAATGCAATTCTCTCTTCCGTTTCCCGAAGCAATGACTATGATGCCCCAATATGCTAAGTTCATGAAGGAACTCTACACCAACAAGAGAAAGCTACCGGAGACATCTCTAGTCCACCTTAATGAGGAATGCTCCGCCGTTCTCTTCAAAAGTCCACCCAAAAAGCTCAAGGATCCGGGTACCTTTACTATCCCTTGTGCTATTGGTAATATTTCTCTTGCTAATGGTCTTGCGGATCTAGGTGCTAGTATCAATGTCATTCCTTATTGCATATTTGAGAAGCTAGGGTTGTCTAATCTTCGTCCTACTCGTATGTACATTCAACTTGCGGACAAGTCAACCAAGAGTCCTAGGGGGATTGTTGATGATGTGCTAGTTAAAGTAGGCCCTTTTGTCTTCCTAGTTGACTTTGCGGTCATAGATACCGATGATGTGGATGTCTCATTGATATTTGGTAGACCATTCCTAGCTACTTCTCGTGCTTTGATTGATGTGCATGACGGAAAATTGACATTGAGAGTAGGACAAGAGAGTGTCACGTTTTGCATAGCCGATGGCATGAAGTTTGCTCACGCACAAGATGATTTAGAGTACTCGTGTGATACTATTGCTTCGGCTAGTGTGTGTAGTATTTCTAACTTCGTGTGTCGAGATTCTTTGGATGTTTGCCTTAGAATGAATGTGCAGGAACATCTAGACACCCCAGAATTAAAAGCTCAGGTGGCTTATCTTGATGAAGGGAGAGATAAGTTGGAGAGTGAGACAGTTTTTGTTGCCCTCCCAAAGGTGGAAAGGGTAAAGACCTCCTATGAAGAACCACCTACTCTTGAGCTCAAGCCTCTTCCCGCACATTTGGAGTATGCTTTTCTCATGCCAGATTCTAAGCTACCGGTCATCATCAATTCTGAGCTTCTACCCGAGCAAAAGGACCGTCTAGTGGAGCTCCTCAAGAAGTACATGAGAGCTATTGCGTGGAGCATCTCGGATATTCGAGGTATAAGTCCCACATTTTGCTCACATCGGATCCTTATGGAGGAAGATTTCAAGCCGGTTGTGCAACCACAAAGAAGGTTAAATCCTAACATGAAGGAGGTTGTGAAGAAAGAGGTTATTAAGCTTATGGATGCGGGGATTATCTTTCCTATCTCGGATAGCCCTTGGGTTAGCCCCGTGCAAGTTGTTCCCAAGAAAGGAGGGATCACGGTGGTAGCTAATGACAAGGATGAGCTTATCCCGACAAGGACGATCACCGGGTGGCGTGTTTGCATAGATTATCGTCGACTCAATGATGCCACTAGAAAGGATCACTTTCCTATACCCTTCATGGATCAAATGCTCGAGCGTCTTTCCGGTCACGAGTACTATTGTTTCTTGGATGGTATGTCCGGGTACTTCCAAATCCCGATCGCATTGGAGGACATCGAGAAGACCACATTCACATGCCTCTTCGGTACTTTTGCTTATCGACGGATCCCCTTTGGGTTGTGCAACGCTCCCGCTACCTTCCAACGGTGTATGCTTGCCATTTTCGATGATTTCGTGGAAGATATCATGGAAGTGTTCATGGACGACTTCTCGGTTTTTGGGGATTCATTCGACCTATGCTTGAGGAACCTTGAGAAGGTCTTGCGCCGGTGTGAAGAAACCAATCTTGCATTAAGTTGGGAGAAGTGTCATTTCATGGTCAATGAGGGGATTGTTCTTGGTCATAAGATCTCTAAAAAGGGCATTGAGGTTGACAAGGCAAAATTGGAGACCATCTCTCAACTTCCTCCACCCTCATCTGTGAAAGCCGTGAGAAGCTTCTTGGGGCATGCCGGTTTCTATAGGCGCTTCATCAAAGACTTCTCGAAAATAACTACTCCTATGACTCGGCTTCTTGAGAAGGATGTGGAATTTCGTTTTGATGAAGAGTGCTTGCAAGCTTTTGAACTCCTCAAGGGTAAGCTCACGAATGCCCCTATACTCATTGCTCCGGATTGGTCAAAGTCATTTGAGTTGATGTGTGATGCTAGCGATTACGCCATTGGAGCGGTTCTAGGCCAACGAATCGACAAGAGATTCCATCCAATATACTATGCAAGTAAGACTCTCAATGATGCTCAAAGGAACTACACAACTACGGAGAAGGAGCTCTTGGCCATAGTGTTTGCTTTTGATAAGTTTAGGTCCTACTTGGTACTCTCTCACACTATTGTCTTCACGGACCACCAAGCTTTGAGGTACCTTCTATCTAAGACCGATGCTAAACCAAGGTTGATCCGATGGGTCCTTCTATTGCAAGAGTTTGATATTGAGATTCGAGATAAGAAGGGGTCCGAGAATGTAGCCGCCGACCACTTGTCTCGCTTGGAAGATGCGGAAATGGTACACAATGGTAATGAAGAGATCAATGACAACTTCCCCGATGAGCTATTATGCGCTATAGCAACTTTAGAGTTCAAGGAACCTTGGTTCGCGGATTTGGCTAACTATCTTGCTAGTGGAGACTTGAAGGAGGGCCTCTCCACTCAAGACAAAAGGAAGTTCTTTGCGGATTTGAAGCATTACTATTGGGACGATCCTTTTGTATTTCGAGTTGGCTCGGATGGTATGATTAGAAGATGTGTCACTTATGGAGAATCTAAGGACATCATGCGACATTGCCACTCCGGTCCTACGGGTGGACATCATGGAGCAAATCGCACGGCTCGCAAGGTACTTGAGTCCGGATTCTTTTGGCCCTCGATCTTCCGAGATTGTCAAGACTTTGTCAAGTCTTGCGATGCGTGTCAACGTTCAGGTAACATCTCTTCCCGTAATGAAATGCCTCAAAATGTCTCGTTAGTGGTAGAAATATTTGATATATGGGGTATTGATTTCATGGGACCGTTTCCTACTTCGCATGGTAACAAGTACATATTAGTTGCGGTAGATTATGTGTCTAAATGGGCGGAGGCACAAGCTTTGCCTACCAATGATGCCCGAGTCGTAGGGAAGTTTCTTGTTAAGTTGTTCAACCCGTTTTGGTACCCCTCGTGCTATCATTAGTGATCGAGGTACTCATTTTCAAGGACAATTCGATAGAGTATGCCACCGGTTCGGCGTCACTCATCGGATGTCCACCTCGTATCACCCTCAAACTAGTGGCCAAGCCGAGGTGACCAATAGGGAACTTAAGAGAATCTTAGAGAAGACGGTCGACCAATCACGGAAAGATTGGTCGAAGAAGCTTGATGACGCTCTATGGGCCTACCGCACGGCCTACAAGACCCCTATAGGCACTACTCCCTATAGGATGGTCTATGGCAAAGCATGCCATTTGCCGGTAGAGCTCGAGCACCGAGCTTATTGGGCATTGAAATTTCTAAACCTTGATATGAGTCTCGCAGGAGAAGAGCGTAAGTTTCAGGTACATGAGCTCGAGGAGTATCGCCATCATGCATATGAGAATGCAAAGCTTTACAAGGAGAGGACGAAGCTTATTCATGATTCCCGTTTGAAGCCGGGCAAGGATTTCAAAGTTGGTGATCAAGTTCTCCTATACAACTCTCGGCTCAAGCTCTTTCCTGGGAAATTGAGGTCTCGTTGGTCCGGCCCCTTTACGGTAACTCATGTTTTTCCTTATGGCACCATCGAGGTAATCTCTCCATCCCAAACCGAACCTTTTAAGGTGAATGGCCATAGACTTAAGCATTATGTTGTTAGTGATACTATAGGTGCTGTTGAGGTCTTGTCTTTGGTCGTGCCTTGAGTGTTCCTTGCTTCGTCGAGCTTACGACGTTAAACAAGCGCTTCTCGGGAGGCAACCCGAGTGTTTTTCATGTCTTTTCTTCTTGATTTGATTGCATGATTGTGTGTTTTTGTGATGTTCTAGGTCCTTGAGTTGTTGTGGTGTCCTTTGTGGTCTCGTAGGCGTTGAAATTCTGAAGTTCGGGGTCCGTTTTGGGTTGATTTGGCGGTGTTTTGGTCGTTTTTTCGTCGAGGTAAAAATTTGATTTTGAGCTGAGGGGGTGCACGCCGTGCACCACTGCACGCCGTGCATGATGCACGCCGTGCACCGTGCACGGTTTGGTGCACGGGCTGTCCAGGAGCATCCAAAACATTTTTCAGCTCCAGGGTGCACGCCGTGCACCCATGCACGCCGTGCACCCTGCACGTCGTGCACCCTTGCACGCCGTGCACCGGCTCTTTCCCTTTACTTTATTTCGGTTTGGTTAGTGGTTGAGTCATCTGATTCTTGATTTTCTGGTTTGAGTCATTGTTCGGTTTGGTTTTGGTTCACCCAACCCCCTTATCCCTTTCCTCACCCGGCCCCGACCCCAGCCTCCCTCAAATCTCTTTCCCACAGCCGCCGCCGCCGACTTTCCAACCTGCCCGCCGACTCCAATCAACCCAGCCGACGCCGCCGCCAGCTTCCACCTGCCCGCCGCCACTCCTGCCCAGCCGCCGATTCTTTCAATCCGACCACGCGACCCAGCCGCCGCCGCCGCCAGCGCACCCTTAACCCGACCGCCGGCCTTCCTCAACCGCCCGACGCCGCCGCCAGCTTCCACCTGCCCGCCGCAACTCCTGCCCAGCCGCCGATTCTTTCAATCCGACCACGCCACCCAGCCGCCGCCGACTCCGACCGAGCCAGCACCGACCAGCTCCAGCCGCCAACTCCCAATCCCGCCGACCACCCCCAGCCACCATTCTCTTCCATTCGCCGCCCCGCCCGCCGACCACCAGCAACAGCCCAATCCACTCACTCCCAGCTAGGTTTTCTGTCGTTTCTCTTGGGTTAATTGCTTCAATTGGCAGATTGGTGTTCATGTTTGGGTTGGCTAAGTGGTTTGACTAATGTTGGGGTTAATTCCTTGCTGTGTGGATTTTGTAAATGGTGGGAATTTTGTGGTTATTTGCCTAATGGTGTTTGGGTGCTTTGCTCTTGCTAATTGGGGATTTTGGATAGTGTGGTACTTGTTTTATTGCTGAGATTTCTGTTGGCGGTTAATTGCTGAGGTTTCTCATTGCCTTGTGCTTAATCTGGGGGTTTTGGTCAGGGTATCTAGGGATTTTGAGTTTAAGTGCTGAGTTGCAAGTCAGGTTGTGGTGTTGTAGTGTTGGGTGTTCGCTAAGCTTTTCGGTTTTGGATAGTCCGACTCGTTTGTGCTTATTCGTTTGCTTATATCATTGTGGTGCGGTGTGTCTCAGGTTTGGCTTGATTTGTGTTGATTGTGCTCCTGAGTGAACTTCAGTATAGATGCTAATGCTCTTATGATATGACTTGTATTCTTGTTCCATGAATTTCATTGCGGTCTTTCAGTTGATCCTTTCAGGTTCTGAATTCGGGGACCGAATTCGATTCTTTGTGTGAGGAGGGGTGTGGTTAATCACCACTCATTGGTTTAATTTTTTTTATGTATTCCTCCTTACATTGTGTGGACTTAGGCTTATATGTTCTTGATTCGTGTTTTTGATCCATGATGCATGCCTTTTGCTTAAGTTTGGATTTCAATGATTTGATTTTTGCTAGCATAGGTTGTTGCACTTGAACTTGATGATTTTGAATTGTGCTCAATGTTTTAATCATGTGTTATGATTCGGCGCCTTGATAGGATTTGTCTTAGGAGTGTAGCCTTTTGGTTGAATCTTTGTATGCACTTCTTTTGCAGGATGCCTCCCAAGGGTAAAGCAGCTTCTTCATCCTCCGCCCCCAAGCGATCCAAGGCACCAGCTTCCAAGAAGCGGAAGGGACAGACTGGGGAGTCTTCTGCTCCTCCACCACGGTCGCCTTCGCCGCCTCCAGCTCCTCGTGGCGTCGACCCTCCTGAATCAGTGGCTCAGAGGATCTTCAACTTCGACCCCAGAGATCGGGCTTACAGTCGTTATCAGGTTATGGCGAGATGGCCCGTGGCGAGGCAGGGTAGATTTGATTTTGAGGGGTTGCAGAGTCGTGATGGTTGGTTGGATGTTTTGAAGACTTTGGCTGATGGAGCCGGTATTTGGCCGCTCTTGGAGGTTGACGAGAGGGCGTATGAGTGGCCTACAAAGGAGTTCTTGAGCACTCTCACCGTGGAGTGTCACGAGACCACTAGTGAGGTTTGTGTGCGCTTCAGGCTCGGCGGGATGGCGCGTGTGTGCTCCATTGACGAGTTTGGATACCGCCTTGGGTTCTATGAATGGTGCAGGTTCAAAGTGGCGAGCTCACTGAGTTGGCTCTCATATCTTCTCTTGCGGGGGACGCCAAGAGTGCATTCTTCAAGGAAATTGCACTGAGGACTAGAGGTTATTCAGCTCGCTCCTCCAAGGTCACAGAGGTGAATCGGCCTATGCTGAAGCTCCTCCATCACTTCTTCCGGCACTCCATCACCCACAGGAAGCCATCCTCCTCTCCAGGTGTAGTCTCAGTCAGAGATTTGTTTCTCTTTTATTGCTTGGAGAGGGGCATCAAGCTGCATCTAGGTGATTTAGTGCTAGGAGCCCTCCTTCAGATACAAGCTAATGACACGATTGGTGTTCTGCTGGGAGGGGGATTTGTGACCAGGTTGGTGCGAGGGTATGAGTGCCTTGATGCTTTTGGTCCTGCTCCAGCATTTGTCGAGCCTCGACCAGTTCTCTTGCGGATTGTCCTACCTACAGCTCAGATCACAGACCTTTTGGTTCCGACTTGTCGGGTCTCAGATGATGACAGTGATGAGGAGGATGGAGAGATCGACCCTACTACACTTCATGAGCTTATCTCGGGGATGGGTCGCCTCACGACCGTAGTGGAGGATATGCGTGAGGGACAGAGGAGAGACAGTGCGGCGATACAGGACCTTAACAGGAGAGTTCAGAACCTAGAGGCGTACAACGCTAGGGACTTTGAGAGCCAGCAGTTCTATGGACAGCAGCTTGCTCAGGTGCATGAGGCTCAGCAGTTTCAGGGTATTCAGATTACTCAGATTCAGCATTCTCAGTACTGGCAGCAGCATCAGTCCTACTACTACCAGGAGAGCTTCCACTCTGAGTCCGGCCCCTCCAGCACTTGGGCAGTCTTTCCACCGCCTCCCCCGTTTGACGGCTACCATCCATGGTCACAGTGGCCTGGGCACCCACGACCACCACCCCACTGAGAGCTGCAGGATCACTCACCACTTCTCAGGACTTTGGATTTTTTCCTTTCTTTTATTTCTGTTTATGACTGCATGTTTTGTTGTGTTTGACTTCTGATTTTCTCTTTTCATTTCTGGCTTTGAACTTGTCATGTTGTTGGATCACACATCTCATCCGTACTCTCATCTTGTCGACTATGGGTTGTGTTTGAGTGGTATGCCCTCCCTTGTTTTCTACAGGTACCCCTGATTCAGGTCCTTGTCCTGAACAGGTTACTTGACCCGGGATTCCATCTCCGGCTTCTCTTCTTCACCGCGCGGTATATTCGTTCCACCTTATCCTCTCTCTCTCTTGATCATTGAGGACAATGCTCATGTTAGTCGTAGGGGAGTTTGAGTTTTGGTGTGATTATTTGTCGGTAGAAGTCTAAAGCTATGTTGTGATGTGTTGCTTGATCTTATTTGAATGTCGAATTCCTCTATTGTAGAATCGTTCGGTTCTTGACTTTTAGGGTTTAATTGACTTCAAGTTTTCACAATGACGTTTAGACTGTCCTGCTTAGAACCTATAACCGGCATGTTAGCACTAATATCAAATGAGTCTGGACCAGAACTGAGATTTTATCACTCTTGTATGTTGGTTGATTGGTTGATACGTGTTTTTATACCACTCGATAACACCAGTCTAGGATGATGAAGGCAATCAGAATTTCTTCCCCTCTTCCATGTTTTTCATTCTCTTTTTAATCCTTCGTGATTGTGGCTTGAGATTAGACGGAATCCAATTCGAAATCTTGTGTGGAAGTTGTAAGGGGCTAAGGATCAAGTGGCTAAATTGTGAAAAAAAAAAATGCTCAAAAGAAAAGCTAGGCAAGCTCGGCACCTAAGTGAAGTGTCGGGTTGAGCACTAAGCAAAAGGGCAAAGGCTGTGAGCTAGGCAGGTTCAACACCTAAGTGAAGTGTTGAATCGAGCACTAGTATGCAGTAAGAAAAAAAAAAAAAGAAAAGGAGTTCTCACATGTAGCCCTTGATCCTAGCCAGAGTTTTGTGAAGTGCGGATCTAGAAGCGGATGAAGTCGAGTCGATAGCCACATCATAATCACTCACCACTTGCGATCCATGTCCCGATTTCAAGTCCTTCTTATTAGAGTTGGTGTTGTCGTGGTCGGTTTTGCTGTGTCCCAATCAACCACTACTTGAAGTGTGCAGAAATTAGTGCGGTTTAGACTTGTTTGGTTGATGTTCTTGCATGTGTAGGTTTAGTTTGTTCGTGGAACAGTTTGAGCTAAATTGTGATTGCTTGAATCTCAATGGACCGAACTTGTCATTTGTGAACTTGGATGTTTTCTAATTCATTTGCTTGAGGACAAGCAAAGCTTAGTCGTAGGGGAATTTGATGTGACTTTAACTAGTGCATTTTAAGCTTATGAATGACCTATGATATGCCCGTGTTTATTCGTGAAATGACATGACTTATATGCTTTTATTTGAGATTTTGTGCAAAGTGTCATTTTGTTGTCCGGTTGCCACTTTGGAGCCAAATTCGTGGTCTATTGGAGTTGCCTCTGTGCATTTTCAGGTTATGGCATCAAAGTACGGATGACAAGGAGCGAATAGGAGCAAACGGGAGGTCATTTGGAGTCCGGACGAGGGAGATATGAGCATTACAAGATCGAGTTTTCTGCAGAGTGCAGGGGTGCACGCCGTGCAGGGGCACGCCGTGGCACACGCCGTGCAGGTGTGCACGCCGTGCATGGGTGCACGCCGTGCACTGCCCCCTGCACTATAAATACTCTTGTTTTTGGCCATTTTGGAGAAATATATCATATCTTTTGAACCCCAAACACATACCCACGAACCCTCAAACCCTAGAGCACGTTTTTGGAGCAATTTGAAGCCATTGGAGCTAGGATTGAAGCCAACAAACCTTGGGAGAAGTGCTTACAAGTGGAGAAGTGAAGATCATCTCAAGGATTCATCCATGGTGTTCTTGGTGACCATTCTTCCTTCTTTTCTCTTTACTCCCTTGGCCATGTGTGGCTGAGTTTCTAGGGTTCATCTTGGATGGGTAGATTAGTTGTGCTATGATAGAGAGATGATTGTATAGAACTTGCCATGATTGATCTTGGTTGTATGAGGATGATTCCTAGACTTGTTGTTAATGCCAATTTATGCCATGTTTGCTTAATTTGGTCCATTCATTGTGATTTGATGCATGAGAGTGCTTGGACTGCATAGATTGTAGGTCTAGGGATTGAAGTGAGTGTGTTCTAAGAGATTAGATCATCTTATTTCAACCATTTTCACTTGATTTCTCTCTTGGCATTTTATCGAACACTTGGTGTGCATGTGGATTTTCATTCAATTGAGTTTGAAAAGGCTTTTTGGTGAATCTCTTAGTGTTAGGGCATTGATATGAGAGTGTTGTGCCTAGCCTTGTGGTCATAGAGTCTTAAGAGAGGGTCTTGTGTCTTGGCATTTCATCAAACACTTAGAATGCATCCTTTTTCACTTAGCTTGAGAGCGAGAGCCTAAGTTGAGTGGTATTAGGATAGGGATTTGGTGCTACGAGAGTGCATTGAGTCTATAGAAGCGAAATGCATGGTCATCCGAATGCAAACTCGATCTTAATTGGCTTGTTTGTTCAATTAGTCATCTTGAGCATGATGAAACTACCTACCAAGAGAACCCCTTTGTATTTGATTTGAACCGCTTTTCTTCTTGCTTAATCTTTGTTAGTATTGCATTTCTTTGCCTTTGTTTCTGATTTTCTCGCTCAAACCAAACCCTTTTTCAAATGTTTAGACCGTCTATGAGAAGTGTGAGTATTGGTCTATGAAGGACCCCGTGGAATACGACCTTGGTAAAATCGCCTTTTATCAATAATCTATCACATTTTTAGAAAATTTTGTTATGCAATAATATATCACATTTTTTGCATTTTTGCTTTGCAATAACCTATCACATTTTTAGCAAAAACTTGTTTTTTACTATGCAATTATCTATCACATTTTTAACTTGTTTTTGCTATGCGATAATCTATCATATTTTCAGCAAAAAAAACATGTTTTTGATATGCTATAATCTATCACATTTTTAGCAAACTTATTTTTGTTATGTGATAGCTGTAAAAACAGTGGTCAAATAACTAACTTACAAAAATAGGATAAATCGTATTTCTCGGGTTTTTTCTCTACGTTTACTCAGAAAAGGAAGATGCAGTCATAATAAATGAATCGAAGGGTCGGGCGAACCATTAAGGATGTAAGCACCCATGGCCACATCACTTCCAGCATCCGAGAGCACAAGCGACACACTAGGTTCATGAAACGCACCGGGGGTGAGAGACTGCAACTAGTGGGCCACCACAATGTCCACCAAGCACCCCAAGGGAGCACATGGTAGAACGGGTCTTGCAACATGATAATTCCCCTTCTTGGGTTGGCAACACAGGAACTCGTTCTCCACCATCGAGTCAGGGAAGGAGGCAATGAAGAGAAATGCGAGACCACGGTTCGATGCTCTCCACCATCTTTCTTTTCCTCCATTAACCATACAACCACATCCCTCCCTAGTTGCTCAACAATCAGTTCAAAGATACACAAACTGTAGCAGAGGCACTTAAACGATCCAAACAAGGTCTGTAATTTTGTCTAATAGCTATTACATTCGATTTTCTTCCTAAATCAATTGCTTGAAAATTTTGGAAGGGTTTGCAAGCGACTGTCCCCATTTAAACATCGCCTTCCCCATACACACACAAAATATAATACCCAGCATCCAACACAACGGCTTCAGCCATATGCTATTCTCATTGAATAGCACCGAAAAAAAGTTTGTGTTCAACCTGTATGAAACAAAAACAATAGTTATTAGTTAGAAATTTATAGAACGATTGTGTGTTAATAGTTATTAATATATCACATTTTTAGAAAATTTTGTTATGCGATAATATATCACATTTTTTGCATTTTTGCTTTGCAATAACCTATCACATTTTTAGCAAAAACTTGTTTTTTACTATGCAATTATCTATCACATTTTAACTTGTTGGAAATTTTGGAAGGGTTTGCAAGCGACTGTCCCCATTTAAACATCGCCTTCCCCATACACACACAAAATATAATACCCAGCATCCAACACAACGGCTTCAGCCATATGCTATTTTCATTGAATAGCACCGAAAAAAAGTTTGTGTTCAACCTGTATGAAACAAAAACAATAGTTATTATTAGAAATTTATAGAAATTTATAGAAACGATTGTGTGTTAATAGTTATTAATATATCACATTTTTAGAAAATTTTGTTATGCGATAATATATCACATTTTTTGCATTTTTGCTTTGCAATAACCTATCACATTTTTAGCAAAAACTTGTTTTTTAATATGCAATTATCTATCACATTTTTAACTTGTTTTTGCTATGCGATAATCTATCACATTTTCAGCAAAAAAACATGTTTTTGATATGCTATAATCTATCACATTTTTAGCAAACTTATTTTTGTTATGTGATAGCTGTAAAAACAGTGGTCAAATAACTAACTTACAAAAATAGGATAGATCGTATTTCTCGGGTTTTTTCTCTACGTTTACTCAAAGTAGATTAACAATTATTCAGGTTTTAAACAGATTGTATGGTTTGAGTTCCACGAATTTCTAAAACTTGCAAGGAAAATTAAATTAAAAGCTAAGAGTTTGATTGATTGGTTTGTTCAATTAATGAGACAATAGCTTAGATTTTGAATCCCCTAAGATCACCAAGGCATTGGCAATCACAAGATCGGCGAGTTTCAAACTTAATTCAAACAATTCTTAATCACCGTCGTAGCTCCTTACCCTTAGGTCTAAGTTCACGAACATTCGCTACTATTGAACTAGCTACCAAGATTAACTAACCGTCTGTGCGTTTGCTTCTGCAACGAATAACTAATAAGTGCAACTAAATTGGTTAATGAGCTACTCTTGAAACGGATTAACCCTAAACGGCTCTTACTAGAAGAGTGATTCCATTGAATACGTTAATTGTTTAATTCGATATTCTAGAACAAGGCGGGTGTTCGCCAACTATCCTTTATTCTAACAAGAATCTAATCTAGGTGATCAGACCAGAAAATAAACGGATTTTAAGAACGAATTAAACATGAAAAAAAAGTAAGTCTGAATTGAAATCTAATTACCGCCGATCCGTGACCACTTTAAAGCCTCGGGTCACTTAGGGTTCATCTAATCTAAGCTATCAGAGTTTAGCTACTCATATCTAATAAACAAGTTTCGAAAACTACAGAAGAATTCATCTTAAAACAAAGGAAGAACAGATGGAATCTAAAAAACCTAATTCTGGATGATTCCTGGTAGCTTCGATCTCGAGAATCTTCAATTCCTAGCTTCGAGCGTCTTCCGGAATGGATTAATGGTGTCAAGATCTCTCTGATTGCTCTGAAATAAACTCCCAACTCTCTCCAGGTCGTGGAAATCAAACTTAATCAAATATGGACAATGTACGTACTTGGAGCCGAGAATCACATAGTTAACACAGTTACACCAAATACTCATCATAGTTAATTGCACCATAAGTTGGGTCACTTTGACAAGTATTAATAGGTTTTATTCCAAGCATTGCAAGAGGTATTAGAGCTCCACCGAGACGAAACAAAGTTATGGAAGGAGATAGATGGTTGATTAAAAAGGAGGACTTAGGAGGGGTATGACTTATGAGGTAGCGCATCGTCTTCGTTCGAGCTATATATGACAAAGCATTTTCGGTCTCAAGATACCATTGGAGGATGTAACACAATTTTTTCAAGTCGGCCTGCCAAACGAGGCCTTATTTGACTCAGCATATTGTAAGTTTATAACTCGATTAAGCTCTAAGTTAACCGAAACCCGTCCACCCAACCTAAATACCCATTAGATCAGTTGTGGCGCCATAACGCCGCTCATTTCCCGCCCGTCACTCAGAGAGGAAAACTCATCTTCTTCTCGCGGTACTTCAGTTCTCCAAATTCAGTTAGCTCTTCGATTTCTACTTTGCTATGGAAATACATTTAATTTAGCAAATAGGTCTTCATGGGTGATCGGCTTTCTTACCCTTGTCTATTTGATTGTAATGATAATGCGCCTGCCAAGTGTTCGACGTTATTCCCCTCACTCATGAACCTTTTACTGCTCTTTTGAGTGATGGGATGATTTCTGTTTTTAACACTGTTGAATCTGTGATGCGTATCTTATTGATTGCTGATGACTTTGAACAGAGCTAAGTATCTCAGACAGTGAAGCTTTTTTAACATTGGCCAGATGGATGGAGCCCCCGTCCTCGTTAACGGTACTTGCTTGATTGCTACTACTGCCTTTGACTGAATTGAACCACAAGTGATATGAATATAGTGATTTGGTGATGATGGCAGGTGCACAAAACGCCTGGATATTCTCCACGAGGAGGAGTCAATGACACGCATTACCACATCTTGTGCCGATCTTGATAACATCCTTGGTGGAGGAATAAGCTGCAAAGAAGTTACAGAGATCGGTGAGTCCCTCCTTTGCAGTTAATCTTGCACACGATAGTCATGTTTGCTCATCTTCTATAACTGAAAGAGATACATTTTCTCAATTATAGGTGGTGTACCTGGCATTGGCAAAACACAGTTGGGGTACATGATGTTCTTCTTCCTCCATTTCGTATTGTCACTTCAGCTTAGGATCCATGTTTGATGTTGCAACTATATTTGGAAATGGCAGGATCCAACTTGCAATCAATGTTCAGATTCCCACCATCCTGTGGGGTCTTGGGGGGAAAGCAATCTATATAGGTAAGAACAGAAGTGACTCCAATGGTCTTTGACTCTTTGTGTGTGCGCCCCCCCTGATGGAGTTAATGTATCATTTCCGACTGATTAGATACGGAAGGTAGTTTCATGGTGGAGCGCGTTCTACAAATTGCTGAAGCATGCACAGAGGACATGTCAGATTATAGAAGGTTTCTAGGCAAAAGATGTTCAAGCTCGCCAAGTGGAAATGGGCCGAAGGATTTCCTGGAGAACATTTACTACTTCCGAGCTTGCAGTTACACGGAGCAAATTGCGTTGATAAATTACTTGGACAAGTTTATTTCGGAACACCATAACGTAAGTACTAACAAGCGTTCCTCTCTTATTGCATCTTATTCACTGTTCTAGTCTGAATCATGGCCCTATTTAATTGCTCTGCCTAGAGACAATTTCATCCAACTTCAGAGTTTTGCTCACTGCTCTTGTAGTCTTATTGATCATCAACTCTGATTAACAGGTTAAGATGGTCGTCATTGACAGTGTTACGTTCCACTTCCGCCAAGATTTTGATGACTTAGCTATGAGGACCAGGGTTCTTAGTGGAATGGCATTGAAGCTGATGAAGCTTGCGAAAAAGTTCAACTTAGCGGTATGGAAATATATACTCAGTGCCTCGTTATGTTCCTTAACCCTGAATGAGAATTAGAGTCACAAATTTTGATTTCCAGGTAGTTAGGGTCGAAACTGTAGGCCATCCTGATTTTATGCTAATACCTGAATTCTAACAATGCTTCACACAGGTTGTCATATTGAATCAGGTGACGACTAAAATCATACAAGGTTCCTTCCAGTTAGCCCTTGCACTAGGTATTCATGCATGTTCTCCCATTTACAAATTACAATGATTCATGTTCCCCACCTGTGACAAAGTCCTCTTAAGCATCAGAATTCTGGTTATTATGGTGAACAGGTGATAGCTGGTCACATTCTTGCACGAATCGCTTAATCCTTTACTGGAACGGCGACCAAAGATACGCGTATATCGACAAATCACCTTCGCTAAGGTCAGCATCAGCTCCATATTCAGTTACTAGCAGAGGAATCAGAAACTGTTCTTCGAACAATAAGCGTACTAGACTGATGTGAACTCTCTCCATCTGCCATGGAAGGTTGGGGTAAATAGCCCCGAAGTATCTTATGTATGGTGATTGTATAAGATGATACCCTTTCTTTAAACAGATGACTATTTGTTACAAATGAAAGTTAGATAGTCTTACAGATGGTCATAGAGTCCAAAATTAGGTCTCATTTTGACCCGTATACATTACAAGTACTAATTCGAAGTAGGGATGTATATGAGCCGAGACATTTGCGAGATGGTTAGGAATTTTTTTCAAAAAACCTCATTTGTGAGATGGCTAGTCATAAGCGAGCTGGCTCATCAGTTAAATGAATTGAGTTCAAACTAATATGTTGGTCAACTTGGCAGGCTTGCGAGCTAACTCGTTTTGTTTGCTCGTTAAACTAATCTTAACGAGTTGACTCAATTATAACTCGTGAGCTATTATAACCTACTAGCAAGCCAAAGGTCATTGTTTAGGCGTCCCAATCGTCCAGCTAATCTGAAATCACCGCCCTCGGTGGACCTCCTATCAGTATGCATAATCCTTTTATTTGCACCTCAATACTTTCAGTTACATTATTTTAAGATTTATAAATAATTTCACCGCCTTTGAAGAATGGAGATATTATACTAAATTTGAGAAATGCGGTAGATTTATAATTTCGAAGAATGGAGATATTATAATAATTTGAGAAATGGGCAGATTTATAATTCGAATAATTAGAGGGCTATATCACCGAAGTAATAATATTTCAAAAACTATATACCCAAATAGTAACAACTATGTCAATATCTACTTTTAAATGCCCAATGTTTGGGCGAGCTCGCTAGCGGCTAGGCAGGCGAGTTAAGTATTTTTTGTATTTTGATGGATTTAAGGGTAGAGTTTTAGGTATATAGGTTTCAGTAATAATAATTTAGGTTTTAGTTGTTGAAATGACTATTTAGACACGAATAATGCATAATTCTGATGTCAAATGAGGAAGTTATGGTCAGATAATAATAGAATTGGAAAGATCGAATTCGTATCGAGAAACACAATAATGAGTTGTAACTCACCCATTTTAACTCTGATTTTGATTCTTTTAAGACTCATGTGATTTATGTGCAATTTTTCTTTTGATGGTATCTGTTTCCAACCATAACGACAATACTAAAGCAAACTACATTTTTTATGTGTGAACGTGACTTCATCGAAACCGAACATGAAACTTGGTTTCATTCAACTCCTTCATGAGAAATGCATAAATATCCACCTATAAAGAATGCGTGAAAAAAGTACACTCATAACATCTATGTGAGTTTTTTATGTTTTACTACATTCAAAACAACGTAATTTCTAGAAGTCACGCTAGATCTTGCGGGTTTAGTAATATAATCTTTCTAATTACTTTATTTTTTATTTTAAGGTGCAAAAATATTTAGGAAAATCACCTTGTTTTTACCAAAATAGCACAAGAAGTCAATGTTTATGGTAGACTAAATGTTTCGTTTAATACTTATTTTGCGTCAACCTCCACTGTATAAAAAATTGAAGAGTTAGTTACGATTAGGGGTGGCTGGTTCGGTTTTCGGTTTTCGGTCAAACTGATTTGGGACTGATTTGAAATCAGTTTTGGTGACCGATTAACCGATTTTATCAACTCGAAATTGGCTGCGGTCATAGGTTTTAACCCATCGGTCACATGCCTCTAATTCGGTCATTGACCGATTTGGCCGATTTGACCGATTTCAACCTTCCCTTCCCTTCCCTTCAACTTTCCCTTCCCTTCACTTGGCCGATTTGACCGATTTCAACCTTCCCTTCAACTTACCTTCCCTTCCCTTCAACTTCTTCAACCTTTCACATTCCCAGCCTCAGCCCCAACCTTCCACCCTCCGCCAGCGCCGAAACAAACCCAGCACCGCCGCCGAAACAAACCCCAACAGCAGCAGCACTTCCCTTCGATCTATTTCCCTTGTTTCACCGCCGCCGAAACAAACCCCTAGCAGCAGCAAACACTTCCTTCGATCTATTTCCCCAGCACATCCTGCGGCCTCCTTCCTCCGCCCGCCGAAGCTCCATCCCGACCAAACCCTCCTCCAGCCGACCAAACCCTCCGCCGGCCGACCCATTTTAGAAGTCATATTCTTATTATTACTATTTATATTAAGAAAGACAAAATAAAAAACATATATATAAATGACCAACTCGTCGGGTAAAAATAAAGTTGTATATTTATATACTAGTATTTATTCGACCAGTTGGCCGATTTTATTTGGCATAATTAGTAAGTGAAGAATAATTTCTAAATGCTTCGTTTAATACTTATTTTGCGTCAACATCCACTGTATAAAACAATTGAAGAGTTAGTTACGATGGGAAACATGCTTTTCTATTTATCCATAGATTTTGTACTCATACTTATTCTAAACAACATACTTTCTAGACGACCCCGTACTATTCTAAACAACGAACTTTCTAGACGACCCCGTACTATTCTAAACAACGTACTTTCTAGACGATCCCGTACGTGTCTAGAAAGTACGTTATTTAAAATATGTATGAATAAAGAATCTATGGATAAATAGCAAAACACGTTTTGAATCATAACTAAATATTCAATTTTTATATATAGTGGAGTTGAAGTAAATAAGTATTAAACGACTATTTGGTTTACCATATACATTGACTTCTTGTTCTAACTCGGTGGAAATAAAGTTTTTTATCCTAAAGATTCTCGCACCTTGAAATAGAAAACGAAGTAACTAGAAAGATTATATTTAAAAAATCTTACCGATCTAGCAACGTTGTCTAGAAAGCACGTTGTTTTGAATGTAGTAAAATACAAAAATTGATTTATAGATATTGTAGGTGTAAGTTTTCTCACTCACGCTTCATAGGTGGATATTTATTCATATCCCATAAAGGAGGCGAATGAAACCAAAGTTGCATGTTCGATTTTAATGGAGTCACGTACACACGTAAAAAACATAGTTTGCGCTCGTTAATTAGTATCGTCGTTATCGTTGGAACAAGATACAACCAGAAAGAAAATTGCACACATATCACACGAGTCCTAACATAATCCAGACTAGAGTTAAAAACAGATAATTTACAACTGATTAAAGGTGTTTCTCAATACGTACATTTCCTCTATCTTCCTCCGCTTCTATAATTTTTTTTTTACCATAACTCCCTCATTTGACATCAAAATTGTGCACAATTCGTATCTAAATATTCATACCGACATCTAAAACCTTAATTAATTAATATCAAAATTCAAAATACCTAAATCCCTACCCTTAAACCATCAAAATAAAATAAAAAATATCACTTGCTCAAACATTGGGTTAGCGTGTATTATTATGATAATATTTAACCCTAAAATCTAGTGGTAGGTAAGAATAAAATCAAGTAGTATAAATAGATAAGCAGCACATCAACACCAACACACACCAAATAGGCAGCACAGCCGCCGCCGCACCACAAAGGGCAGACAGCAAACAACAGCAGCTCAAATCTCGAATCTTGATCGTTGATGGGCAGTACCGTCGCAATCACAGTTGTACGAACTCGATCTCGACTTCAACCTGTATTATTTGGTTTGTTTGTCTGTCTATGATTTATCGGTCTGAAGATAAATAGCTTATACAATTTCGATAATGGAATTTGATTGTGTATATATTATGTTCCAGGGAACGGAATTGGAGTACTGAAAAGATTGACATCGATGGAGATGGTAAGTAACTACATGGGTCCGATTAAGAGCAATCATCGACATTTTAAATTAATATGAGTTTGTTGTTCTCAACAGGAGATGGTATGTTCAAAATTCCAAATGTTATTGGCGCTGGAATATGGAATAGAAGGCTTCGAAAAAAAACAACTATTCATCACAAAACATGGATGAGGGCAGCCCATCATATAGATCTATCACAGTCTAAGATCTATCAAGGGAACATTGTGGGCTACGTACCGTTTGGATGGCAAGTCGAGTGAAAACCTAGGTCACATCACAATTATCCAAACGTGTTTGTTTACTTTCTTGAAGATAATCGTCTACCGTTTAAGATCTATAAAGGTGAACACCACGTGGGCTACCTTTTGGGGATGCAAGTCGAGTTAGAAATATATAATTTTGTATCTTTGTATATATTGTAGTTAACTATGTATTATTTTATTAATAAAAATATATTTTATAATAAATTTGTACTTGTAAATTATTAATTCAATGAGCGAGTTCGAGCCTCCCCGATTCAGCTCGATGGGCAGCTCGCACGATTCGTCAACTCGTTAAGTTTGGCTCGTTAACTTGTTAAAAAAATTAATCAGCGATAAGCTCGCGAGTAAGAAATAAAATTCAATTTAGTTACGATTACGGTAGCATGGTCAAACTCATTATTGAGATTCAATCTTCAATGATTATTTTACAAAAAATATATAAAGTAGTGATCATTTTGAAAAATTTTTTAAAAATCGGGGGACTAATTAGCCTAAGAAATTATCAAATCAAAACTTTGAATACAAGTCTGGGCGAATTCCCCCAGTTTGTGGCCTAATTCCACTTAATTTCGGGGCGAATTCACCATGCGAATATTTTTATTTTTGTACATAAAAACGTATTTATTTATGTAAATAGTTTATTTATTTATTTATTTAGGTGAAAAGGCCTAAGTGGGGGGTTTGGTTGATAAAATTTTGGTCTGGGAATTGGGTTTCAATTTCCGACCCCCCTGAGATTTGTAGTACAATTATTTGGGTCAATTCCCAATGGGTCGGAAATTGGTTTCCCGTACCCAGTTCCATCAACCAAACGGCCCCTAAAAATTAAAGAAAATTATCAAAGTGTGTATTAAGGGGCGTGATATCTGGTCCCTTAAGGATGGTCAAGGGTCTTGGGCGTGGAGAAGATCATTGAAGATTCGTCCTGCTCTAGCATTTCATATATATGTAATAAGTTTCACAGTTGCTGGGAATGGGATGACTTATGAGAAAGTTCGGTCGCCACTATCTGAGATTCTATCTGTGATAGACAATCCAAATTTCCTGGTACAGATTGTGTGGGGTTCCTATCATAACCCTCGTGATAGCTTCCTTACTTGGTTGGTTATTCTTGACGGATTGACGACCTTGGACCAGCTTGCGCGTTGGAGGATTACTGTGACTGAGCTATGCTATCTTATCCATTTAATGTTATGGAAACCAGAAATCATAATAACTTTAGATGCAGTTATTCGATGGCAATTTTGGAGAGAGTTTTTGCTCAGCTATCTTGGTACCTGTATATTGTAGAATGCTTGGGGGCCTAATATGGAACATTTTATTAATTTGTCTCCTTGCAAAATTTTATGGTGTAGGGTTACTACAGAGATTTGGGAGAGAGATATAGAAGATATCACTTGCAGGTTCAATTTTTTAGTTATAGCTGCAATTTCACCTTGGCCAAAAAAAAAGCTGCGATTTCATTTTAGGAGTTGTTAATAAATAGTTTTATTTGGTGACAATTGGTATAGGTTTTTGTTCCCTATAGGTTTTTTTAGATGCTTGGTTGTATATAATCAGCTTTTTTTGGCTTCCTTTTGTTGAATGAAAATTCTATTCATCGTTTTTTTTATCAAAGTGTAAATATTGGTTAAACTCTTTTAGTATCATTTAATATATTTTTTTTTTATTATATTATATCAATTTATGATGTATTTAACCATGGTAATAACAATTTAAACTTTTGAATGAATTATATGTTTGTTCCATTAACGTTGTCAATGAACTATGATTGAATGTCTTGAATTTTTTTAATGAAATCTAGATTTTAAGTTAATCAAAGTGTGAGTGAGAGTTGAATAAATTTAGCCTTTAGGGCTGTTTATTGTGTCACTTGAACAATATTTTTTTAAGAATTAATCTACTTATAAACACCAATCACCCAATTAGGTGATTTTAAAGAATATACATCAGTTCAACCATTTTGGGATAAAAAGGAGCAAAACAAAAAAATAACCAAACAAAGAAACACGGAACAAAAAAAATCACAACGACGTAAAGCAAGCACGACTACAAAAGCGGCCAAAGAAGGGAAAACGTCACAGCAAAACGCAAACCACCTCGTCAAGTCGATTGACCAAGCGATAGTCTGCACAAAGAAAAAACAAAACGCCACAAAACGCCCCAAAAAGTAGGGTTGAAAACTCAAGGTGGGCGTAAGGAAGCAACTCAATGTATCCAAAGGTCATCGACGTCGCGTCAAAAGCATACACCCATTCAGCGGCTACATACACTGTTGTAAATGCCACATGATCCCTAGACTTTTGATAGGCTTGAACCATATATTAGATCGATTTATGATGTTCTTTACATATTTTATAACGATTAAGATTTTGAATAAACATCATATTAGGCTTGTTTATGTTGTGAGTGAACAATATATGACTCATTATGCTTGAAATTTTTTGGCGTAATTTGTAGGTGTAAGTAAGCTTTAATGGTTTGGTTATCCTCCACATAATTTTAGATATAAGATTAATTCTTTACTAAAATTGATGTCATTGAATTCGAAAAATTTTAACGAACAACATTTGTGAAGGAAACCATATGCTTTGAGTAAGACATAAAATGTTATGAAAAGAAAACTAATTAAAAGGGATAATAAAAAAGGAGAGATAGTTGAAAAATTAAAATAAAAAAATAAATTTTATAACCCTATATTTAAGGAGAAGCCCCAAAAGCTTATGTTGCAAAGTGTTTTTTTTTGTCTAAAATGCTTATAAATATTTTAGATTCCTTTAGAAAAAAAAAAAATATAAATACAAAAAATTATAAATCCAATTTATAAATTATTTAATCTAATTTCTAAATTCTAAGTAAAATTTAAAAAAATTTTTGTAATTCTAAAGAATTAATTAAAGAATTTTGATGATTTGGAAGATTTTCAGCCACTGGGTTGACGTTGTTATTGCTACTTATTAAACATTAGTTGTTGCCTTTTGAAAGATTTGTGAATTGCGATTTTTTATATTTGTGATATTTCGCAACACATGTATTAGAGGTGGTAGTCCAAACCCGAAACTTGAAAATCTACCCGTAATCAACTCGGTCAACGCGTTTTATAACCGGACTGACCAATTAACGGGTCGGGTCGGGCGGTTAAAAAAAAAGGCCAAATATTAGGGCGGTTATTGGTCCGCCAGATAACCGGGCCGACCTGGCCGAAAGCCACCCCTATATGGATGACTTGACGAGAGTTGGGATCATCAAAATCGTTTGTTTTAAAAATTTATTTTCTTCGAACTCTTAGTATTCGCAATTTTGGATGTTAATTAATTATTTATTGAACAAAAGTATTTGTGTTATTATTTTGGGATTTCAGATTTTTAGTTTTCGGAATTAATTATTTGGTTAGTTGTTTAGTATTTTAGAATTAATTTTTATTAATTGTGTCACTTAATAAGTTAGTACGAAGTACGAACTAAATTATGAAATTAATGTATCCCAAAAATTAAGTGCTACAATTTGAAATAACAAATTATTTGGGCTACTAAAAACCTATAATTATGCAGGGTTTGGAAGCAGTTGGGCTGCATTTGGATTCGAATATGGGCCGCAAATGTTGGGCTTCACGCTAGGCCCGGGTATAACCGGTTGGTGCCCGGGCCCCCCCGTCAGCCACGGTCACGGTAAGGAAAATAGAACCGACGGGTCCGGGTCGGCGGGATTAAAAAAAACCGGCCAAATATTAGGGCGGTTATTGGTCCGCCAGATAATCGGGCCGATCCGGCCGAATGCCACCCCTAACATGTATCATGTCTTTAAAAAATGTTCGATTTCTTACATGTTTTTATTTTTTATCTTGAGCTCGGCTCGTTTATAATGATAAACGAGTCTAACTCAGGTTCGGCTCGTTTAGCATTATAAACGAGCCAAATCTGAACCATGCTCGTTTATATATTGTGAACGAGCGAACTCAAGCCAAACTCTAGATGAGCCCGAGCCTAGTCAACTCGTATACGATCGAGCCAACTGGCCATCCGAGCTCATAACGACCTGAGCCCTAGCCCCAACTTGAATAAATATAGGTGAGCCAGAGCCCAAGTCCGAGCTTGGTTAAAGCTCGACTCAACTCGTATCCCGCCCTAGTTCGAAGGCATATTGACATGGGTGGTATGTTGTGGTAACAAGTGGGAAAATTCCTATGGACTTTGTTTGCTTTGTAGCGTCAAGGTTGTTTGTTCCCCACAACAGAAAGAATAATAGAGCCAAAGGGTGATGTCCATTCGACCTTGTATAAAGACAAACCATGCAAAGAGCCATTAACCTGTAACCCCAACAAGAAAATAAGGTTTCTTTTTTCTACCGTCAATACCAGGAACACATATATATGTGTTGTTTTATTTCAATAATATTTCTTTTATTATTTAAATTGTACCACAAATAACAACTTAATTCAATTTACAAAAGTAAACATTCTTAATCCAACCATGTTTGAATTGACTCAGTGAATGGTGGGAAATGCCCACTGAAAATCAGAGAAGCTGGTCTGGTCTGGTTCGATCCTGGTTAGGAATTTTAATAGAGATTTCATGATTTATAATCAGAGACACTATATCAAGTCTCACAACATATTTGAGGATAATAATTTTTTATAATCATGACTGATGGGCCCAAGTTGAATTCGCCCTCGAACACGGTCAGGGCGTCCGTCACTCCAGGGCGGTCCTCTGTCCGCCTCAGCCAAAGGATCACCTGTCGCATCTACAGGAGGCCACCGCCATTACTGTTGACAGTGACTCCTGCGGCCCACTCAGAACAGGACACGTGGACCCTGCCAGACCATGGGACCTAATAAATAACAGGGTCCCCCATTCAGAAGAGGAAGGACAGATCTGGGACCATACGCCTGATACTACAAGCTTCCGCGCTGTACGCTAAAGGCTATCGGTTCGCCACAAAAAAAGGGCTCTCGCCCGGTACTTCTCTGTAACCCATTCTCCCTACATTATCCCCATACTCGCACACCCTACATTTACTAACCCCTTGCACGTCTGCCCTGCAAGGTGCCATCCGCCGAGACACTCCGAGGACGGATTCATTGCCTAACCTCCAAAGAACCACAATATTGATCCACCGGTCCAACTGGGCGGGATCAATTGGCGCGCCAGGTAGGGGACAGCTAAACGTTTTTGTTCCCAAAAGACAAAAGCATGCAGAATTTGGAGGAAAATCCCACGATGGAGCCCCACGGAAACGCTCGTCACCCCGGCCAAACAAATCATATCGGCGGGTGTCCCCGAGATCCTCGTCTTTCCGTAGACCCACCCTTGGGAACGGCTACACAAACACCCCATCCAATCCGCCCTCTAGGCCTTGATTACTACGAGGGGAGTCCCACATCCCCCCTCCGTTGGAAGATAGAACGGCGGCTGATCCCGCTGCTGGGGACCTAGCGGCACAGGTAGCGATCTACAAAGACAGAACGCTGAATGCAGTGATGATGAAGTTCCTGGTGGCCAAAGCAACCCCCGGAAATCGCACCGAGGGCTCGTCCGGCGGACTGGCAACCGGCACGGCGGACTCGGACGAAATGTACCGACTGTTCCTCCCTCGCCACCAGTCAGGCCCAAGGCAACTCGCCATGCGGCAGCCTCTGGACAAGAGTCTCCTCAGCTTTCCTCCCCCACAAGGATTCGTGCCACCAGCAATCAAGGGTACGACGGAACTGGGGATCCGACCAGCATCTGTTAACATTCACCATTGCCATGCAGATGTTCACGGCCCCGGACGCTACCTACTGTCGTACGTTCCTGGAACGTTAACTGGAGCGGCACTAACCTGGTATGGAGGTTTGGCAGAAGGAATCATAAAGAATTGGGAAGATTTCTGCCAACTCTTTCTACACAAGTTCTCAAACCAAAAGGAGGCGGGACGCAACTTGTCCGCCTTCTGGAACTTGAGACAGAACCGGTCAGAGACTCTTCGGCAGTACTACGAGAAGTGGGCCAAGGCGGTCGCAGCGGTGCCCAACCTCGCACTGGACATTGTGCTCCACCACATCCAAACCACCACGCTTAGCACCGAGCTGGTGAAGGACTTGGTCCGGAGAAAGCCGAAAAACCCACACCGAGTTGGAGACATGTATCCTCCAGTGTGCGAAGTGGAAGAGAATGTCGCCAATGATACAGGGCGGGTACGGGCGCTCAAGCGATCAGAACAGAGACAAAGGATACCAAGGGCGAAAGAGAAACGCCCAGACGACAGAAGAGACAACCGCCCTCACGGAGAGGAAGATCGGACAAGGGTACACCCCCCTGTCGGAATCAAGGCGAAGGCTCATGTACGTCCTCCAAGAAAAGAAAGGAGGATTGCGGTGGCCGGCCCCGTTACCCAAAGCGGCATTGAAAAGGGGAACCCAAATGATATTGCGAGTTTCATGGGCAGAAGGGCACGACACGGAGGACTCCGGGAACTCCGCAGTGAGATTGAGCGAGCATAAAGATTGGTGACCTCAAGGAATTCATCTAAGGTAACCGAAGGAGAAAAGAGCGGGAACGCTCAGAATCACCAAGACAAAGAGAAAAGGAAAGGATAGAGACACCCCCTCCGAAGGCGGGTAGGCACACGCCCCCCAGAAAGGCGAGTGTTTTCGACAGAATA
This sequence comes from Linum lewisii, assembly GCA_034768395.1. NCBI lineage: Eukaryota > Viridiplantae > Streptophyta > Magnoliopsida > Malpighiales > Linaceae > Linum > Linum lewisii. Next base: position 62,095,852 of record CM068299.1, read on the forward strand.
ACGGATGAGGAAAGTCCGGATACCCAAAAAGGAGGGCGGAAAGCCCAGATACAAGAAAACATGCAGCATGATTTTGGGAGGAAGGAGGATACGCCCCCGAACAGAAGGGTCGTTGGTGAATGTTCCATGGTCAGACAGTCGGATAGAGAACCGCCATTGACGTTCACATCGGCAGATTTGCGCGGGGGAAGTCCAAGCACCCAAGCGATGGTGATCCGTGTCATCATTGAAGACACTCTAGTAGAGCGGGTGCTAGTGGACGAGGGCAGTTCGGCGGATATATCTCAGCCGATGCTTTCAGCAGAATGGGACTAGACCCCGCCTACTCAAGCGTTCTAAGATCATGCTGACTGGCTTCGCGGGAAATGACGTACCTGTACTGGGCGTGATCACCTTACCCATCACATTGGGGGACGACGATCACAGGAAACAAAGCACATAAAATTTTACGTCACCAACTGCAATTCGGCGGTATAAATGATAATGGGGCGGCCCAGTTTGGCCGCTTTCGAGCAGTTTCCTCCACAGTCCATCAAGTCATGAAGTTCCCTACGCGAGAGGAATCGGAAGTAGCATGGGGAAAACACTCCATTAGCAACGAAAATGCTTATAGGGTGGCTCTCAAGAAAGAAGAGGCATGTTTTTCAGTGGATACTAGAGACGACGCGTATGTCCGCCCAGAATCCGCGGAGGCGGATACAGAAGTCCCACTGTATCCTGGTAATCCTGAGAGGGTAGTACGGCTGTCCGCTCATATGCCGGTCCCAGACCGAGACCGCACAATGGCACTGCTGAGAGAGTATGCTGATTTGTTCGCATGGAAACCCCAGGATATGCCTGGGCTGGACCCCGCGATCATGCAGCACCACCTAGCTTGTGAGAGCAGACGCCCGCCCCGTGTCGCAAAAGAGAGCGGACAGTAAATTGGACAAGAAAAACAAGGCGGTCCAAGAGGAAATAACCAAACTGTTGGAAGCAGGCTTCATCAGGGAAGTCCAGTACCCGACGTGGCTGTCAAATGTAGTTATGGTGGGCAAGGCGGATGGAAGCTGGCGGATGTGCATAGATTTTACCAACCTCAATGACGCCTGTCCCAAGGACCCATATCCGCTGCCAATATCGACCAACTGGTGGATGCACAGCAAACCATGAGACGTTGTCTTTCTTAGACATGTTCTCCGGGGATATCACCAGATCCCTTTGGCAAAGGCGGACAAGAAAAAACGTCATTCTCGACGCCCTTCGGCAATTACTGCTACAAATGTGATGCCGTTTGGCCTAAAAACGCCGGAGCGACGTACCAGAGGATGATTGACAGAGTTTTTCAAGAATCACTGGGTCACCACATGGAAGCATACGTAGATGACCTACTGGTTAAGACCAAGGCGGGTGATGACCACCTGGAGACCTTCGGAAAACCTTCGACACCTTGAAGGCGTTCCAACTTCGCTTGAATCCGAAGAAGTGCGTCTTCGGCGCCTCTTCAGGGAAGTTTTTGGGATTCATGATCACCAGGCGGGAATTGAGGCGAACCCCAAAAAGATAGAAGCTATCATACAGACACCACCCCCTAAGACGGTGAGAGATGTCAAAACGTTGACGGGGCGGTTAGCGGGCAATGAACAGATTCATCCCGAAGTCCGCCGAGAGGCAGGCGCCATTCTTCGCCACTCTGAAGGCGGCGGCCAAGTTCATGGACGGAAGAGTGTTTCTACGGCTTTTGAGGAACTCAAAGCATTCCTCACCACTCCGCCGACGCTAGCAGCCCCGGTTCCCGGAGATGAGCTATACCTGTACGTCGCCATCGCGGCTACAGCTGCAGCTTAGTTCTCGTGAAGCGGATGGACAAGGAAGAACGCCCGGTCTTCTACACGAGCAAGTCGTTAGTAGATGCCGAAACCAGTATTCACCACTGGAGAAGTCAGCCTACGCGGTGATTATCGCCTCCAGGAAGCTGGCGCCCATACTTCCATGCTCACAAATTCACGTTGTGACGAACTTACCACTCAAGACAGCTCTCAGGTCCATGGGAGTGGCAGGGCGCATGCCAAATGGGCGGTTAGAGCTCAGCGAATATGACGTACACTTCCAACCACGGGACAGCCATCAAGGCACAGGCTCTGGCTGATTTTGTGGTCGAAGGTTTGTGTCCGGGCGGACGGGACGCCCGGGATGATTACTGGGAGCTCTACGTGGATGGGGCATCAAGCAAGAACGGAGCGGGGGCGGTTATAGTGTTAAAAAGCCCCCAGGGAGTCTACACGAAACCGCCCTCCGTTTCAACAGGCCACGAACCAACAATGCGGCGGAGTACGGGGCGCTCATTGCAGGGCTCAGAATGGCCAAAACCATGGGAGTATCCCATCTCAAAGTTTTCTCTGACTCCGCCATTGTGGTTCAACCAGCTCAGCGGGTGTACGAGGTCCGGGGGAGGAAACTCTGGCCCCGTACAACGATCAAGCCAAGATCGCCCTCAAGGGTTTTTTGAAACAACGGAGATCCATCAGGTGGCAAGGGAAGACAACGCCCACGCTGACGCTCTCTCCAAGCTCGCTACCGCTCTCAATTTCGAAGAGGACAGGATGATCACCGTGGAGAAAGAAAGAGAAGGTGAGTGTATGGCCGTCGATGCCCAGACAAGCGTAACACCGCCCACAGCGCCACCCCCGGATTGGCGTGCGCCAGTACGGACTTTTATTGAAACGGACGCCCTCCCGACGGACCGAGCACTGGCTACCAAGATTCGTAGAAGAGCGGCAAATGTGTTTTGCTGGATGGCGAAATGTATCGTAAGTCCTCGGCAGGGCCATACTTGCGATGCTTAAGTGATGAGGAGGCTTCTTTCACTTTGAGAGAAATCCACCAAGGCGTATGCGGGATGCATAATAGCGCCAAAGCCTGGGAAAAGAATATATTATTGCAGGGGTACTATTGGCCAACAATCCGCCGAGACTCGGAAGAGCTGGTCAACGATGCCACAAGTGTCAGCTAATTCGCTAACACGCACCACCTGCCCTCCACCGCTCTCCAGCCGATAGTTTCACCATGGTCGTTCGCCTTCTGGGAATGGATTTGCTAGGACCGTTCCCAGAAGCGTGGGCAAGAAGAAAGTATATCATCGTGGCGGTAGATTACTTCACTAAGTGGGTTGAAGCCGAAGCTCTTGCTCCATCACGGCATATCAGGTGCAGAAGTTCGTGCTGAAAAACATCATCACTCGCTTCAGCCTTCCTCTGGGATTGTCTGCGATCACGGCACTCAGTTTTGATTGCACGCGTTCCTTGACTTTTGTGAAGATTTCAAAATCATGGTTCGCTTGGCGTCTGTAGCATATCCCCAGGCGAACGGGCAGGCGGGAAGCCATCAATAAGCTCATCTTGCAAGGATTGAAGAAGAGAGTGGATGCGGGCGAAGGGAAAATGGGTCGATGAGTTGCCCAAAAATCCTATGGGCGCACAGGACTTCGTACAAAACAGCCACAGATGAAACCCCTTACAACCCTGGTATATGGAACCGAAGCAGTCTTACACGTGGAGGTTAATCTGCCTAGCCTTAGGATTCAGCATTTCAACCACGCCAGTAATGATGCAAGCTTACATCATAATCTGGACATGTTAGAAGAACGAAGGGAGGATGCAGCTATCCGCCTGGTAGCTGAAAAGGAACAATTGGCGCGGCGGTACAAACGCTCATCTTCGCCCTCATCACCTGGAAGAAGGTGACTGGGTAGTTCGAAAGGTTTTTTCGGCCGGTCCCCCAACAGGGCAAACTAAACGCCAATTGGGAAGGGCCATACAAGGTCCGTGAAGTGATCGGTCCAAGTACCTTTAAACTCAAACCCCCTACCGGCGAACCCATACCAAGACATGGAACGCCATGCACTTGCGGAAGTACAGTGCCGAGGAAGACGAGGTCTAGCTCATGCTACCTTCCGTCCGTTTCTTGACTTTGAATCTTGTGCAAGTTTTGAAAACAGCCTACTAAGGGCGTGATGTAAGGAAAGGAAGATAGTGCACTAAAGATATATATATATATATGATATTATGTATACAATGGACAAGTCCTACTAAAAGCATGGCCGGGTTCGAGTTCCCCATGGGCGGAACTTAACCCCTGTGCCAAGTTCGGGTTCCCCAAGGTGGAACCCAACATACCTCTTCGAATTCGGATTCCCCAGGGCGGAAACCAATTCGTCATCGTTCGGTTCCCAGGGGGAACCCAACTTTCCCCAAGTTGGTTCCCC